>CM057155.1:27254535-27301373 GCA_029962745.1 Echinometra lucunter | reverse complement strand
TGCCCAACAGTCAGAGCTGGAGCAAGCCCTTCCCTTATTTGTAAGGTGAAGGGCAAAGGTCGTGGTCGTGTCTAATGCGCAGCCCAGACCCACGGTGTGCTTGTAGGTGCGCCCTGAGCGTTGATGGAGAGGGTCGGCGCCACATTCGGTACTTTTTTTTCCCCCACTTGGGAAGAAATCGCCAAAGGAGACCCTGTGCTCTCTTGGTGCAAGTGGGCTTTCACACTAATGTAGAGCCCCCTCTTACTCTCCCTCCGCCTCTTTCCGGGAGCACATTTCATCAGAGATTCTGCTGTTGCGGAATAAAGGCTCACTAGGTCGGGTAAGATGTCCGAATCGGTGCCTCCCCCAGACTTTAAATTGTCCCAAACGCTCGGGGACGGGCACGAGGATCTTGATCATAAAGATCATAATCATCTTCATTCCTCCGGAGCACTTCCGCTTGGAAACTTTGGCCTCCACCTACCCGGCTATCGAGCCGTCATAGGTAGGTCATCTTGGTAGATTTGAAAGACACCTTCTTTCACATACTGATATGTTCTCTGTCAAGAAACCTTTGGGTCTCACCTGTCATGGAGAATCCTTCCGGTGTCGCGGCTTGAGATTTTCTCTTACCGGGACGACTGGCTCCTTGTAGCCAGCTCCGTGTCCAGACTTCACACCCAGAGGAACCTCCACCTCCACCATGGAAAGTGGGGGTTCATAATCATCTGAGACAAGTCAGAATTGATTCTCATTTTCACACCCATTTTCTAGGTGTGGTGCAGTAGACATCGTGAACCAAGTTTGCCCGTCCGGTCGGGAGAAGGTACAAACGTCTGTCTTGTTAGCCCGAACTCTCCACCTCTTATGGCGAGTTCACACAGGCATTGGCCCTAATCTCTGGCCATTTGACATGCTTGGTGGATGTCCTCCAAGACTGGCAGCTGCTCATGAGGCCATTCCACCAACTTCATCTTCTGAAGTTTGATAGGCCCAGTGGGAACGCACTCTCTCAAGACGTGGCTGCCTCCTGGAGAGAACAGACGTTGTTGCCTAACGAGAGAGACTTCCTTTAGTCAAGGCGAACCTCTCTGCACACCTCTTCTGTCTATCTCCTTCGATGGATGCCTCACTTCTGGGGTGAGGCGGCCTTTGCGCAGACCATTTGGTCTTGGGGGGGGACTGTTCACACTTGTGCACCATACCCCATTCAATGCCCTGGAGTGATGGCGGGTTTCGTTTCCGCCACTTCCAGAACTTGTGGGGCATTCCGTTCTGTTTTCAACGGACAATACCACTGTTCCTGCCTATATTAACAGGCAAGGCAGGTCTCGTTCCAAGTCTCCGAACAATCCATTCGCCAAGCTTTGGAGATGGTGTCGGTCCCATTGGGTTTTACCGACAATGTTCCTTCATTCCCGGCCAAGACAATCTGATTACAGATTTTCTGTCCCAGGGAAAACATCTTCCCTCCGAGAGGGCCCGGAACCAGGAGGTCTTCGACTACCTCAGCTCAGTTTGGGCCCTTGTAGAGATAGTTCTGTTTGCAACATCTGAGTGCAAGATCGGGAAGCTTGGGCCCCGATACTTTCCCCTCATTTGGGGGAACCCTTTGAGTCTACGCCTTCCCCCTGTTTGTCCTAATTCCTCAGGCCCCGAGGAAGTTCAGAGGACCAGGCGTGAATACGGCTCTTAGCACCCCAGTTGGCTGAGAAGACCTTGGCTTCTCCACCTTCTTCTCTTCTGGACAGGTCAACCACTCTCCCTTCCCTGGAGAGCAGTCCCAGTTGCTCGACCCCCTCGGGGATCCTCCACCATCGCCCAGTGGCTCTACATTTGACCGCTTGGCCTCTTTTGAGGACGACATGAGATAGGCAGGTCTCTCTTAGAGAGCCTTCCAGTTTTAGTCCAGAGCCACGGAGAATCTACTCGAGCTGTTTACAACTAAAGATTAGAAGCTGTCTCTGTTTAGTGTGTGGAGGTGTTTCCCCTCGGTCCACCTCAGTGGGTGCTAGCTCTGTCTTCTGATTTCCCTCTTTGAGGCAGATCGCTCTCTACCTCCTTGCGGGATACCGTTTCGGCTATCGCCGCAGTTCACCAAGGTAAGCTAAGGGTCGGGAGTGTCTAATTCTCCCTACCTGTCTCATAGGTTGCCTCCCTCATGGAGTCGTCGTTGTGAAGATTTTTTCTATTCGCCCATTTCGAGCCGAAGTGCAAACTTCTCACACCAGTCTCGTTCAGGACCGTTCCTTCTCGATATCGCCCCCGGGCAAAGGAGAAGCACTTCCAGACTGTCTCCACAGCGCCCGGGGGTGTATCAGGGGGAAAGGCAAGGTTTTTGCCTAGATCTAGTAGGCTCTTTCGAAGAGTTGAGTCCCCTTTCTGAATGCTTTCCCTAAAGGAGACAGACCTTGGTGCCCCGTTAGGGGTACTTGGATAGGATTAAGGTCTTCTCTTTCCCGTCACCCTTTTCTCCAGCCTCTCGGGAGATTTATCCCATCTGATTTTCGTAGCTATCCAATCTGCGGGTTTGGAGGTTCTTATGTTTAAGAATCCTCCAAGGGCGCGCGTTCCCTGGAGGTTTTCTACCTCCTGAGCGCTCCCTTTGGGTACTCTTGGGAGGATATAGGGGGTGCAGCCTTGACGTTCTCCTAACTCCTTACGTCCGTATCTTTAATGTTCAGGACGTTCCCTTGGGAGGTGAGGTTTGCTACCTCTACATGGTTGGAGCTGCGTCATCGTCTTCCCCCTCATTAGCCTCTTCCCTTAGGACATGCCACCCAGATTCTATTCCGTGCGGGTCTAGCAAATAGGTGGATACATTGATTTATTGCTGTAAATCAAGAAAATTATCACTAATTTTGTTATTTACTAGATAAATCTATGTATCCACCTATGACCCTCCCACCAGCCCCTCTCCTTGAATGACGACATGTCCTAGGACTTTGTCTTGATCGTTCAGAAGAGGAAGAATATGGCGTCTGCTTGGCCGTGATTGGTGGATGGGAAGGTGCTACTTGGGGGGGGGGGGGGGGACGCATGCGCATTTTGACTTTTAGTTCTCTTAGTTCTCGAATGACAGCTTAGTTCAGGGGAACTAGCAAATAGGTGGATACATAGATTTATCTAGTAAATAACAAAATTAGTGATAATTTCTTGTTATCAAAAATACTGCCAGTTTCATGGAAAATACTTTTTCAAAAAATTATATTACTACACATGTCTATTGCAGAAAAGATGAAAATACTATTTTTCCACCTAAAATACTTTTTTCATCCACAAAATACTGCAATGCTTTTAACATGCTGGCATCCCTGCTTGAAATGATCTGGCCAGTATTCAATTTAATGTGCAGAATAAGTCAGTAGATTACTTAGCATTTTACATGGCTATTACAGTGAAATGACCTAACCATTGCCAGTCAATCAGACTCTTAAGTAATTTGTGCAGTTCTGCTAGGTGGGCTATCTCAGACTAAGGTAAAATACTTAGCCGAAAGATTAAATTGAATATCATAGTTACCTTAGTATTTTACCTAAGCCAGAATCTGAGATCTGAGTAAAATACTCAAAATTCTGATTTAGGTAAACTATGAAAGCGAATAGGCCCAGGAGGTTTTTATTTGGCTACCTCAGTTATTGTCCTTGACCTATCCTGTGTAGACAAGACATTCCTCATTGCTACTACAGTTCAGATGATGTGAAGTCTTCCAGAATGTCACCAGAATGGGAATCAACACTGCTTATCCTATTGATTTTCCCAACGTGTTTGTAGTTTACTTGTACATGTACATTGACGACTTTTCATTGATTGTTGTACATGTATGCATTTCCTCAATGTACAATGATATTGATAAAGAGTTTTTGTTTATTGCTAATCAGTTTTTTGTGATTTTATCAACTTGTTTGTTGTGATTAACCAGTGGAATGTGGCTGAAGTGTAATGTAGTGTACCATATTCATTTGTATGCTTGATGCAGTCTTCAATGTAACAAGTCCTTATTAAAACAACCCAACAAAACATTCATTTGACAAGGTTTATGAATATAGAAATAACTGTATGATTTGAACCCAGTGGCTATGGAAACTGGATAGCCCCTATATTAAGCCCATGGAAATATAACATTTCTGTAGTCAATGGGTAATAACACTATGAACTGGATGGTTGTCCTATGAATCTTCAAAATTTAATTAATGTTATGAACAACATCATCAACAACAAAAACTATGAAAAATATTTTGAAAACACATTTGGCAAAGCATAATTATATGATATTGACCAGCCTTGAGGGTGATACGACATGTTGCCCTGAACTAGATTCATTATATTGTCGGAGTCAAAAGATAGGGCAATATGTCGTATGAGCCAGTCAATATTGTTATTATTAACGAAACTCAGACATCTTGAGCAAACTCAAAAATGTCATATATACTCAAATTTTATTAGCATTTCAAATAAAGGAGAGTCTAATTGAGCAAAAAAATAAAAAGCAGGAAAAAGCCTCAGTTACATTGGCAAGACCAAAATAAAAAAAAACCTGTTTTTTTTTTGTTTTGTTGTTGTAAACATGTACACTTGCCAGAACAACCAAGAACTTTTCAGTTTTTTGACAAAAAAGTGCATTCATGAAAAAAACAAAAAACATTCTCTTACAGGTTTTGGCAAAGGATATGCATGCATGACCTCTCGGTCATTTTCATCTTTCTGTACTGTGCACATGGAACGCCCCACGTGACCAAAAACCTGAATAATACAGACGAGATATGAGCGAGCGTTTACATTGGCAAAAAAACAACGAAAAACTGGCAGAGATTCAAAAACACACTTCGGAGTTGGGTTATTCAATTCAGGGTTTTTTTGCAATGTTTAGGGGGTAGTTGCCTAGCAACTTCCAAAGAAAAACCTGAATGTTAGAAAAACTTGAATTTTTTAATGCCAGTGTAAACAACACTACTGACGTTTTGACTGCAAATGCCTGACTGCTGTGTGTAACGCGTATCTTGTGTAGAGCAGTGCAGTGCAACGACTTGCTTTGCCTCGGCATCATTATGGGCAAATTAGGCTGGCGGAAGCTAATTGTGATGTCACAATTAGTATGGCCTGTATACTGCGGAAGCTAATTGTAATGTCACAAAAGAAACAAAACAATATGTAGGAATCTAATTGTGATGTCACGCTAGTCATGCAATGGTACGAAAATTGCGTGTTCATCTGTTACTCTTACTCAAGATAATGCATCATCACTTCAGTTGACTACATATAACGATATGTTATCTAAATTTTACCACTGATGTATTTATTTACTGATTGATTGATTGATTGAACTTGCCATTTTTTTGTCTTCATGACTGTTTTTATAATCCCACTGACATCTAATACTTTCATATTTTTCTATCCCCAGGAATCTTGAAATGACCTTGCTGTGTTTTTACTAACTTGTTTCTTCTTAATTTTTGTGAAATTTCAAATAATGTACTTGCACATTTTAATCTTTATTTTACTGAATTTGTTCTATTTTATACAATGTTCTTTTCAACTATCTTGACATAAGAGAATTGATATACAAGTACAGTTGTATTAGTTGTGAAATAATTGATTTGGTCCCATTTTGGGTCCAATCTTAATAATATCTCTAGTATGTGCATTATCTGTGTTGTACTAATTTCCCATTTTAGATGTGGAAATATTCTACACTGTCTGAAAAAATGATAGTAATAAGAGAAATATTATAGTCTTTTATGCTAATCAAAATTTGATGTACACAAGCTCTTGATATGAGACTATTCAAAGTGAAGTGTGTTTGTTGGTTGAAAGGAATTCCTGATTTGTAGTGTTCCCCTAGCATAAGTAAAATTTGATATCTCTAACTTTTGTTCTTTTTTCCATATCTTTCTCCTTATCCTCCATTTGCTTCCCTCTTTCCTTCTTCTTTATCCCCTCTGCTTCCCTTGTCATATGCTTCACTTTTCCCTTTTATTTCCTTTTGTCCTCTGTCCTTCCAATTTTCCTCTTTTTAATTTTTAAAAAAAATTTTGTCCTTCCTCTTCTCTCTTTCCTCCTTTGCTTCATGTTTTACTTTTTCCTTGTGCTACTATCTTTCCACTATTCTCATTTTATTCTCTCCCCTTCTATCTCCTTCCCTCCTCTCTATATCTATTTCCCTCTCTCTCTCTCTCTCCTCTCTCTCTCCCTCCCTCTCTCTCTCTCTCTCTCTCTCTCTCTCTCTCTCTCTCTCAATCTCTCTGTCATTACAGAAATGAGAGTCAAATTTTCAAGTCTAAGTTCCCAGGCTGGGATGATGTATTAGCTGTGGATTACACAAAGAGAGCAGATCAAGTCCTCAAGAAGCCTGCGATTCAGAAGGTCAGTCTGTATGTAGACATAACAATACATGTACAAAGCACCTGTCCAATGAAACTTGTGTTTGTGATGAATATGTTTTACCTAGGTGCTACTGTAATGGCTAGGATAAATTTGTATTTAAACAAAAATATTCTTAATCTCTTCCCTAGTAGGTTACATGTATTTTCTAAGGCAGCTTTTCCAATCACAGAAGATATCTTCTTAGCTTTGTGCACAATTACTTATAAAAATGTATTTTATTCTGTGATAATGGTATTAGTTTTTGTCCAGCTGTTATAATTCCCCATGTCTCAACAGAACACTGCTGTTATGCCTATAAAGTTTAGACCCTACATCAAGTCACATGGGATAATCATATTGTGACTAGTCCATGTATACTAAAATGTCACATGTGTCTATTTCATGAGTAGTATTTTATCCTTTGTTTTTAGGATGCTCAAGACAAGGAAGAGTTGAAGACTGATCTGTCTGCTCTCTTTATGCCTAGGCAGCCAGCCATGTCTCTCTCAGAAGCTGTAAGTACACTGCTGATTTGACATACTCTCTAGAGACACTTCCATAGGGATAGATTTCTTTGGATGTAGGGTTAGGGCAAGGGTTGCGATTGAGTTTCAGGCTGGATGTAGGGTTAGGGTGAAGTTTATGTTATTGACAATAGAGTTAATGCATACAACTAGAGCACTATGGTTTGCTGCCTTTTATCTCTGCTGGTGTTTACATCAGCATTCTTACACCAGTCATTGAATTCAATCTTCCATTTTCATAGCAAGTTGTAAGATCGGGCCGGAAATTCTGACCATGTACAGTAATTTGATATATTGGAGAATTGAGCTGAAAATGTCCCATCAGAAAGTATTGTTGATTACAGAATTTACAAGCCAGGTAGCACTTAGTAATTTCACACCGGTTCTGCTGCCTAGTGTATGATGAGCTATACTTAAAGGCTTTCAAAAGTCAACTTTTTGCATAAGTGCAAACTTCTCTATTATTAAATTGGGCCAAAGATTTCCATAGATACAAAATTTAATATACCTGTTAGAAAAAATATTTTCTCTGTCCAAACAAACTTGAAATTGACATTCAACACCTATTGACAGGATTTACAATCCTTAGCACAAGAAAATGTTTTTGATATGGGATAATAGATGGGGTAAGAAGTGTATAAGAATATGATTAGACCCTCTTCAATTCATGCTCTACAGGATCAGTTGATGGAAGAATGGAATGATGATCTGGATGGTATGGAGGCCTTTGTCTTGGAGGGACGCAAGTTTGCCAGATTGCCTGAACATGAAAAAGGTAAAGTTCTTTGTAAATTCTCATTACAAATTAACATGCCCATTGTGTATCTTTCTAGATGCCTATCACCAATCCTGAATGTTCTCAGTTTATTTTGTATCAAACTGGAAAGAAAATTAAATGTTAAAGGCATTATGTTTTCGGGCTGTCCGTCCGTACATCCGTCCTTCCCGTTTTCGTTCTCGTGCTAACTTAGAACCATTTGACAGATCAACTTCAAACTTGGCTCATGTATGCATATGGGAGGGACAATGATCTGATTAGATTTTGGGGTCATGAGGTCAAAGGTCAAGATGTCATGATGTACATGAAAATGGCTCGTTTTCGCCATATTTTAAGAACCATTTGACAGATCAACTTCAATCTTGACTTATGATGCACATAGGCTGGATGATGATCTTATCAGATTTGGGGGTCAAGAGGTCAAAAGTCACAGAGGTCATTATATACATTAAAATGGCTCGTTCTCGCTATTACTTAACCATTTAACAGATCAACTTTGCTCTTGTATGCATATGGGAGGGACAGTGATCTGATCAGATTTTGGGGTCACGAGGTCAAAGGTCATAGAGGTCATTATGTACATGAAAATGGCTTGTTCTCGTGATAACTTAAGAACCATTTGACAGATCAACATCAATCTTGGGTCATGTATGCACATGGGAGGGACAATGATCTGATCAGATTTTGGGGTCACGAGGTCAAAGGTCAATTGTCATAGAGGTCATTATATGCATTAAATGGCTCGTTCTCGGATTACCTAAGAACCACAGTCAAACCTGCTTTAGCAACCACCTGTACAGAAAGACTACAATTTTTTTTCTGGTCATGCGTCATGAGGTCGCCTACTTTTGCGTTACATGGTGATTCTACCTTCAGTAGTGTACTTCTAACTTTGAAAACTGATATCTCCTTAAATGATAGCAAAAGTATATATTTTCTGAAAGGAAATTGCAAGAAGAATCTAGATGTGCATTAAAACATGGCACAAGGTGTAAGACCAAAGAATTATGTAAACATGAATATGGAAATAGTAATAATTTTATTAATCTCATTGTTTTTAACACAACCTTTTCATTAGAATTGCCCTGGGCACTCCTATGGCAATTTTAATGTTATATTCTTACAGGAGACGTTAAGACCTTTTCAACAAGGTATAATTGTCTTGGGTTTATGATCATGTAATAACTAAAAAAAAATCATTAAAATTTTGCCAAAATATCAAACATTTTATGGGCCACTGTATATTAAGTGTTCTTTAATGTATTCATGACAGCCATGCTTATTTTTCAATCATAAGATAGTAAAGCAGAATATAATAGCTTCAATTTGGAACCAGAAGTGAAGCCATATTGCAAGTTTTGACCAAAATATTGACATCTTCCCAAAATTATTGAAAAATGTAAGTTCCTTATTGACTTTGTACAGGCAATGCCAATTTTGACCTAAAAATCCAAGTATTTCAGTTTTTAACACTACCATCACTTTTCAATCATAAAACAGTAAAGAGGAGTATATTAGCTTTAATTTGGTACAATATTTGAAGTCATGTGACAAGTTTTGACAAAAATATCAACATTTCTCAAAAAATCCACTAAAATCTGAATTTTCCCATTCATTTTGTACATGTTGCACCACTTCCAGGAGCACTGCTTCCGGCACCACCCCTGGCCTTCCAAATATAAGAGGCTGTAATTCAAGTTAAATATTACCTATAACTATTAATCTTTGCAGACTAATAGCATATTAATACAGCTTTAAGATGATACCAACCTTATTATGGTAGCCTCAATGGTTCTGATAAAAATCAAGGAACACTTCAGTTTGAAAGCATAAAATGTAACAGCACCACCCTTTTGGGAGGCAAGTTCATGACACATGACCTTTTCTTGAATATGTTTTCCCATTGTAACGTGTATTAAAGGAACCTGTCCATAGAGAAAACCTGCTCATAAAGACTACATTTCTTGTCTTCCTTGGGTGGTCTTTATATACAGGTTTCCACTGCATTTGATGGATCAACTTCAAACTTGGGTGATGTATGCATATGGGAGGGACAATGATCTTAGTAGATTTTGAGGTCACAAGGTCCATGGTCAAAGGTCATAGAGGTCATATGTATGAAAATGACTTGTTCTTACGATAACCATGTGATGGATCAACTTCAAACATGAGTTATGTGTGCATATGGGAGAGGCAATGATCTTATTAGATTTGGGGTACACAAGGTCAAAGGTCATAGATGTCATTGTAAACGTGAAATTGCTTGATCTCACAATAACTTACAAACCATTTGACGGATCAACTTCAAATATGGCTGACACAAGGTTATTTAAATACAATCATTTTTTCCATTTCTTTACTCTAAATGTATCCTGATGCATTTCCCATAATAAAGAGTAGTATATTTCTGATCTGGCAAAGGTGGAGGCATAAATTTCGACCGTGCGCGGTCAAGGATTCATCCAAGTGGTAGAAGGAGGGTGGGAGGGAAGAATCTGTATCCTTACTTATAATTGATTTCTCTAATTCATGTGAACCACAGGTCACTTCTACAGCGGTGACTGCTACGTCTTCCTTTGTCGCTACTGGGTGCCCCGAGAGCTCCCAGAGGGGGAGGAAGGAGAAGATGGCGAACCCAAGGAAGATGAAGAGGAGGAGGAGGATGCTGAGGAGGACTTCCAGTGTACCGTCTACTTCTGGCAAGGACGTGACGCAAGCAACATGGGATGGTTGACATTTACCTTCAGTCTGCAGAAGAAGTTTGAATCGCTGTTTGGGGATAAGCTGGAAGTTGTCAGGCTTTGTCAGGTATACAGTGCATCCCAGAAAAAAGTGTACAGTTGGAAAAATTCTCGCCATCTGAGCATTTCAAAATGTTTTCAGCAAATTTTCATACCTGAGGATAGCTCAAGGACTCTTCTATTAATCCTACCCAAAAATCTCAAAAGAATTCACGCTTGAGTGAGCCAATGTAACTTTTGTGAAAGGGTGCAAAATCCAGACTTGACAAGAATGGCTGTTTGCGCTGTCTGCTATAATCGAAGTGGAAAGTAGTGCTAATTGCGAAGGCTTAAAATTTTGATATTCTGAGGGCTTTTGTCCATCCGTCATCCGTCCGTCACAAATGTTAAAGTTTACCTGCAAGACTCTCTTATGACGCATAACCTGGCAACTGCTGGTTCAATTCAACCAAACTTGGGTGTAGATGTACTAGGGGTACCATCATGTTGTGGTGCTGTCAGAGGTCACATGATGAGGTCAAAAGTCATTTGAGTACCTGCAAGACACTTTACATATGTTAAAGTTTACCTGCAAGACTCTCTTATGACACATAACTTGGCAACTGTTGATCCAATGGCAACCAAACTTGGGTGATAGATGCACTAGGAGTAACATCATGTTGTGGTGCTGTTGGAGGTCACATGGTGAGGTCAAAGATCATTTGAGGTCAAATGTTAGAGTTTATCTGCAAGACTCTCTTATGACAAATAACTTTGCAACCGTTGCTCCCTTTTCAACTAAACTTGGGTCATAGGTGCACTTGGGGGACCTTCATGTCATAGTGGTATCGGAGGTCACACGGTAAGGTCAAAGGTCATTTTATTTCAAACTTTAAAGTTTACCTGCAAGACTCTCTTATGATGCATAACTTGGCAAATGTTGCTGCAATAGCAACCAAATTTTGGTGATAGATGCACTAGGGGTACATTCATGCTATTGTGCCGTCAGGTCACATGGTTAGGTTTAAGGTCATTTTAGGTCAACATTAAAGTTTACCTGCAAGACTTTCTTCTGACATCAAACTTGGTTAGGGATGTAATTCTGGAAACTTTCGTGTTATATAGTCACAGGTGGGCGAGACACAATCTTGCTATTGGTTTGTTGATTGTTTATTAATGTTAACTTTAGGTAAAGTTCTTACGATTAAAGCTGACATATTTTGGATATCAGAAAAAAAAATACTAGCATGTAGTAATGCAGACCAAGCAACATCAAGTAATCATTCAGTAAATCAGTCGATTATCAATCATTAAGCCAATCAGTCAATCAAAAACAAAACAACAACCAATCATGCTCTCATTCAATCTTAAAGACAAGTGAGTTGACAGAACTGAATAACTGCAATTTGTGTTCTGTTGTAAAAGTGTAAGTTTCATGACCCGACTTCCTGTTTACTTCATTGAAAAAATGCAATGGAACATGATTTTGTCATGTCTTTCTTCCCCTGCCAAACGAAAGAGGAAAATAAATATCATTGACAAAATATGAAGTATCTTCAATCTGCAAAGAAATGTTCACATTTTAGTCACATTCACGATAGTTACACATTTGCATTGTAGATTGCAGTTTTTCAGTTGAGTCATCTCACTTGTCTTTTGGCTTTTATGATTGGTTAACTGCTTTTCCGATTGATGGAAAGATTGATTAACTTATTTATGAATGATTAATTGTCTGATCTTTATCTGACCATAATTATTTATGACATGCCAGCTTAAATGTTAAAACTTACCCCAAAATTAGCATTACAAAATAGTCAATGAAGTATCCAATTGCTTACTCAAGCTTGACATGTTGATAGGATATGTCATAATATAAACATATTATTAAACAATGCACATCCACTCATAGATTGCCAGAAAGCCCTCAGAATATTAAAATGTGTTGGAAAATAAAAGATTTTGCACCCTTTCACAAAAGTTACTTTTGCTCGCTCAAGTGTGAATTCTTTTTAATTTTTTTGGTGGGATTCAATAGAAGAGTCTTTGGGCTATCCACTGGTATAACAATTTCCTGAAAATATTTAGAACTGCTCAAATTGCAAGAATTTTTCCAACTGTACACTTTTTTCTGGGATGCACTGTAGACAGAGGGAAGGAGGAAGGGGAAGGGAAGGGAAAGAAGGGAGAGAGAGAGAGAGAGAGAGAGAGAATGTGTATGTGTGGGTGGGTTTGTATAGCTTTGCAAGCAAGGACAGTGAACAAAGAAAATTCCTGAGGACAATGGTCCTCTGATGTCAAACAATAGTCCTCGCACGTCAAACAAAAGATTTGAGCCTTATTCCATCAGCCGTGCGAGGACAGGAGACAATAGTTGTCCTCGGGAGTAGAGTGATGTAGAGCTGTTTGTGTGTGTGGGTGTGTGTGTGTGTGTGCGTGTGTGTGTGTGTGTGTACTTGTATAGCTTTGCAAGCGAGGACAGTGAACAAAGAAAATTCCTGAGAACAATAGTCCTCGGTTGGTAAACAATAGTCCTCAGTTGTCAAACAAAGGATTTGGGTTTATTCCGTCAGCCTTGAGAGGACAGGGGACAATAGAAGTCCAATTGTTGTGCTCGGTAGTATAGTGATGTACAGCTGTGTGTGCGTGTGTGTGTGTGTGTGTGTGTGTGTGTGTGCAAGGGTGGTCTCTTGTTTAGCTACATATAAGTGAGGACAGTGAACAACGAAAAAGTCCTGAGAATGGTCCTCAGATGTCAACCTGTAGATTTGAGCCTTATAGGAGAGAGAGTGGGTGTGTGAGGGTGTGGGTGTGTGCCGTAGAGGTGCCGTAGAGTGGTTTAAGGCACTTGACTGGAGATGGAAAGTCGGGGGTTGGGGGGGGTTCAATCCCCTGCACGGCACTTATGCCCTTGAGCAAGGCATTTTATCTACATTGCTCTTTTATTGTTTATCAAATAAATTAATGTGCTATATGCATATTGATACCAATGTGCTTGTGTTGTATTAGAAAGAAAAGAAATAGTGTGTGTGTGTGAGGTGGTTCAATAAATGGTTCTATTAATCTGTCATACCTTTCTCATTCCATTAGCAACAAGAGAACCTAAAATTCCTCTCTCACTTCAAGAAGAAGTTCACCATCTACCGTGGGCAACGCCCTCTCCCCAACGCTCCAGCCGAGTCTGAGCACCCCAAGGATTTGAACCCCAAACTCTTCCACATCCGAGCCAATGGAGGCCCCTTGTGCACACGCTGCATACAGGTCCATCCCACTGCTCAATGGCTTAACCCTGAATTCTGGTAAGTCTCTCCTTCAGTCTCATTTATGGTATTTCAGTACCCTGTGGCATAGCGACAGAGACCCGGGGATACACTTCCGTGGCTTGGCAAATGATTCTTCTAGTTCTGATGATTTTTTTTTTTTACTCTTCTTTTAATTCATGTCCGTTGTCCGTCCACAATTTCAAAATGCTTCTTTTTTTGTCATTTCTTGTCAGATTTCAATTCCATTTGCTTTATATGATAGCACTAGGTTAGTGATTTGAAATTTCTACACAAAATTTAAAAATTCATTAGAAATGCTAAATCACAAAAAATGCTTCTTCTTCATTTGTCGACCAATTTCGTTTTTTTTTTATGTTGTTTCATCTGCAAGCATGTGAAATTTCTGCGTTTCCAGGATTTTCTGCGTTTTTGAAAATTCTTTCTCCCGGTCTTGCATTATTTCCACGTTTTTTGTGCTGCATGGATCGATAATTATACAAAATGACTGGTCAGTAAGACTAGCAGAATTATTTCCGCGTTTTGTTGTGCCGATGTGGGTTGATACTTACAGAAAACCACTGGTCAATGAGACTAGCAAATCCAGACAGATATACGGCACGCTGACTTTCCGCACACCAAGTCACTCGCTATGGCACACACACAATATGGTTCGCTACGCACTCGCTTCCTGCCCTACAAAATTGCATTCACGATGTACTGCATGCTGTTCCTCAACACAACAGCGGTGTGTCGCGCTAGGCCGACAGGTGCGGGGAAGATCGAGGAAGGCAATTTCGCAGACTCCTTCGTGATCAGAATTTCAGATTAAGTTTTGATGTCAATATCGTGTAATTTTTGCGCGGACACACTTCAGTTCTTGATATTGGGTGCATCTGGTCAGGCATAGGTGAGGGCGGTCTGAGGTCCATTAACTTTGCCCATAGCCTGGCAACCTGACCAGATGCATCCTGTGCAGGGTTGGCGATTTTTTAAATTTTTTTTTTTAAATAAAAAAAAAAATCGAATTTTTTAAAATTTAAATCAGATTTTTAAATTTTTTTTAAAGTTCATTCGAAAAAAAGTTTAATTACCAATAGATCTCACCATACAATGACATCAATTTTAATGTTATCATACATTTCACTCCTAATATTTTTCTTAACCATAATGATTTGTAATTAAATATAGTCAAAATGGGCAAATCAATTTGAGGAATCATGTATATGAACTTAATTCTATCATACATACATGTAGGGCTATGAAGGAAACTTCCATAAGGAATTCCCAGTGAGTAGAGAATATTCCCCTCTGAATTTCCACTCAGTATTAAAAAAAAATCCCAGAGGAAAATCTCCAGACACTCCTCAGTGAAAATTGTATCTAAATGTGCACTCAACAGCTTTGTGACAGTTTTACAAATTGGTATTAAAGCTCATCCATTGCTACAGACAGAGATGCAAAACTGTCTACCTAGGGGGCAAAACCCCATTTTCAGGGTTTTTGAGACGCGGAATGCTGTAAAAGTTTGTTGGGTGTCAATGTGTTCAGGAGATCATCCTGCACAACTTCCAGGTGGACTACCTTGAAATTACGCTGCTGAAAAGAAATGGCGGCCATTTTTCCAAAATGGCTGCCCTGTAAACTAATATTGGACACTTTTGAACATAAGATTTTAATATAACCTCTATTTTTTCGCGTATGATACATCATATTAAAGAGTATTAAATTTCCTACAAATTGATGTCACTTGTGATGGGTTCGAGGATGATTTGCATAACTTTTTTGGCTCAAATATGCGAAATTTTACCATTTTTACCCGAAATCTTAATTGCACCAAAATACATATTTCGGCCTATTTCAATAGTCCTGACGACTAATAATTTCAGTCTTTCTCAAAAAATGTCCATATCTATGGTCAATATCATATGCAAGTTTCAACTTCATCACTTATCTAACAAAAAAGTTGTAGGACTCTGAAGTTAACACTGTGATAATGACTAATTGCACAGAAATTGGTTGCTAAGGGCTGCCTGCTCCCTAGCAACGTTGGCACCTTGTCTAGTGATCGCTATTTCCATGCAGCTTAATGATAAGATATGCGCTGTGTATTGATGTAGTTTGATCGTATTTCATTCATTTATGAATCTTAATTAGTTCCCAATGCTATAAAAACAATTGCACATGTAGCAACTGATGTACAGATAGAAGCTAGTGCAGGCTATTGGTGTATTTGGTGTATATAGAATGAGTCCTTTCTGATGGTGATAGTCATGATTTGCACTTCAAATCTTAAAAATTATAATTCAAGGTTTGGTCGCCGCCTTCTGTTACATCTCCACTCCTCTCCATCCCGCCTCCCCCCCCCCCCCCCCCCCATTTGGCATTTAAAGAGACTGGTACAATGCCTTTTAGTAATGGAAAATGATCAAAGGATTAAAAAGGCCTGACAATTTTTTATTCACAGTCAAATGGTTATCTGAAAAGAAATCTGTCAGTGTCTTGCAAGTACTTAGGCAGGTATCCATAGAGTAGTAAAAGATAATTGGGAGAGGAGAACGAGAGGAAACCTTGCAAACATTGATTGATTGATTAGGTCACTGTGGTTTCCAATAATTGCATATTCATGCTAAGAAAACTTTTAAGAATCTTTCCACTTCTTTTATTCCCTCTTGTATAAAAAAATTGCATTTGAAAGCAACTACAAAAATCAACAAACCAAACGATATTAATAAACCCAATGTGACTTTCAACCAACCGGGACAGAGTATCAAGGACTTGCGTTTACCATGTTCATCAAGTTTACAGTATAGCTTGATTTTGATGGCAACTCTTTTGTGTAAGTGGACCCTTGTCAGTCAATTTTTAAAGGATCTTTTGAATGCACGCAAAGAAGACACTAAAAATGAAAAACAGGAGAGTATTAAAGGGGGCCATTAATTAATAAACTTGCAGACTTTCACACAAGTCACGAGAAAAAATCCAAAGATGAAGATCTATCTGCCTGCTACAAAAAAAACATTGTCTCGGTTTAACACAGGCAGAGTTTTAGGTCACGCCCTAACAAATGAGAAACTTGATTATCTGATTACTTCTTTAAACTGCCAGGATGAGGATGTGTAACTTGTTCAATATGGTCAGTCCTTCCCAATAGTTTTACCATCCTAAGTGCCTTAATTTGCATGGCCAGAATTCAAATTTGTACAGTTGTATTAAAACTATTTTATAAGAATAATTGCATGGGGTAAATTCTAATAATATGGGAGCAAAAAAAAAAATGTTGAGCTAGGGAAAGATTTCTTCCCTGAATGCCCTCATAATCTTCAAAGCCTATAAGGCATAAGCAGTACTGTGATGTTTTTATTTTGATTTTTATCAATTTCTCGCTTTAAAATAAAAAAAATGGGCAGGATCATGGCTGCTGAGGAAAAAGATGGAGGACTAGGAGTTCTGATCCCAAAATAGGAGCTTCGCTAGATATGTGTGCGGAGGTGTCACAGCCAAGGATTAAAAAAGGGCAAATTTGACATTTTCATATCTATCTGCATGGGATGTTATCAATTCTATGCAGCGTTGCTTACATGTTCTTTCTGTTCGTATATTTGTTTTTATCTCTTCCTGCAGATATGGCAGTATCCAATGACCTTTTATTTTATTTATTCATTTTTATTTTATTTTATTTTATTTTATTTTTTGCTTAGAAAACAATCATTTCAGCTGCATAGTAAGACATTTCACAACTCAAAAGAAAATAACGACGTTAATATCTCTTCTGAGTCAAATTCAACTGATCTTTAGTACCTATATTTTTATTGTTTGATAGCCATTGCAAATATATTTGGACCATAATAGCATACTAGTACACATAGTTACCTATATTGGTGAAACTGTAGTAAGGTTAGCTTCTGGGCAGAAAGAGTATATTGGGGGAAAAAATCTTATTTGTAAATATCCATTTTCTTCCTATCAATTTTCATAAAACAATAGTTTGGCCACTTTTTTTTTTTTGGGGGGGGGGGGGAGGGGCTCGAATCTCGAAATGGGCATGTTTTTGAGGGAGTGGGTGTGCAGGATAAGGAATGAGCTCTGAACCCTACACGCTCAGAAAGTTGCCGGTTGCTTATGAACCTGTCAATTTTTCGTAAAAAGAAATGTACAGTATGAAACGCAAGTGAATTTTTCTAAACCAACGTTTGGTAGGTTCATGATAAGAACCTACCAAACGTTCATCTAGAAAAATTCTTATTATTATAAACTAGATCTTCAACCAACTTTAAAAATCTTTCTTAGAGGGTATGCTTTTTAAAAAATCTTGTTTAGCACTTGCATGCATGTCTAAATGTATTTCGCCGATGATCCTAATTGGTTTCCTTGAGAGTACTATAAATTTAAGGCTAAATGATTCGACAAGGGGGAGTGAAAGAGGGGGGAGCAAGAAGGGTAAGGAATGGGCAGATATACTAACTATTAATGAGTTGTAGAGACTCTTTCATTTGTTTGTCAATAATTCTCCATTATAACAAAGGTAATGGACCAAAGTCTCTCGCTTTTTAGCTTTTATGTGTGTGTGTGGGGGGGGGGGGGGGGGGGGAGGGGGAGGGGGTGGAGTATGGACACATTAAGATATTAGGATGTGGTGTGGAGCAACATCTGAACAATTTCTTCATGTGATAAAGTCATAGTGTCCTTGTTCTTAATGCATTATTGTACCGATAATCTAGACTTTTATAATAGTTCATGAACACACGACATACATGTAGATTGCTAGGCACAGACAACAGCAACAGCTTGTTAGGATGGGATGAGCGAAAGGACCTAAACATGGCGCAAGATTGGGTGAACGAACCGCACAATCTATAATCTTTATGAGTTGGAATGTAAATCATAAATCATGAATACCACTTTAAGAAAGGACTCATTCCCTGTATCACTGGACCAATGCTGTGCTAGTTTCCATCTCTGCATCATCAGTTTCTAGGCGCAGTCGCTTTTTATAGTGCTCATTGGGAACCAATGAAGATTCATACATGAATGAAATATGATCAAACTGCATCATTAAACATCACATGTCTTATCAGCTGCATGGAAATAGTAGTTACTGGTGGAAATTTCATTCTACATAGCAAGATGCCAACGTTGCTAGGGAGCAGGCAGCCCTTAGCAACCAATTTCTGTGCAATTAGTCAATATCACAGTGTTAACTTCAGCGTCCTACAACTTTGTTGTTAGATAAGTGATGAAGCTGAAATTTTTATATTATATTGACCAAAGATATGGACAATTTTTGAGAAAGTCTGAAATTATTAGTCACCAGGACTATTGAAATACGCCGAAATATGTATTTTGATGCAATTAAGATTTTGAGTAAAAATGGTAAAATTTCACATATTCGAGCCAAAAATGTTATGCAAATCATCTTCAAACCCATCGAAAGTGACATCACTGTGTAGGGAATTTAATACTCTTTAATATGATGTATCATACGTGAAAAATAGATGCTTTATTGAATATTTACATTCAAAACAGTTCAATACTAGTTTACAGGGCAGCCATTTTGGAAAAATGGCCGCCATTTCTTTTCAGCAGCGTAATTTCAAGGTAGTCCACCTGGAAGTTGTGCAGGATGATCTCCTGAACACACTGATACCCAACAACCTTTTACAGCATTCCGTGTCCCTAAAACCTGTCTTGCCCCCTAGGTAGTCAGTGTTGGAGACCAATATAAGAGACAGCTTAGTCAAAGGGTGACTACACTGCATTATGTTACTGTGATTTTTACATTAATCTACAATTCTTATTCACATGTTCTCTAAAAATCTATTTGATACATGAAGTAGGAAAAAAAAAAACCTTTTGACCCTATGCAACTGTAAGTTTGACTTAAAGGATAAAATCAGCAAAACTGCTGATATTACAACATATATGTTACAAAAAGAAGTATTGTATTTTAAATCAGACACACTTACAACTGTAATTAATTGTAACTTTCATGTACATGTAAGTATGTGTACCTACATCTTAAGATTTAAATGTAGTTTTAAAAGTTTATTTTGAGTTTTGCAAATTGTTTTTATAGATCCTCTTTCTATTGCTACATGCAAATACAAAACTTCCATAGCACTGAACATAAAATGAGCTAGTGACGTAAAAGGTATATGAGAAAGCTTTTTTCAACAGTCAAATTGTGACTGAATTATGTTAATTGTATGATAAATGTAACAAGAAGAAATAAGCATGTGGAATCTTTGGTTAGATGATTCTTTTTTTTAAATTTCACATGATAGAAGTATAACTGTGAAGGATCAAAACTGGAAAACTGCCAACAAACCTTTTGTCATTGACTTTTACATATTATATTTTTTACACTACTGCTCTCTGAAAAGTATTGGACTGTATGATAAATGATAAGAAATAAATAAGAAACTTGTTTCACTATTAATAACTGACAAAGAATGTAAAATTTCAGAAGAAAAAAACATTTACAAAAAATGGGGTAACTGTTGACGACACAAATCTCTAATTTTTAAGGGATCAGCTGATTTTATTGACTTGATTTTAATTTGTTTTAAGTAGATAGGAAGGATTTGTTGATTTTTTTGTTGATATAAAGTTAATTCAAAGTTTTTCAATTGATATAAAGTTAATTCAAAGTTTTTCAGTTGATTTGAAGAATTAAAACTGCCTTGAACAAACAATTTGTCAATAATTTCTACATGTTTCAATGGAAGTGATTTAAATCAATGATTTTTTTTAAAAAAATCATGGTGATTTATGATTTAAATCAACGTGATTTAAATCCGCCAACCCTGATCCTGTGTCTGCAAAGATTTTAAAGTGTTTTTTGTATCATTTGTATAGTTTTACTTGTTCTGTTGTTACTTGAAATAAACAAATTAAATGATAATAATAATTGTTTATGGCAGTAATGCTCATTGAATTCCCATTGTCTAAATTTAAGTAATATTTGACACTAGATTACAGGAAAAATTTCATCAAATGTATGCTTCAAATTGCACCATATAACATACAAAAATGAAAAAGGGAGGGGGGGATACCCCCCACGGTCGCTAAGCTCCCTCGTATGTTACCAGTAGTTACAAAAATTTTCCTCCCTTTTTTTAAGACCCCACTCACATGCCTGCATCTGATAGAGCTTCATGAGGTACACAGAACTTCTACACAAAATTTTGAAATTTTGTCTCAAATATTATGCTGATTATACCCCTGCCAAACGAACTTTGAAGGGGGTATATAGGAATCAGCGTACAGTTTGGCGGGCAGTCGGGTGGGTGGTTCGGCGGTCAGTCAGTCCGTTGCAAAATCTTGTGGATCAGACTACTTTCTCATTTTTCAAGCAATGCTCATGAAATTTGGCATACATGTTGGTCTTGAGATGAAGATGTGCAAGACATATAATTTGAATGTGTTGGAAAACCCATTGCCATGGTAATGGCATATTATGGCAATAAATCAGTTGGGAATCTTACTGATCGAAACTACTTCCTTAATTTTCAAGCAATGCTCATGGAATTTGGCACACACATTGGTCTTGGGGGGAGAATGTGCCAGACATATATTTTGAATGTGTTGGAAACTGCATTGCCATGGTAACAGCATAACAACACCATATTATGGCAGTAAATCAATGGGGAATCAGACTGCTTTCTCATTTTTCTAGCAATGCTCATGAAATGTGGCACACATGTTGGTCTTGAGACTAAGATGTGCAAGACATGTTTTGAATATGTGAGAAATTGCTTTGCCATTGTAGCAGCATATTATGGGAATCATGGAGAAATATTGATCGAACCATTCCCTCATTTTTCGAGCAATGTTCAGGAAATTTAGCACACATATTGGGGTGGGGGTATTAATCACCTTTAGTCATATCTCGTTTATGCTGCTGATTTATGGAAATTTATCCAAAAAATCACAAAAAATGCTTCTTCGTTTGTCAATCAGTTTTGATTTTTGTGGGTTTTTTTTTTGTTTCATCTGGTAAAGCTAAATGAGGTGCACAGAACTTAACAGAATTTTCAAATTTTGTCTCAAATATTATTTATGCTAATTTATACAAAGTTATTCAGAATCACAATTAAGTGTTTGTTCTCCAATTGTAGACTTGCAGAAAGTACTTATATGTACCTCTGAGACAGGTCTGTAATGGGCACTTCCTAATACATATGTAATACATATCTTACATTTCGGTGTCAGTTTGTTGAAAATTAAAAATTGCATAAATTACTTTATCTCGATGCTGGATGAGCGCTACATCATTGATGTGTTCGTTCTGTTCATCTCTCATCATTTTCCTTTCTTTCTCACTCGTTTAATGAAATCCTAGTTTAGCAAGTTCAAAAATAACCAGAAGGAAAGAATAAACCAAAGCAAATCATACATCTCCAGTGCCTAGAGGAGAATAAGCCTGTCAAAAATTAAAGCAAATATCAATCAACTTTAGAGTACATTTTCATAATAAAAAAATAGAAAGAACAAAAATAAAGACAAAACACTGACAAACTCCTCACTCATACTGTCACTTTAGAATACATGAAATCCAATGCCAAGAAAATGTAAAGAAATAATATTTGAGAGAACAGATATTATGTTCAAGCTCTATGAAACATAGAGCTTTAAAATATTTGTGCTTCAAAATATTCATGCCACAGAATGATTGTGAGCTTTACGAAACATGTTGTTTAAATATTCATGCCACAAAAATAATTTTGAGTTTCAATGATAGCCATAACCAGAGCACTTATTTGTTTACAAAAACTTCAGGGAAAACATGGCAAATTCAGACCACGTGTAGACTAAAAATAGAGTTATTCACATAATGTGTGTGTTTGTTTTTACAGACATATATCTGGAACAAACACATCAGTTACTCATACCCGTATCCCAAATCCAGTTCATGAACTTATGTAATGGCGACGTATTTCTGCGAATTCTTTATGGTTGTTGATAAAGCCATGTAATCAAAGCTTGAATAAAGTGTATGCCGACCAAGTGAACAATTTGGTTATTATTTTGGAAAACGATGGTTGACTTGAAAGTTCTATACACCCCAGCAATGTACCGAGTGTAATCTACAGTGCAATGTAAAAACAAGAAATTTGTGTGGGAATTCAGCTTTCGTGAATCTGGACTCCTCACAAAAGTAAAATGCATGCGGAAATTTCTGGTTTTACGGTATCTTTACTTCGTATGATTTTAATTTAACTATATGCATTCTTCTTGTCCATGTTTGTTTTTCAATGATTCCTTTTTTCACTTTTATTCATGTTATGTTACAATGAGCTATGCATTTGATGTGTTTATACAAATGGTTACTAAATATCATTTCCTTAATGTTTGTTACTGAAATATCATGATTGTAAATTTTTGTAATTAAGCTTTGCTGTGAAGAAAGTCTTTCTGATAAACCATTTTGAATTGAATTGAATTGAATTGAATGAATTCTTTCCACGCCCTCATCCTACCCACCTTACTCACCTTGTATGACTGAGGAACAACATTGTCCTCTTAATAGCTTGACCCACGCCCTGCCATTGTCAACGCCTTCCCTGTGATAGACTGATTCATTTGTTGGTAATAGTGATTGAGCTACAGAACATACATGACATGGTTGAAGATATTGTCTGAAAGTCAACCATTAATGAGGCACAGTGTCTTAGGGTATCATCTACTACATAAAGTGATGATCATTCTGCATACTCTTTCATGTGCTTGCACATGTGCGTTTGGGTCATATTGCAGGAATAATGATCCTTACTTTAAATATGTTTGATTCATTGATTGATAAATGTTTGTTTTTTTAAATCTAACAAAATTCCATGCATTGCAGTTACATCACTAAATTGTGCAGTGGGTTACAATAAAGAGATTAAATAACATTCAAAACAGAGAATTATACAATCATGAAGGAGTATATAAAAAAAAAGGAAAAACAAAATAGAAGGGTACACACTCATTCATCACACCCATGCATGCACATAGTACATTCATGCACATACCCATAACATACACCCACCAATACACAGTCTCTGACACACCCCCTCACACATCTACATAATGAAGCAGAACATAGTACAGCACATTTAAATCATACGTTGCAGGGAAGCCGCCCGCCCCACCCCCATTATATATATACATATACATTTAAAGTACAAATAATGATAAATACATAATTTATACATAAAATTGGATGCACAAGGCAGATAGGCAGACAGGGCGTATCTTGAGTATAAATAAAATAATGTCAGCACATGGGGAATTTTGGGAAAACAAAGTAATAATGAAAAGAGGGCTAGCCCTGCTGAACACAATAATCATATGAGTTCGATAATTAACAGAATTTTATATGGAACAATTCAAAACTGAATGCGTTAAATCCAAAATATGATATGCAAAATAGAATGCTATCAACAAAACCTAAACAATATTGTGAATCATAAGAGCATTACAGTCAATAAAAGTTCTAAGTAATTAAGGACATGAGTTATTCAGAGTTCAATAATCTCATCATAAATGGTATCGGACTGTTCTTCAATCGATTTATATAGGGGGAACGGCTATTACCTTTTTGTGTTTTGCAATTTCCTCAAAATCAGTCAGGTAAATTATTGTAAATCAAGCAGAGGAGCTTGCATAGCCCTTGATAGGCCTGTGGCCTTTGTAAATCCAGCACATTTGTATTTCCTGTATTTATATGTTTTGTATTCTTATGCATATGTGAAATAAATGAATTGAATTGAATTGAAACTTTTAATTATATGGTAACTCCAGTGTAAATCGCCCTTGACATGTTATTATTTGATGTTGTTTCTATCCTAGTTACATTTTAGAGGTGCCATTTGACAGTCAAGATAGTAAGGGCATCGTCTACACATGGATTGGTTCAAAGAGTGATCCAGACATGGCCAGGGTAGCAGAGGAGCTTGCATATGAGATGTTCGATGTAAGCCAAATGTTCTCTAATCAAATTATTCCTTGTCTGATGTAGTCGGTCACTTTGTTTTTGACAGAAGTTACTGTTCTCTTTGCTGATTTCATCTCTTCTGCTGATTACTGTCCTATTTATTGGCTGTATATTCATGTTTTTATTTTTGTCTGTCTGTTCTGTCTATACCATCTCTCTTTCTCCCTCAATCTCTTTGTATCTTTTTGTCTTTCTCTCACCCTCAATATTCCCTAATTGTCTATCACAAGCGTCAGCCTTGAATTTCATCAAATTTAGATTACGGCCACTTTTTTAGGTGCCAGGTAAAAATGTCAGAGGTAAAAATGTCAGAGGAAAAAATGTCAGAGGTAAAAATGTCAGAGGTAAAAATGTCAGAGGTAAAAATGTCAGAGGTAAAAATGTCAGAGGTAAAAATGTCAGAGGTAAAAATGTCAGAGGTAAAAATGTCAGAGTTTGAAAATGTCAGAGGTAAAAATGTCAGAAGTAAAATGTCAGATGTAAAAAATTAATGTCAGAGGTATGCCAGATTTGGAAATGTTTAAGGGACATGTTTCAGGTACGAATACTGAATTATAGAAATTATGGGGAGTGTGATATATTCAAATATTTTCTGTAAACATACTGTGTCTATACTTGAATGCCCTTGTCTTGGCCATTTGGAAATAACGGTTATGGTGTTGGCGGGGTGAACGTTCTGGTATGTGCGCATTGCCCTCGTTTTCACCGCGGGGACGGGCATTGTAAAAACGATGGTGGGAAAAAAACTGGGTTGGTAACACGAGTAGCTGACCACACGACTGCGCGATTTTAATATGTACATTCCTCTTCATAAGCTCCCTCCCCACCCCCCTACTCCAATAAAGCGTGGTATACGTGAACGAATGCTTCAATATTATTGTCCTTATACGTAATGAAGAATAGGAAGTAAGCGAAATTGAATCTTTAATTCGATCTATTTCTCGACCTTTTGTATTTCTCGACCTTTTGTATTACTTCATCCGATACGCTGCGGAATTTACAACTTTTAAAAAGAATTATTCAATTAGATAATTGTGTTAGCATATGCAAAAAATCAAACGTGGATATCCCTTCTTAAGTTCATCTACCATTCTGTCATTCCACTTAAGATCTTAAATCATTTAGATATAATCCTGTAACTTAATTAATCTCACAAAGAAAATAATGAACATCATCCCATGCTACATTTCTTACCCCAAAACGCGCGATTTACTTATCGCTTGCTGAAATTGTCATAAATATGTTTCACAGTGCAATCGTGTCAAGCGGCCAAATCTTAAACACAGAGAGGGAACTGGGCATTCGTTTGCTGCTATATTTGGAGTCAGCTTAACAAGTGCTCGGAAGATCAAAACACTGTTGGGCAATGCGCACATACCAGGATGTTCTCCCGGCCAAAACAAGATTGGTCTCATTAGGTGGTTGAATGGGGCAGCATTATCACTTTCACATCAAATGAGTAAGACAGGAAGGCCAGTCGAATGACTGAACATACACACTTTTACAGAGAGCAGTATTATTGTGATCACTCCATTTATACAGTATGAATTCTTTTTTTAATATCTCGTAATCTTCCTAATTTCAAATTCAATATTTTTACCTGTAACACGTTCACTTCGGCATTTTCAGAGCTGACATTTTTATCTCTGACATTTTTACGTCTGACAAATTTACCTCTGACATTTTTTTCCCCTGACATTTTTACCTCTGACATTTTTACCTCTGACATTTTTACCTCTGACATTTTTACCTCTGACATTTTTTCCTCTGACATTTTTACCTCTGACATTTTTACCTCTGACATTTTTTCCTCTGACATTTTTACCTCTGACATTTTTACCTCTGACATTTTTACCTCTGACATTTTTACACCGAACCCTTTTTTAGAAGGCACATATCCATTCAGAGGGGCACCAAGGCCAAAATGAGGGCTGACCACCTTGCGCTGTTTGCGCAGTGTGCATGGTTCATGCTTCTCGCATGTCATAATCACCCACTGTACCGATATTTTAGGGTTGAATGGTATAATTGAATTACATCAATCACATTTAGATTAATTATAATTCATATGGATTGATAAAATTCAAAAATATGAATTCCTTTCTTTTGATATAAGCATGCAAAAATCTAGACATTTGAAAACAAGGAGAGTTGCTGTGTGAAAAGTCCTGGATTTCTGTTAATTCACAATCTGATTTTGAACAGAGTCCAAGATCATCATCATAAAACATTTATCCCTTTATCTTTCATACAAGGTTCATTGCAATGATGCCCTAGCAGCATTGCATTATTTTCATTCATGTTCTGAATTCATATTCTTCTTCTTCTTCTTCTTCTTCCTCCTCCTCCTCCTCCTCCTTCTCATTCTTCTTCTTCTTCTTCTTCTTCTTCTTCTTCTTCTTCTTCTCCTTCTTCTTCTTCTTCTTCTTCTTCTTCTTCTTCTTCTTCTTCTTCTTCTTCTTCTTAGCGAAAATCCCATTCATTTAACACATACTTTTTGTGGGCTCTCTTTAGGTCACTTCCTCATGTCCATTTTATTTCAGATTTCATAGGCATATTCATGGCCATCTCTTCTAAAGCACCTGATTCTTCATTTGTAGAAATCACTCATGCATGACCATCCAGGCACCATTTTGTCCATTTTCAGACCATTTTCATGCCTTTCTCTCTTCCTATCTTCATCATACTTCATGCTACAGACTCCTAACAAAAGAGAGTTCCTCTTTCATATGCACCCAAAATTCACCCTTCAAAATATCATCTTCATTTTCATTATCCATATCCGAAATCATCTCCATTAAAAAATTATGAAATTTCATAAAATGCTGAGCCATAAAAACAAAAAGTACTATAACTTTGCTGTTTCAATTCCTTTTAAAGTCATATTTTCAGAGTACCTTTAGATCATGATTCCACACATTTGTGCCTCATTTCGCGCATCAGTGATTGCACATCATAGAGATAGCACCCTCTAAAGTTCTGAAAATGCTTGTCTTTCCATGGCCGTCATTCAGTCATGCATGGATAAACCTGTACCCTTTTCTGGATTTAAGTAGTTCAAGAGATGCCCTTTCTAGGCAAATCAAATATGGACCTGGTCACTGACAAAATTTGCCAAAATGGCTGTCTTATATCATGATACTGAAGAAAATGGAGGAATCACTTCAACTTGCTCTCAATTCTTGAACCATGTTGTCACAGAAAATTTTGAGTAAATTCCCATAGAATGCCGGGTAGAATACAGATTCTACATAGTTTCGACCGAAGAGTTGTACACAATGTTTATGGCAGAAATTGGTAACCCGTAAATGACCCATTCATTGTTGAGCAGTCGTGTTTAAAAAAGGCAGGCACATTCTTGGTGGGCAAATGCAGGGCATATCGAAGCCGGATTTTTACTGTAAAACATTAATTTCACTTGCTTAACATCAAAGTGCATAACTTCCTTATTTTACATTATCCGCAATTGGGAGTAGTCTCAAAATGAAAGCAATAAGATTGTCTTTCCATTGATACCAAACCGCGTATATCCTCCTAGTACTTTTAAAATATATATCAATTTAAGGCTGAAAAATAGTTGCACGTTATGTCTATTCCGGTGATCAGAAACTTGCAATTTATTTGTTTACTATTGATGGCCATATGGGAAATAATTCTCATACATGTACTTAGTTTAAAACGACATTCATTAGTTTTGTACATGCTTGCAATCTATTTTTATGTCCCTTTCTCTATTCCATTTCTTACGAGATTTTGTATGGTTATTCCTTAACATTCCATTTTGGTCACTGGGCTCTTCAATTTCTGATATGACTCTTGCTTGACCGTCTAGCCGCCATTTTGTTCATTTTCGGCCCATTTTTATGTATGTCTGTCTCCTCTTGTCCATTTCTTCTTCCTCCATATCTCCATCATCCTTCATGCTAAAAACTTCTAGCAAATTGCTCTACATAGTCTCCTCAACGACTAGAATGGGCCCTTCAAAATAGCCTATTATTTTAATTCTATCAATTATTGGTGTATGTGTTTCTGCTGGCCTATCCCCACATTATATCATAGAAGTCTACTTCACTTCAAACAATGTTGTTTTTGATACATAGTACTTTCTCTGGTTTGCAACACCACTCTCATCATTTTTTGATATCTGTGTAACAATTGAAAGCTCTTTTCTTTGTCACAATTTTTGTCTTATATTTGTTTTTAAGGTAACATCTTTCTTGTATTTTGGTCCACAGCATCATTGCATGCACATTGTTGTAATACAATTGCAATTCTAGTTTCCTTCCTTCTCATCCTTTATCCCCTATCCTTTCTCTAGAAAATGATAATTATTTACTGCAATAAATCAATGTATCCACCTATTTGCTAGTTCCCCTGAACTAAGCTGTCATTCGAGAACTAAAAGTCAAAACGTGCATGCATCCCCCCCCCCACCTTCCCCATCCACCAATCACGGCCAAGCAGATGCCATATTCTTCCTCTTCCTCTCTGGCTGTCTGAGAGATCACTTCTATTTGAGCTAAGTCCTCGCTAAAATTGTGTTTATCACAGTTTTAGAGTCTCTTGGATTGCTTAAATATTCTTATTCCATCCACCATTTCATTATTCTTACGTTGGTTTGACAGATTTTTCCATAGTCACTTTTCTTTACGGCATTTTAATTAGTTTATTTGCCGTTGTTTTTCCCTTGCGTTCATTTCGAATGGCTTCTCTTGCACTGCGCGGGTTGCGTCCGGCCAGGTGTGTGTTTTGTCCCGCTGCGGTTCTTTTTGTTTTCGCGCTATGCATTAAGCTTTTATTTTTAGGCAACCTTTCTCTCCGAGCGTAGAGTTACTAGAATTACACTCTCCTCGCTTGGATGCTTCCCTTTGGGTCGCTCCTGTGGGACGGTGTGTACGACTCTCACTCTACGAGTGTCGTTCTGTTTGGGTAATTTTCTCTCCGCTTGGGTTTTCTTTTGTTTACGCTTTTTATAAGCACGGGTTGCTGTAAGCTTTTTATTTTTACGCAGCTGTTCTCTCCGGGCAAAGGACTATAAACTCAAACAGTTCAGGGACAAGCAGCTCTTTGCCGTCCAGCGCAATAAGGGGCAACGGGAAAGGAGAAAGCCCGAGCTGGCTCAGAGTTAGTACCCACGCATCCCGTGGTAACCGTGGGCCATACCCTGTACCCCGGTTCGTCCCTACCCTGTGGTAGCTCTAGCCCTTCAGCTTCAGTAGCGTCCACTCAGGGGTCGGAGTCCCCCGCGCACTCAAGCGGGGCGACAAAGAAATCAAAGAGTCGTAAGCTTCTTGAAGGTAAAGCGAGCCTGTAGGCATTCTTCGGAAGCGGCTCTTGCTACTGGCTCCGCCAGTAAACGTAAGCGCCAAGCCTCCGCCCAGCCTTTTGGCGGGGCGGAGCTAGTTCCCCAGGACCCAGCGGTATCCGACTGGATCTGGGGAGCTAAGAAAAAATATAGGGGCCCCTTTTGGGCCGCTGTTTCTTCAGAGCTGAGTGCCTCTAGGGAGATTTGGTCTTGCCTCAAGGCCCTCCTGGAGCAAAGTGGCTGGGTGGCCCAAAGGGCTGGACCCTCCACCACACTCGACTCGGATACCCGACCTTGCCCGAATCCGGTTTCGAGTCCGGATACCGATTTTGCAGTTACCACTACGGGTTTGCCGATTATCCGGGTAGTAACCGTTTTTCCCAATAGCTTCTACCGCTGTTACCAGTGTGCTGGGATCCAGTGTCACTCCTGGGGTATCCGACTCTCAGTTGTTGAATACCAACAGACAGGAGTCTTGTCGCCCAACTGCGGGCCTAGCCCGATCTTGCTCGGCTTTTGACCGTCCGGTCAGAGCTTCTCCCCTTCCGCGGCAGTGGGTGCTCCGCTTGGGGAGGAATCCTATGACTGTTTGGCCCGCCCTTCTTGGGATCAGGCCTCTCAGTTGGGATTCTCTGAGGATGATGCTTCTTTGCAGGCTGATATCAGCCCCCAGTCAGATGAGCTTCTGGCTGCTGATGTTCAAGCCCTGCTAACAAAGTATCTCTCCGATGTCTGTAGACGAATTAGGAGGATTCGGGACAATCTTCCCTCCTGTTAGGGGTGAGTGTCCCATGAAGAGCACACCTCTCACGGAGGACATTGAGAAGGTCAACTGGACCCTTCTTTTAAGCCTCCTACTTCCCTTGAAGTGATTACACAATATTATATAAGAAGAATAATATTAAAAATTTGATGATTTTCAATCGAAATCAATGCATTTTGGCTAATTTTCTCATAAAGAGTTGACCAAAAAATTTGAGTATGATGTATGATGTAAAAGTGGGTACCCAGCTTTGCGCATTGCAGTTGTGCTGCGTGCTAGCCTGTACAATATGTATTATACCTTGCGCGCATTTTGCTTGAATTGCGCGACAAGGTACCCACTTTGACGTCATTTTGACGTCAAAGTGGGTACCCAGTTGAAACTGGGTCACAGCTGAGGGGTCAAAAATATCCTGAAATCTTACCACATTTGGGGGTTTCCTTGGCAACACAACCTTTAAAAAAAAATTATGCAGATTTTCTGGTGATGAAATCATGCTCTTTTAAATGAACTAACATTGTTTCAGCATTGGGTACCCCCTTTAACAAGGCTCATCCCATGGCCAGGGGTTTATCTTCTTCTAATGGGACACTTTTGAATTTTTTTTTCTCGAAAAGGTCCTTCTCTCCTGACCTAATGCTTTTAGGTAGGGGACTTGGGGTCCGCCTTGAGTTTGGTTCTCCCCCAAGTCGGAGAAGTTTCCTGGCCTCATGGAGCACCAGTCCAGGGGGGCATTTCATGAAAGGACTTGTCGGATGTTTTATCCTACAAAGTCTGTTTTATCTGACAGTTGCCATAGTAACAATGCTTCTCAGCCAATCAAAATCAAGGAAAGATGTCAGATCTGAAAACTTGTCAGACAACAAAAGTTGATGAAACTCCCCTCGGGTCTACCCTAGGACTTCTGCCCATCTCAGTTCTCTCCTTTCCCTTCGGCTAGGAGGCAAGAACTCCAGATGTCCGACCCGGTAATCTCGCCTTGGGAAGAATCCTTCCTGTCATTGATGGGTACATCGTGGTCTGAGCGTTCCACTGTGCCTGCTCTTGCCTCCGATGCCAGAAGAAGACTTGTTCTTTCCTCTCTGGACATTGTAGTTGGGGACATCTCCGCCCTGCGGGCCGACATTTCCTTTTCACGCCAACACCTCCTTGGAGGTAAGGCGGCAGCTTTTAAGCTGCAGGCTCAGGCTTCGGTTCTGCCTCCTCGGCGTGGTGGAGCCCTCGCTTTCCACCACAGGTCCTACCCGACGCCCAATAGTCGTTTGGAGCTAGGGCAAGCCCTTCCCTTACGGGTAAGGAGTAGGGCCGAGGTCGCGGTCGTGTCCGCATCTAACGACAGCACCTTCTTAACGCCTTAAGACCTCGGCTTCTAAGCCGCAGGCTCAGGCTTCGGTTCCGCCTCCTTAGTGCGGTGGAGCCCAGGCTTCCCAACGCAGGTCAGACCCAATGCCCAACAGTCCGTTGGAGCTGGGGCAAGCCCTTCCCTTTTGGGTAAGGAGGAGGGCAAAGGTCGTGGTCGTGTCTAACGCTCGGCCCAGGGTCAGCGCCTAGACCCTCCTACTCCCTCACCCCTTTCCAGGAGCACATCTCGTCAGAGATTATGCTGTTTCGGAATAAAGGCTCACTAGATCGGGTAAGAGACCACCCTTATCGGTGTCTCCCCCAGGCTTTATTTTGTCCCAAACGCTCGTGGACGGGCACGATGATCTTAATCATAAAGATCATAAACATTTTCATTCCTCCATAGCACTTTCGTTTGGAAACTTTGGCCTCCACCTTCCTGGCTATCAAGCCGTCATAGGTGGTCATCTCGGTAGATTTGAAAGACACCTTCTTTCACATACCGATATATTCTCTGTCAAGAGACCTTCTGGTCTCACCTTCCGGTTCCGAGCCTTTTCCTTTGCCCAAAACCGGCACCCTGAGTTTACTCGGGTAGTCTCTGCCTAAGCCACCTTCCTCAGGTGTCGTGGCTTGAGATTTTTTTCTCTTACCAGGACGACTGGCTCCTAGTAGCCAGCTCCGTGTCCGGACTTCACACCCAGATAAACCCCCACCTCCACACCATGGAAAGTGTGGGGTTCATAATCATTGGGTGCGACAATAGACATCGTGAGCCAAGTTGCCGTCCCGGTCAGGAGAAGGCTCAAACGATTGTCTTGTTAGCCCGAACTCTCCACCTCTTATGTCGAGTTCACGCAGGCTGTTGGCCCTAATCTCTGGGCCATCTGACAGGCTTGGTGGATGTCCTCCAAGACTGGGGGCTACTCTGAAGACGTGGCTGCCTCCTGGAGGGACCAGATGTCCTTGCCTGATGAGAGAGACTTCCCTTAGTCAAGGCGAACTTCTCTGCACGTCTCTTTCGTCTATCTCCTTATGACGGATGCCTCACTTCAGGGTGGGGCAGCCTTTGTGAGGACCAGTTGGTCTTGGGGGACTGGTCGCACTTGTGCACCATACTCCATATCAATGCCCTTGAGTTGATGGCGGGTTTCGTTTCCGCCACTTCCAGAACTTGTGGGGCATTCCGTTCTGTTTTTAACGGACAATACCACTGTTACTGCCTATATTAACAGGCAAGGCGGGTCTCGTTCCAAGTCTCTGAACGATCCATTCGCCAAGCTTTGGAGATGGTGTTGGTCTCATTGGGTTATACCGACAAGCTCCTTCATTCCGGGCCAAGACAATCTGATTACAGATTTTCTGTCCCGGGGAAAACATCTTCCCTCCGAGAAGGCCCAGAACCAGGAGGTCTTCAACTACCTCAGCTCAGTTTTAGTCCAGAGCCACGGAGAATCTACTTGAGCTGTTTACAACTCAAGTTTAGAAGCTTTCTCTGTTTACTGTGGGGAGGTGTTTCCCCTCGGTCCACCTCAGTGGGTGCTAGCTCTGACTTCTGATCTCCCTCTTTGAGGCAGATCGCTCTCTACCTTGCGGAGATAACGTTTCGGCTATCGCCGCAGTTCACCAAGGTTCGCTAAGGGTTGGGAGTGCATAATTCTCCCTACCTGTCTCATAGGTTGAGATAGTTTTTCTTGTAATGACCAGGAAATTGCCGGTTGCCTCCCTCATGGAGTCTTCCTTGTGGTGAAGATTTTGTCTATTCCGAGCCGAAGTGCAAACTTCTCACACTAGTCTCGTTCAGGACCATTCCTTCTCGATATCGCCCCCGGGCAAAGGAGAAGCACTTCCAGACTGTCTCCACAGTGCCCAGGGTGTATCAGGGGAAAAGGCAAGGTTTTCGCCTATCCCTCGACTTTCAATCTTTGCCTAGATCTAGTAGGCTCTTTCGAAGTGTTGAGTCCCCTTTCCGAATGCTTTTGCTAAAGGAGACAGACCTTGGTGCCCTTTTAGGGCTCCCAAAGGGTACTTCGATAGGATTAAGGTCTTTTGTTAAAATGATCAGCTCCTTCTCTTTCCCGTCACCCTTTTCTCCAGCCTCTCGGGAGATTATCCTGTCGGATTTTCGTAGCTATCCAATCTGCGGGTTTGGAGGTTCTTATGTTTAAGAATCCTCCAAGGGCACGCGTTCCCTGGAGGTTTTTTACCTCCTGAGCGCTCCCTTTGGGTACTCTTGGGAGGATATAGAGCGTGCAGCCTTGACGTTCTCCTAATTCCTTACGTCCGTATCTTTAATGTTCGGGACGTTCCCTCGGGAGGTGAGGTTTGCTACCTTTGCATGGTTGGAGCTGCATCGTCGTCTTCCCCCTCGTTAGCCTCTTCCCTTAGGACATGCCACCCGGATTCTATTCCGTGCGGGTCTAGCAAATAGGTGGATACATTGATTTATTGCTGTAAATCAAGAAAATTATCACTAATTTTTTTTATTTACTAGATAATATGTATCCACCTATGACCCTCTCACCAGCCCCTCTCCTTGAATGACAACATGTCATAGGACTCTGTCTTGATCGTTCGGAAGAGGAAGAATATGGCATCTACTTGGCCGTGATTGGTGGATGGGGAAGGTGCTACTTGGGGGGGGGGGGGGGGGACGCATGCGGGTTTTGACTTTTAGTTCTCGAATGACAGCTTAGTTCAGGCGAACTAGCAAATAGGTGGATACATAGATTTATCTAGTAAATAACAAAATTAGTGATAATTTTCTTGGTTGAAGGCTCTGCAGTTGTATCAGAGTATGCTGGTTTAGTTGTGTTTCTAGTGACTGCAAGAAAAGAAAGTGTTAAATAGCCTCAGAATTAAAAGTAAAGCCAATAAATACAGGGGAGAGAATTGTCCTCTTGTATTTTTCAGTTGTTGTAAGACATTGTTATTGTATATTTTTAAGCAATAAAGATTGTCGAAAATGTATGTCAAGAAAGTAATAATAGAATACTAAGTCAACAAAGCAATGAAATGATTTGCATGGTATATACGGTACACAGTCATTCATCAGTATATGCAAGTGCATGTAATGTAGTTTCTGTATGATAAGTTGAATTAATGTTTTGATCAAATATCAACCCTAGTATGCCCTAAAAGATGAAAAAGTAAACTGTTACCACAACTGAAAAATCTTTGAAATCTGCAGCCCAGTGGGCAATTACTACTGGATTCCACCCCCGGAGTTCAGGCAGCATTGCCTCTCAGGGAAGACCTATAGCTGAAGCGACTTACTAACATCGGTGGTACGTGCTGCAATAAACAGTAACAATATTCATGTACTATTCAAGGCAAATATGGAGGAAATTTTGAAACATAAAATCCACAAATTTTATTTGTATCACTGCCTTTTTTTAAATATTGGCACTCAAGACTAAAATTAACCTTGATATCAAAGATCCAGTCGGAAAATCCCAAGTCTTGCACTACATGAATTCATTATTGCTATATTTCACATTTCACTTCACATCAGTCTTTTTTTTTTTTCTTTCTACCCACCAGGACATGTACAGCCATCAGCTGCTTTCTGAAGGAGCAGAACCAGAGAACTTCTGGTGGGTAGCCATGGGTGGTAAGAGGAAGTATGACCAAGAGGCTGATTATATGAACAAAGCCAGGCTCTTCAGATGCTCCAATGAGAAGGGATTCTTCACTGTGTCCGAGAAGTGCTCTGACTTCTGCCAGGTAAGATAAAATTTGGTGACTTTTTTCCTTCTTTTAATTTTTTTTTTGGTCATGTTTTAGTTATTTGTATATTTTTGGACAAACAGAAGCTTATGTGTTTCATGAAATTCAAATGGATGAATGATATTATGTTTCATCTCCTAAATGAATATTACCAGGAAAATGAACAGTGATAAAATGAAAGCACTTTGATTGAATACTTGTGTCACAGAATTTTATTTCAAGTCCTACAAAGCATGGTAAAGGAGGTTAGCAAATTTGCTCCAGGAAGCTCCAAAGAAGCTGTGGAAAGATGTGTGGTTGAATATTTGTAGAGAAAATCTTATGCTGTTATGAAAATTCCAATTTTTTCTACTGCAGAGCAATGAAGAGCTACTGTGTACAATAGATTATCATTTGATTTTTTCCCAGCTATGGTCTACAAATAGAACAAACTCTGGCCTGCTGTATTCCAATTTTGTCTATTTTAAGCAGTATACAAGTACCATGTACTCTCAAACATCTGGCAGTCCAGGTGGTGTTTAACAAAGATTGCACTTAAAATTTTGTCAAACTTAGTGCATGTCTGATTCACATTGGCTGGCTAAGTCTGTTTCACAAAGTTGCTCTTGGGGTTGAAAATTTAAGCATGATTTGGTACATGTACTTACACAAGATTTTAAACTTAAATCTTTGTGAAACACCTTCAAGGGTTATGATCTGTTTCACATAAAGGTTAAATGCTAGTCTTCTTAACATACTTTGGATATTTGTAAACTTGCTGACTCTACATGGAATAAAATCATGACATCTGTCTCATGTCATCAGGATGATCTTGCCGATGATGACGTTATGATCCTGGATACGGGACACGAGGTCTATCTTTGGCTGGGACCAAGTTGCAGTGATGTGGAGAAGAAACTGGCCTACAAGAGCTCACAGGTCAGTAAAAGTCATTAAAAGTTGGATAGTTGTTATTAGCAGAGCAAACCATTTGTGTTGAAGAATGAACTTGTTTCCTCAGTTTATATTCTATTGACATATGGAATACCTTACATGTCTACATGTGGTTGTGTTGTAATAGAAATCACTTGTAGAGATGAAGAAAAGTAAAGCTGTTATATCCTTGACCTTTGACAATTTTGGAAAAATGGAAATCACTTTGGTATTTGCTTTGTAAAAGATTGTTTCACATAGTTGGCTAACAATTTTTCCGCTGCAATGTTGTTGTTTATCTGATATTCTTCAAACCCTGTCTAGGAGTCCATATCATGATTTTATGCAAACTGAAGATTCACACCATATATCAATCATGATTTTGACGAAAATTCTGAGTAGTCGCTGTTGTGATATACAAGGACTCAATAACTAGTTATTTTTTCATCTCTTTTGGTGCACAGGTGTATGTTCAACATATGAAGAACAAGGAGCCCGATGCCCCCCGAAAGTTTGCTGCTGTCAAGAAGGGGAAGGAGCCCTGGAAGTTTATTCGCTGCTTCCATGGATGGGGACTCTTCAAGCCTGGGGCTAAGTATTAGGGCATTGCCTTCATGTGGGAGCAGTGGGGCAACCAGAGAATTTGATGTGTATTTGCAGGTCTCTCACTCAGCTCTCAGTTGGACCTCTGAATCTGGACAGAACCGTCCAGAAACCATCATCAGTGGGATCAAAAATGGTCAGCTGTGATGGAGATGATGATAATGATGCTGCTGCATGGTTGCCTTTGCACATTATGTATGTGGTGTTAGCATGATAAAGTAGTTTATCTACACTCCACTAAATGTTCTATTTACTGCTGGTGGTGAGAGGGAGCCAGGGAGGCATTTTGAATTGTAGTAAGCTTACTTTACAGCTAGGTTTGAATCTGGGATCTTCCCAAGTGAGTGATTAGTAAGGTGAAAAAAAAAATCTTGAGAATATTCACATTTTATTAATGAATTGCCAGGATTTGGTTTGTTATTAATATTTCAAAATATGAATAGGTGTAGACATTATGTTCTGAACAGCATTTTCATGCTTTACCATATTGAATTATTTTCCTATCTCATGCAAACAGTACACTTCCATATTTCTTCATTTGAAGACAATGTTTATTTCATTATTACTTTTGAAAGATGCATGATTTTGATAGCTGAAAACAAGAATCTTCATGCTTGAATTTGAATTTGTATATTTATTATGTAGAGAAATCCAAGTCATTTTCTTTACATGTAGGTGCAATAATTTTTTGATTGTTTTATATTCCTTTTTCATGGCTGTTTAATGTTTTGAACATGGAAAATGTATCATATTTGTGATGAGAAACCACCACAAAAACATTGTTGATCATTTTGCCACAATATTGATAAGGGTACAGTTAGTATACAAATAATACACATGACAGAGGGCGTTAGTATACAAATATACAATACCTTTCGAGGGTCTAGCAAAAACTATGAGCTAATGAAGAGGCATGAATAGTAACTTTCCCGAGAGCAAATTTATATCCAATTTACTATACCCGAGGCTTGCCGAGGGTATAGTAAATTGGATATAAATTTGCCTCGAGGGAAAGTTACTCTTCATGGTTCTGAATGCTCATAGTTTGCTAAAGCCAAGAAAGACATTGTATATTTGTTTTATATCCCTCATGAGCATCCTGCTATTACAAAGAAACATGAGAAGCTTGCATTGTGTTCTTGCTGCAGTCACGTTTTGATTCCAAGCTCCAGTGTAGAAGTAGAACTGCGTGAGAAGCAGGTCTAACATTAACAGTTTGGACTAGGCCGAGGCTTCGTTAATTATTCACAACTAGGGTCTAGATCATCATATTTCTTTACTGTTTACAAATAACGAAACACAGAAAGTCTGTACCGTACCTGACCTGTTTCTTCATCCTTTTGCTGTCATTTCCTTTGTTGAATTTGAACAATTCTCCCACATTTAACAGTGAAAACGGGAATAATTTGCAGCCATTGCACGGTCACTGCTGGAAACAGGCATTTTGTCGAGTCAGATGACGCGCATGCACAAGTGATACAGTTACCCCGCGTGGCGCGGCCGGCCCGGTGCCCTTGGCCTGGCAGCGCCGGCTAGGGCTAGGGCTGAGCTAGGCTACGCGCTGCGCTGCGCTGCACAACCGTCTATGTGCACAACATGCATGCACACGCACTGCAAAATTGAAGAAATCCAGAATGATATCGATGGCCGAAATATCGGTGATCGCGGCCTTCGCGGGATGATCGTGGATTCCAAAATGTACTATACCATGCCTAATAGTAGATGACCTCCCGCTCTCAAATATCTACAGTAAAACTATCCACTTTTTATGCTGTGTACAATCGTAATGCAAAAAACTATATATGAGGGATATAATAAGAATTATACACCCGATAGTAACTTTGGAATAGTCTGAAATACACGAGGTGGAGCCGAGTGTGTTTTGGACTGTTACAAAGTTACAGGGGGTAGATAAATTCTTTCTAATGCCTGACCAAGTCATGTGCATTATTTGTCTTATAAAATGGTGGTATGCATCCTTGTCATTTGATAATATCACCAACAAAAATCAAGTCCTGGCATTGTCATAGTCTTAGATCTAGGTCTGACATCACAGGAGGACTTGACCTTGTCAATGTTAAGATCCAGTTTGAGTGCTGCTCTTTAACTTGAACAATTTACAGAAATTTCCTTGAAATCACCAAACTTTCAACTATTACTGTCATGAAACTCTAACTGAAGAACATCAATATGCTGAAATGTATCAATCCATACCACGCTGAAATGTATCAATCCATACCAACATAAATCCAACAGAACTTAACGTATGATATCGATAATAACATGGCACAGACCTACTTTTGCTTTACATTGAAGCTGAATGAAAGAGTGAATAAAATTCCGACGTATCAAATCCACATTATTCATCAGGATAAGCTCTAAATCAATATTCGCAATATAAAAGTCATGAACTTCAGGGCTAATCTGAGTGAATGAGCAAATTTTGCTTTTTTGTCACGTCCCCGCTGCGCCGTCTGATCCGGCATGTAGCTATGTCGAACTATGTACAAGAGCAACTGCAGCATTTTTCTGTGAGAAACTCAAAAAAATTTACCGCACCATATATCACAAAAGGATTGATTTTAGAATGAACTCACTACTCGTGTAATTTACTTTATCCTAGACTGATAATTTATTACTTCGTCAAATATGGTGTTGATGCCATAACCTTTCAGTGGTCATTGATACCAATCATTAGTACCAGTCATTAGCAACTTTTGTTGTTAGGCAAAATAAAAGACTGGTCACATGATAGATCTCTGCCAATCATTTGATAAGGATCCATAGCACCATTTTATAATAAACTATAATGTTCATAGATTAAACCCCAAAATGTGTCAGGTTTATAATAAATCAGTGAATGTACAGTAATAATAAAAGTTGAAAATACACAAGAAATAGAAATATTCTAGCATTTTGTTATCCAGAGTATGTAATATATTCCTAAAAGAATAACAGTTTTACCTCTCAGAAAATGTTGTAATTCATTTGTGCCTAAGAGTGTCCATGTACCGGTACCTTTTTCCCCATTTCCAGTGCATATTGATGAATTTACTCAAGTTTGTGCTTCCCTTTCAGAAACCATGATTTTGTTACTGCTCTTATTTAATTACACTGGCATTCTTTTATTCACATAGCAACTTACATTTAGACTAAGAACTTTTTTATGCCTCCTGCCCACTGTAGGTGGTTGCCGGAGGCATTATGTTTCCAGGGTCGTCCGTCCGTCCCGTTTTCGTTCTTCGCGATAACTTAAGAACCGTTTGACAGATCAACTTCAAACTTGGCTCGTGTATGCATATGGGAGGGACAATGATCTGATTAGATTTTGGGGTCACAAGGTCAAATGTCAAAGGTCATAGAGGTCATTATGTACATAGAAATGGTTCGTTTTCACCATAACTTAAGAACCAATTCGACAGATTGGCTTCAAACTTGGCTCATGTATGCACATGGAAGGGACAATGATTTGATTTGATTTTGGGGTCACAAGGTCAAATGTCAAAGGTCATAGAGGTCATTATGTACATAGAAATGGTTCGTTTTCACCATAACTCAACAACTATTTGACCGATCAACCTCAAACTTGGCACAGGTATGCATATGGGAGGGACAATGATCTGAGTAGATTTTGGGGTCTCAAGGTCAAAGGTCATAGAGGTCATTATGTACATAGAAATGGTTCGTTCTTGTGATAACTCAGTAACCATTTGACGGTTCAACAAACTTGGCTCATGTATGCATATGGAAAGGGCAATGCTGTCATTAGATTTGGGGGTCACAAGGTCAAAGGTCAAGGTCAAAGATGTCATTGTATGAATGAAAATAAATCAACATGAAGTGCCATTTATTTCTGATTTGGTAATGGCGGAGGCATAAAGTTCGACCACACGTGGTCAAAGATTCATCTAGTTTTGTATGATAATGTAGTTTTCAACAAGGCTTGAGAATCGTGAATTCAGAATGAGCCTGCTGGGGTGGTATTCTGAGGCTGTTTTAACTCTGTTTTAAGTCTGTTGTAGCAAATCAGTATTCTGAAAACCATTTTATCTCTGTTGTAACTTTCGTTGTATGTTTCTGACCATGGATTTAACTTTCATGCCTGGCGCAAGTCATACGCAAGCGTGTAAAAATACCATTGTAACAACACAGTATTCAGAAGACCGTTTTATCTTCTGTTTTAACTCTTTCCACTGGACAATTCATGCTCATGAGATAAACAGCGTGGGAGGTGTTTTAACTTTGTATGTGGTATGTCATGGTGGCAATTTTTCTCATTTTGTTTTTGGTTGCAATGAGAGGGATAAAGAGACCAATTAAACCTTGCTGATATTCCCAAAACAAAATTTTGCAAGAATTGTCGCCTCGGGATGGAGAAATTTGGCAACATCTGCGATGAGAAGAGAGATGATGTGCACAATGAATTTTTGTCACACCATCGCATCAGTCAAATTAAAGCAAGAAATCAAGTGCAAATTAATGCGCTCATTAAAACGCGATTATGAGTTCACAATTTCCCGCGCCTCTTCCCCAAGGAGCGATCCTATTGGCTGAACCGTCTTACACTTGACTCTAACAACATTTCCTATTGGATATTATTTTTGTGGTGGGTTCTCATAATACTGATTTATGACTGTAGCAGGTGTTTTTAGTCCCTTGACTTACAACATAAAATTAAAACAGAACTTATAACAGTTAAAACGGTGATCAGAATACCACCCCTGCTCTTTATTTGCTGTGAAATGGTATAAGAAGTGAAAAAAAAATATGGAATATTATTGCACCTTCTCACAACTTCACAAGACTTTAAACTGCGTTTTGTAATATATTTTGTACATGTATATATGTATTAGTACAATATTTCTTTCAATCTCCCTATTCATTATCATTGTTTAATATCAAATGCTTTGCTTTTGTCCATTTTTGTCTCGCCTGCGTAGCGAGAGCGAGATATTGGCACTGCTTTTCCGATGACGGCATCAACATTTTAAAAAATATGCTCTTTCCAAAAGTAATTCTTCAATATTTCATGAAGCTTGTACACAAGGCTCATCAAGTAACACTGATCATTTGGAAGAAATTTCAGGTCACAAAGCCTAGGTCAAAGGTCATTTAACCGCAAGGTTAAGTTTTTTAAATTTTCACCCTCATTTCAAAAGTATTTGTTTTTATTCCATGAAACTTGTCCACAAGGGTTATTAATTAACACAAATCATTTGGAACGAATTTCAGGTCACAAAGTCAAGGTCAAAGGACATTTGAGGTAAGTAAACTTAAATTATGAATCAAAAAATTAACCTTGTGCTTAAGTTTTTGAATTTTCACCTGCTTTTCAAAAGTATTGGTTCAAATTCCATGAAAATTTTCCACAAAGGCTATTAAGTAACACAAATCATATGGAACAAATTTTAGGTCACAAAGTCAAGGTCAGAGGTTATTTGGAAGCTCAAAGGTTATTTGAGGTCAGTTACCTTGATTTGTGTTGCAAAAACTTTACCAAAGATGAGCAGTATTAATTCAAGTTTTATAGAACTTCTTCAGAAGGGTTTCCAAGTATTAAAATATCATTTAGAACAAATTGCAATTTACAAGAGTGCCCCATACATGCTCCAAACACAATTTTCTCTAAATCAGATGCTACCATGACAATTAGCGTAATGCAGGCGAGACTGTCAAGGGCATTTCACTTATTTATTTATAGAGATTTGAAATATGGAAAGTTCAATTTTTTATGATCTTCAACAATTTCTTCCTCCAAATATATAGCTAAAAATCCATTCTTTTTGGGGAAAGATACTTTTTTGTAATTTATTGAAAATGTCACACATTATGTACATAGTCCTAGCTTGTTAATGGGTGGAAGTACTGATTGAAGTCAGTAAGATGAATGAATTACTTTTTTGATGATTACATTCTTGATTTCAATAGGGTACTTTAGAGATTAGGTTAGTTCCAAGCCATTAAAACTAGAATAATAACAAATGTGTGGGTGACGAAAAATGTTAACTATAGAGGACTGCATTTGTTTAAATAACATAAATATAATGCGAGTAATGACAAGAGAATAAATGTATGCACAGTAATCTGCCCTCACGTTATATATGCCAGTCTGTAGATTTCAAAGAAATGTTACACCTTTCTCATATAGTCAGTCAAAAGATAGATAACACACTATAAGCAATAACAGAAGTACTTTCTATTTATAGTAAAAGTATGTTTAAATGTGCAACAGTTTCTGTGATATGAATAATGTCATAAACCTGGCTCACACAAGGTGTCACTTCAATTGCACAAGTACCTGTGCCTAGATGGAGGCACTTAACCCAAAGGTCAGTTACATTTATTCAAACTATTACTTGTACTGTTCATTTTAAGCCATTTGGTACAGAGGTCTACATTATGTGGTTTGGCCCAAAACTGCTGGTACAGAGCCATAAAAAACATACAAAATACATGCGGAGAAAGAACAAAAAATTATATTTGTACAGTGTCCACTTTGGTTGCATCGCTATCTTTTGTTTGATGCTGAATCTTTTTTGAAACTCAATAGTAAAGTCCTTAAATTGTCAATGCAGTGGAAAGTTCAAAATCACTGTTTTTTCCTTGCAAAATGATCTATCTTTTTAATCCTTTTCAACTTACATGTGCTGATACTTGACTTTATGTAAGAAGTGTAGTAATAAAAGAAAATACTGAGCTTTCCAATTTCAAGAAGAAAAGCTGATCAATTTAGGCTTGAAATAATTCCTGTCCTGAATGGGTTAAAAGTATTGCTTGTACTATTCATTTTAAATCACTTTTTAGAAGATTTCACTCTTTCATGAAATGTGTAAGATTGTGCCAGTCACTGACAGTGGTTCTAACATCAGTAAATAATGCCTCATGTGAGCCTGACCTTAAGAGTGATTTTATTGGATTTAGGGCTATGTTCTGTGACAAATTTTGTCCCCTTCATAACAACATGCTATTTTGAATACAAATATTTGAAATTTGCAATAAACTCCACAAGTGGATTTTGATTTCTGTATCATGCTTTGGGTTTGACTTTTTTTTTTCTTCCTGTTTTCATGTTTTAGACATGTGTGGAAGAAGTTATTTTTCTTGAATGCCAAATAAATAATAAATAAATGTTTTTTCAATTTTGTCAACAGTATAAATCAAATACAAATATTGATTATTAAACTTCATTTTAAAAATGCATATGAATTCAAGCTCAGTATAAGCTCCTAAGTATCATTAAGAATATCATGTGATAAATGTCCAAGAGAAAAGGTACTACTAGACTAGTACTAGTTTTGAACAAGAGAAATGAAGTTTCAAGAGGTAGTTTATTTGATGTTCCATTCAATTCAACAGTAAACCTTTAAAAAAATCTTTCTGTTGAAGTTTATTGGTTGATTTATAATCATAAGTGAAGAAAAATTTTAGATCTGTTGCTCAAGGGGCAGCCTTGAGCAATTTGCATAAATCTAAAAGTAACTGCTGGTTCATAGATATTGCAGTCTAAGACAGCTTACTCGAAATGCGCAAAGGGATCTATTTACCGCAAAATAATACCTAACTGTAACAGTGTTGTTTATCTTTTGTAATGGTGGTGTCATAAAACTTCATGTACAAGTACTGCAGTGGTACTTTTTATCTTCTCCAATGAAATTTTCTGGGTTTAGAATCCATTTTAATTGTCATTTTCGCATTTTGAAATGGTTTTAAAATGGTTAAGATCAAGTGAAGTTTAGAATATTCATATGTTGACATTGATAATGGATGGTTAACTGTTCTGAATTTTCATAGGCCTAATATGGGAAATTGTGTGGTTTGAATTTAGAATTTAGTGGATTTGGGTTTTCCAAAATCATTTCTGCCATTTTTGTCTCGCCCACCGGAGGTGAAGGCGAGACTAAGGGATCCAAATGTCGTCCGTCCGTCGTCCGTCCGTCGTCCGTCCGTCGTCCGTCCGTCGTCCGTCCGTCCGTCCGTCCGTCCGTCCGTCACAAACGTTATGAAAGATAACTTGGCAACCGTGACTCACTTTTCAACCAAACTTGGGTTGTAGATGCACTAAGGGGACCTGCATGTTATGGTCCAGTCAGAGGTCACATGGTAAGGTCAAAGGTCATTTCAGGTCAAACGTTAAAGTTTACGTGCAAGACTCTCTTATGACACAAAACTCTGCAACCGTGACTCACTTTTCAACCAAACTTGGGTTGTAGATGCCCTAAGCGGACCTGCATGTTATGCTCTAGTCAGAGGTCACATGGTAAGGTCAAAGGTCATTTTAGGTCAAACGTTAAAATTTACGTGCAAGACTCTCTTATGACACAAAACTCTGCAACTGTGTGACACTGTTCAATCAAACTTGGGTTGTAGATGCACTAAGGGGACCTGCATCTTATTGTCCAGTCAGAGGTCACATGGTAAGGTCAAAGGTCATTTCAGGTCAAATGTTAAAGTTGACGTGCAAGACTCTCTTATCACACATAACTTTGCAACCGTGACTCACTTTTCAACCAAACTTGGGTTGTAGATGCACTGAGGGGACCTGCATGTTATGGTCCAGTCAGAGGTCACATGGTAAGGTCAAAGGTCATTTCAGGTCAAACGTTGAAGTTTACGTGCAAGACTCTCTTATGACTCAAAACTCTGCAACCGTGTGACACTTATCTATCAAACTTGGGTTGTCGATGCACTAAGGGGACCTGCATGTTATGGTCCAGTCATAGGTCACATGGTAAGGTCAAAGGTCATTTCAGGTCAAACATTAAAGTTTACGTGCAAGACTCTCTTATGACACAAAACTCTGCAACCGTGTGACACTTATCTATCAAACTTGGGTTGTAGATGCACTAAGGGGACCTGCATGTTATGGTCCAGTCAGAGGTCACATGGTCAGGTCAAAGGTCATTACAGGTCAAACGTTGAACGGTTAAAGTTTACGTGCAAGACTCTTATGACACAAAACTTTGCAACCGTGTCACACTTTTCAGTCAAACTTGGGTTGCAGATCACTAAGGGGAAGTGCATGTTATCATTCTGTTGGACTTCACATGATAAGGTGAAAGGTCATTGGAGGTCATATGTTACAGATGTTTTCAAATTCTTGAATTTGCTTTTCCTCTGTCATTTCTTGTATTTCAAACGTTAAAGTTTACCTGCAAGACTCTCTTATGACGCATAACTTGGCACATGTTGCTGCAATAGCAACCAAATTTGGGTGATAGATGCACTAGGGGTACATTCATGCTATTGTGCTGTCAGGTCACATGGTAAGGTGAAAGGTCATTTTAGGTCAAACTTTACGACCTGCAAGACTTTCTTGTGACATCAAACTTGGTTAGGGCAAGGGATGTACTTGGGGAAACTTTCGTGTTATTTAGCCACGGGTGGGCGAGACACAATCTTCCTATTGGCTTGTTTTAAATATGAATTTCTTTTTTTGTATTTATGTTTTTATTGTAAGACAGCATATCATAAACAGTAACAGCAAAACTTCATATAGTAAACAACTACTAAATACCTACACAAAAAGATGACACAAACAAAATTCTCTCAGTAGCAAAAAGAGAATGAATGAATAAATAAA
>CM057155.1:27242035-27254035 GCA_029962745.1 Echinometra lucunter | reverse complement strand
TCATTCCAAATTATGGTTGGTTTCAGGGCTTTAGAGTACAAATACAAGTACTAATACACATGTTTCATCTTAGTTTGAGAAAAGATAAAGTAAAAAACCACACCCACAAAAAAACTTCAACAAAAGAATGATTCTTTAGACACATTCACTGTGATAAGACCTCATGATCACACTGAGTACATACTAGAAACAAGGCTGTGAGATTAAGTCAGAAATAAAATTGAACAAAATTCAGACAAACATGAAGTATGAGACCACTGTGAAAAGAATACAATTTACATGTATTTTCCATAATTACGTACTTATTACTGTCAATTATATGTTGTACTTGTGAATTGTTGTGAAGCAAGATTGTAAATGTAAATATAAACAATTATCCTTTATGAACATAATAAAAAAAATGAAATGAAATGATGAAATAAACTTACCCTAACAAAAGCTGAAGTTTTCCTGGAATGGTTCCCTTTCATGACAGCACATGTCTCAGCAGCCAGCTGGTTCACACACTATCAAGATAAGGTCAAATCATGAGAATAATTATGACAAGAGGAGATATTATCAATCTCTATTATTCCTTTGGAGTTATAATGAGATAAGGTAAAAACCTAACATACTCATAAATACAATACCTACAAGAATAATCTTATGCTGAAAATATAAAAATAACTCTCCTTCTCAGTCAAAACAACTGAATGAGTTCAATCAAACATATACTAAACATATGTAAAATATGTGAAATCACTTCTGAATGTAATGAAATGTACAAAAAAAAGATTAAGAGAATGTAATAATAACGGAGTTAGTGTAATAATGGAAAAGTGTGATGCTATACATGTACATGTAGCTTTTATGGCAAATTACCACTTGGTCTAATCCCACTTGGTCTAATGCTCGTTTGGTCTAAACCCACATGGTCTAATCCCACTTCGTATACAACCAGTCCGTCTAATAACCATTTAGTCTATTATCCATTTAGTCTACTACCACTTAGTCTGATTAGATGAACTGGTAATAGACCAAATGGTCACTAGACGAAATGAGGAAAACTAAGCAGACGAAGTGGCAATTAGAACATTGATCATTAGACAAAATGACAATTAGCCCAAGCAGGTATTAGACCAAGTGATGATTGGACCAAACTGAAATTAGACCAAATTGATAGAAGACCATATGGGTTTAGCAATAGTGGTGTTAGACGATCTGGGAAATGGACCAACTGGTATTAGACCAAGTGGCTATTAACTGCTTTTACCTGTACAAGAGTGACCAATACAGCATCAAGGTTACTGAAGTTAGCCCTTGATTCTACGTAGAATGAGAGCTGTTGCTCAAAGTCTCGACCATAGTTGATCTATCAATTTAGAAATACATGTAAGTGAGAAAGTCACAATATTGCTAATATTTGAAAAAAAAGATATTCGAAGTCACCAACACTTGAAATATTGGAAATGCACAGAAACCTTGATAATACTGTAACTACTAGAATTCAATAAAATTCAATTCATAATCTATACATACACTTCTATGACTAAAAATTTGTTTGCCATATTATCGCTAATTATACTCAGAAAGTTTATTCTTCTAGCAACGTAATATATTCATCAGCACGATAACAACAACAAATGTAAAAGGGCTGTTGAATTCTGCTCCAGTAAAATGTGTAATCTTTAAAGGTAGTCTCAACCTTTTGCAAAATCTACGAAAATCCATACAACTTGGCATGAGTTTAGGATATGTTGTTGAATTGGGTTTTTACAGACGTGTATCAATCAAATATGATTATTTACGTCTGGGACCGACCTTTAACGTCACCATCCGAAAGACGTGGCAAATGTAGATTCATATCTTGCCAAAGGATATTAGTGCCGCGGCAGGGATTCGAACCCCAGACCTTGTAGTTCAAAGTCCGGAGACTTATCCACTGAGCCACAACACCTCTACTAATGTCCTTCTGATACTGTGTATTTAGTCTTATGGTCATACTTTGGTTAAATTATTAATATGAAATGAAAATCTGGCTAATAATCTTGAATAAGCAAGTTGGATCAGCTCACCGGCAGTACTGTACATGTGTAGTGCAGTGCTAGCTCAGCGCAGCTCGTTCAGCGGCTATCACATGTACAATACATATAGCAGCGCTTACATGAAACGTTTCTTTGTGTGCTATCTTTCAGCAGAGGGAGCTATTCTAACTAACAGTCAAATTAAGTTTCTAATCTTCCAATCTATTTTTTGTGACACGAAAAATTAACTTATTAATTTAACAATTAGAAAAAAATACTGATTAACACCCATCTTCAGCTTAATCAGCAGGTGGGAAGTTATTATCTTTAATATACTACAATATACTAGATTCATGTAATGTCCGATTTTAGGCTACAAAAGGTTGAGACCAGCTTTAATGTTTGAATCAATCTTACAGCTACAACGCACAGAGTTTCTGAAGTAATGACTTATGAGTCTTGCTGAGTAACATGAATCCTTTCATTCATTTCATATATTCATTTACCTTGCGAATGAAACCAGAGATGAGTGTTCCAATATCTCTCCTCTCATCATCTAATGTCAGGGCACTGCATTTTGATAAAATTCAAGAAATTATTGACTCATTTTCATGAAACCCAAGCTTGTATTGAATCAAAATGGTCTGCACTGACATGAAAACAAGAATGAGGAACTGCAACCAAAAATTAGTCTTGTGGAAATCATATGACATTTGTTGAACATATCTGTTTAAAACTCCATGAAACAGTAAAATAGGCTGTATAGATATATGGAGCAAAGTGGCTTTTCTATTTGTTGAAGATGATGATGAAAATATACATTCATTCATTCATTTCTGGAGGAGATGTTACAAAGCAAAAAAATAATTCCTGTATTATCTTTCTATTTTGGCATCCAATCAATGGGGCCTGAATCTGTGTAAGTCAACTAAAGATTCTTACTTGATAGAATCATGCATGGTCTTGCATATGAACATGACAGCATTCACAATGACTGGGTCTCTGGTCTGCTCCTCTTGGTATCTGAAAAATATTTCAATAAAAAGTGTTTTAAAAATACACTGACTCAAAGCTCAGACATGGTCTTGGGCAGTGCTGGGCAGAGAATTCTTGAATATTTTGATTGTAAGACTCATCAATACTTTTAACAATAATGGTTAACAATGCTGTTCGTTACAAAACTGACATTGTTTTTCTTGCCTTTTTCAACTTTCTCACCTAAATAATACACATCATCCCCATTATCTCTAATAACATTCCAACCATTACACTCAAACTCATCAACACAACCACATTCCTTTTCCTCAAAATCCTCACAATCACAATCATCATCATCATCATCATAACCATCAACAGTCAATCAGCAGGTTCCTTAAAAGTGCGCTAATTTATTTCCAGTTCTGCCTCACTATGAATACATAATTAGCAGGAACCACAAGGAATATGCCATTTACAAATTATTGAACAGACTACTTATCACTGACCAATTGTCATGAGTTATACATCAAATAAAAGAAGAGGAATCAGAGATTGTGACATGTTTTTATTGTGTTCAAATAAAAGACAAAATTGGTGAAAAATCATGCTACTTTTATGGCAAAAAATGGAAATGAAATGAATATAAATCTGGTCAAAACTCCCCCAATTTTATTGTGAGCCAGGGCAAATTTGACATGAGTGTAAAGGGCATTTTCTGTACTTTCCAAATACTGAAATAACATTAATAAAATGCACTTCATGACAGGGTCAGGAACCATCCTGATGTAACCAATGTACACATTTGGTTACATCATGCCTTGCTTGCCAATCACAGGGCTAAGATTCTATGGTCTTGACAATTTCAAAGATATTTTTTGTACTGCGGCTGAATTCTGCTGGTTCCTGACTCTGTCATAAATTGATGGAGGTTTTGAATACAACAATGAAAAAGATCAGATTCTAACGCTTCCATACACTGGCGTACTGGAGGGGGGGCTTGGGGGGGTGCCGGCCCCCCAAATAAATTTCAACCATGGTTTATTTTCAATTTTATATTAGTGATATCACGCGAATTTCATTACTTCTCCCTAGACTCCCTTTCTACTGTTAAGTAACGCATTCACAGTTTCCCAAATAGCATGCATAGCAAGGCAGAAAACACGCATAATATCAATACTAATGTGTTTTATGATATTACACTTGGTTTTATCTGTTTATATGACAATGGATTCAAACTTTGATAATGAATATTCTTAGATTTACCAAAACTAGACACGGGCTTTAAGTTTGTAGTCCCAAATAGCATTCTTTTACAGAGTTGCAAACCATCAATACTGCAAAAAGCTCCTATACCATGGGAGTGCACCCACGTAGCAAAGGGGGGGGGCGATGGGGGCGGTCGCCCCCTCCAAAACGCCAACAAAAAAGAAAGAAAAAAAGAAAAAATACAAGAAAAAAAATAGCGGAAGCGAGAAAAGAAAAAAGGCAAGAGAACGTAAGAAGAGCGGGAGCAGACAGGAACAATTCAAAGAAACGTCGGAGCTTCCGCGCTTCGCGCAGGAGGGGGGAAACTCCCCCCTCCCTGCACCCTCCCCCCGAAGCGCGCTCAGTAACTGATTCACACGCTTCGCGTGCTCACTACTGCTCCCTAAAATGAAATCCTAGCTACGCCACTGTGGGAGTGAAACCCTGGTACCCCACTGCATTCCACCCTCTCCATGCTCGTCCCTTTTATTTCATAGTGTCTTTGTTTGTATTGTTATCATAAGTAATAAGGTATTTTGTGTTTGGCTGGCATTTGTTTGAAACTTGCGAAGATTATTTGGGCTGCATGTTTCCAAGTTCATGAAAAGAAATCCTTTTCCGGTCAGTAGATTCATGACACGCTTATCCATAGTAGTACATGTCATCAAATTTGATGTTTCATATTGCATGTATTGTACTTCAAATGTTTATTTTTCATGATATTTACTTCTTTTGTTGGAAATAAGAAAAAATGAAAAATGAACTGAACTGAAGTTGGAATTTTCTTATCAGGTTTTGCAGATTGCACATATTTAAGTTGAAAAAATGAAAAAGCTCCGTATCGTGAGGGGGGGGGGGGGGGTATCCCCGGCTCGGTCCCTCAGGATTGGTCGCTTCGCTCCTTGCAAAGATTGAGCCCCCCCAAATATTTTGGCTCATTACGCCACTGCTTCCATACATCTTGATGGCAGCTCATATACCTTTTATGTCTTTTAACCACTTGAAATGGTGTGAAGAAAAGTGTTTTTTATTAACATTTCACATTTCTTATAAAGAACTTATTCCTTAAATTCTGACATAAACAATGTATCCCTGTCTTTGTAAACTATCCACTTATTCTTGCAGAATATCTAATGAGCACAGCATTTATATTTCTTGAGTGACATAACTTTAAAGATGACCATGCAATATAGCCGACTGGGTGAAGGGAGAGTCCATTTCAGGCACTGGAAAGAAAATGCGTGTTTTTTGCTCATTTGCATACAACCTGTGGTCCGACTGTCAACAACACAATTATAATCATCATCATCATCATCATCATCATCATCATCATCATCATAATCACCATAAAACTGATACTAATAATAACCTAGTCTTGATAATTATCATCATAATCATCAACACAATATCACACTTATCATCTTAATCCTCCTCCTCCTCATCACAATCAATCATCATTATACACCCATCTCACTAGAAGGCGATTCCGCTGCCATCCTAAAAAAATCGACAAAGCGTGGTGGATCGTGGCTTTTTAATCTTCTCAGTTGTATCTTGAGCCTTTCTGAAGCACCAATGATCGCTACCATCGCCCTTGTCGCCACCAAGTTCTGAACATGTTTAAAACTTCTGTAGCAAGAGCACCAGAATCGTCTTAAGAGCGTATCAAAAATGACATGCCCGTAGCCCTAACGTATCAGCAACGCCTCAAGCGTACTTCAAATGCAATGAAAGCAGCTCCTATTGCCCCTGCTTTCAGACCCGTTCCAAAGACGACTTTTCCTCAATTACGTTTCTGCCCATCTCATCCACGCATCCTGGCTGATATTGTTACATCATCACCATCGCCATGGTCGTTATGATCGCCTTTCTAGTGAGATGGGGGCCTTATCATCATCACTGTCTTCATCAACATACCACAAGCTTCCTCTATCACCACAGCCATCATTGTCATAACCCTAAACATCCCTGCAGACATGGACTTACTTGCAGAATGCCTCCATGATTGTTTTACAAATTTCCACCTTCACTGCATCCTTCTGGAACATGTCAACAAATGGCAGAAACTTGTCCTGCAAAATGGAGACAATAAAATGGTAATGAATATATGATCACGAAGTATTATCTAAACTGTAGCTCTCGGCAAGTAAGGAAAAGAACTTGTACTACCAAGAATGTTTACCGGGCAAATGATGATCACGTCTGGAGAGGGAAGGAAATTGAAGGTCAATCAGTTTATAATACATATAAACCCAGAAGGACTATAAATAACAAAGCAATGATATCATTTAAAGCAATACACAGGATTCACTTACCATAACAAAGAGGATGGAGAAGTTGTGCATATGTGCAAGAACTTTGGACATCACAGATTGAAGCTAAAGGGGAGAGGGAAGAATCATAAATTCACTTAGTTTTAGACCTTGCTACAATGATACATGTATATGGAGCTGTGTAGCCAATTCATGATCAAAACCCTAGCGAATTGCTTGTAAACTGAAATATGCAAACATTACAATGACCTCATAATCCCAGCATCATTTCAATTAGAAATGAAGGCCCAGAGTAAAAGTATGCAAATGTCTGCCATATATATCAGTGACAAGATTTTAACAAAATCATCATGGCCGGTATTCAATTCAATGCAATGATTGAGGATTACTTAGCATTTTACTTGGCTAAGCAAATTGCCTTAACTCGTATTCAGATCACTTTTGAGTCTTTTACTTTCGCAAGTCGACTTTATGGCAAAATACTGACTGATAACCATTGTGACATCATAAAGTCCATCCCAAATAACACGCAATAAAGGTGTCCCATTGTATGCACGGCTATAAAATTTACCAGTGCGCTGCATACCATATGACTGTGTATGAAAAAACTACCTGCCAGCCAGCCAGACTTCCAAAGTAATTTACTTAAGTTTGCAAGGTAGATGTCCTAGATTTATAGTAAAATATTTAGCCAAAAACTTCAATTGAATACCGGAGGTTGCTAAGTATTTTACTTACGCTGAAAACTGAGTAAAATACTTAAAGTATCGAATCAAATACTGGCCCATATCATTTTCAAAATCATTATCAAAATCGTTGCTATAAGTGAATGTCCTAGATTTAGAGTAAAATATTTAGCCAAAAACTTCAATTGAATACCGGAGGTTGCTAAGTATTTTACTTACGCTGAAAACTGAGTAAAATACTTAAAGTATCGAATCAAATACTGGCCCATATCATTTTCAAAATCATTATCAAAATCGTTGCTATAAGTGAATGTCCTAGATTTAGAGTAAAATATTTAGCCAAAAACTTCAATTGAATACCGGAGGTTGCTAAGTATTTTACTTACGCTGAAAACTGAGTAAAATACTTAAAGTACCAAATCAAATACTGGCCCATATCATTATCAAAATCATTATCAAAATTGTTTCTATAATTATATCAAGACTGAATGAGAACAAAAGTACTGTTAACCATTACCTGTGGATAGTGTTGCTCAAATGCTCTGTCTGGAGTCATATGCTTGATGATATCTCCTAGGATGGTATTCACTTCCTTTTTCTGAACAAAAAAGGATTGTAAAAAGGAACACATAAAGAGAATGGTGAAACAAAGAAGAAGATGTGAACACAATATACTAGTACAAGGAAAAAGTAGCACAGGGTATCTAATAGTAGAAGCTTCTGTTGTGTATTTTCATTCTGATTTTCCATGAAATCAGCTCTCAAAACAATCTGCATATATGCCACTGTTGACTGGAGTTCCATATCACAAGATTTACCTGAATATGTTATGTTTTAGGTTCATACTGGTAAGGCTGCTGATTCTAAAAATGGACAAATTATGTGTATGCCCAATAAATCAATAAAATGATCATATTAAACACATTTACATGTACTTACTGTGAAATGGCGGCAGGGATATTCTATCCAGACTTCAGCACAACTGATGTAATCCTGTATTCAAACAGTGAGACAAAGACAGAAAATAATGAGTCATAATTCATTAAGAACTCTTTAAAAGATGCTATGCTGTGATACTCACAATATTTTGGGTAGCATTCAAATCACTACCAGGGAATTAAGGCTTTTGAAACAACTAGCTTATGCTAGTCAGCTTTCTCAGACTTAGGGTAAAATTATCAAGAAAGGAATTCAAGTGAATATTGCAGGCTATCAAAACATATCACATTAGCCCACAACCTGAGTCACATACTAATATTTCAGCCTCAAATACTGATTTGAATACTGGCCCAGTGGATTGAGGAATTATCTTACCGAAGGATTCTTGAGCTTCATAACGGCTTTCCAGACGTCATTGAGGACAGCCAACCTCTGCTGCTCTGGAGGGTCTGTCATGGTCAGATTGGTGCCCAAGGATCGGTAAAGGTTATGCTGAAAAGAAAGGCGCATCAAAAAACCTCTAAGACTAGGAAGGCACATTCCTTTGACACAAAGGGTTCATCAATATGATGGAGGACTTCTCCATCATGGCTATGAATGTGTAGGGATTGATGAAAGCACATGCACAAACACTCAGAATAGCCACATCACTTCCCTAAACGACTCCAAACTGATTGGTAATCAACAAAATCTTGACCATCCAGGGTAATTCTACTGTTTTGTTAAGTCTGTTGTTGGTGTGACTAGTGTATGTCCTCTCTGTGTGACTTTGGTATTATCATGAAACGACCTGTCATCAGAGACTCCAACTCTCCCGTTTTCGATGGGAGATCTCCTGCTGTAAGTCCATTTTCACAAAAACTCCTGCTCTCCCGCTTGAGGTTGAATTTCTCCCGCCCTACACCTTTTTGAAAAAATGAATCTGAATCATTGGATTTTACCTCATTTAGTGTTGTCAAGTGTTCAAAAATAAGCCTACGATGGCACCAGAGAGCTTCTATAACCCTAAAAGTGGCTTCCGTCCACAAGTAATTCCATGCTTTGCGCTGGTGATGTGGGCTACGCGCACAATGAGTCTCCTGTTTGCTAGCTGGTCTCGGCAGGAGAATCTCCAGCTTAAGACGTGCTTGGGGTTGGAGTCTCTGTGTCATCAACATGCAGAATGATGAAGCTTATAGCTCTCCATGGCACTGTGCATTTTCAAACAAACCTAACAGTCTAATAAAGGTGGAAAATAAATGAATCTTTCCTACCTTTGGGAATCCATCCTCCTCGCTTTCCTTGATAAGTTCAATGAATTTGATTGCTCTGCTACCAATGTACTCTGGTTTAAAGGCTGACATGACCGAGTTCAGAAGTAATGCACTGTATCAAGTTAGAAACAAAACATTGGGAAATGATTATGAAACTTCGAAAATTTTGCCACTTTTAAGAGGTAGGACATGCCTTCCTAAGCTCCTTGAAAAATCAGTTTTCAGGCAGTTTATCCTGCGATTTGGTGGATAAGATTGATATCGACATTTGCCAATTGAGGTCGTGAATGCAAGTACCTCATTATTTTCAGTTTTCATCTTATTAAAGAGTTTTCTTGCATTTTATAGACTTTTTTCGCCTTTTTGTGGAAATATATATTTAAAAAATCTCTGGTGTATTATTTTGCACATGATATAATATCAAAAGTGTCCTCTCCATACATAGATGCCTAGCTGGTTTACATACTTGATGATTTAGCCATCATTTTCTTAGTATATGAAGTAAAATCCTTCAATTTCAATAAAATAAAAAAATCCCACCTCAGTAGAATTTCATTTGTTCAGTGATACTAGAAGAGCCAGAGAGATTCATGTATAGACCAATTCCACAACGTGAGAGGGCAGCAGACTGGTCGACATACTGCGGTGTGCGCCCCAACTTTTATAGCACACAAGTCAATAGCGCGTTATATACATTCGTTCAATTTTGTTCTATTTTGACCAATATATGCAGATTTCTTTTAATGTTTGCAATGAGGAATAATCAGGGAAGTTCAGGTCACAGCTGTGCAGTGCTCAAATGCCACAAGAATTGGAGAAAGTTTAAAAATTGAAAGCTAACTGAGTGTGAAATTCACTCGCCTTTGACTCATGAAGCCTGTTTGTGTGAGAAGCCATACGAGAGGGCAGCAGACTGGTCGACATACTGCGGTGTGCGCCCCAACTTTTATAGTACACAAGTCAATAGCGCGTTATGTACATTCATTCAATTTTTTGCTATTTTGACCAATATATGCAGATTTCTTTTAATGTTTGCAATGAGGAATAATCAGGGAAGTTCAGGTCACAGCTGTGCGGTGCTCAAATGCCACAAGAATTGGAGAAAGTTTAAAAATTGAAAGCTAACTGAGTGTGAAATTCACTCGCCTTGACTCATGAAGCCTGTTTGTGTGAGAAGCCGTACTCCCTACACAGGTTTCCTTAAGGAATGTGAAGGAATTCGTCGCCAGTGGGTAAAAACATCAACAGAAAGGACTATGAAGTCAAGAAACATTATCATTATGTAGTTTGGTGTACAATTTGATGAGTGAAAACATGTAAACAAGGTAAGATTAAGGGCTCCTGTTTACTGCGGCAGTGCAGTACCGCTAATGTGACAGTGCCAGCAGCACGGGCTTCCATGCTGAGAATGAACTTTTACTGACAAAACTAAGGGGAAAAAGCAACGAAAGTGCAAAAATACATCATACCTTCATCTGTCAGATATGGCCATTGTCTTACCTCATCTACCCATGTATCCATGCTTTATTTCATTGATCTAGAATAAAGTAAATGGAACAATATCAGGGCATATCTCATATCTTTCATTGATTTTGTACACAGAGCCAATCGCGGTCAGCGCGCTTGCACACCGCAGCTATCATGTCGCCGATAGAGGGCTAAATACATAAATCGGAGGTGGAATTGGTCTATAACCTACATACCTGTTACACTGCTTTTTGCATTTCTCCAAAATCTCTGTCAAGACTTCCTGTATGATTTGAAACACAAAAAAGTGAGATGAAGGCAAGGATGGAAATACTTTTGTTTATTATACAAACACAAACACATGTATGCATCTCAAATTTCAAATTATTCATTCACTAACATATATCACGATTTAAGTGCAACAACAACAACAACAACAAAGAGAGTTGAAGTAAACTTTTTTCAAGTATTGACACCTCTTTAGAAACTGGTTCTAAAAACATAAATATTTCAATGTTTCCACGTTTCCACTCTGCATTTGAAATTCATTCGCAGGAAAAAAGGTATTCCAAAATATTGCAGTGCCCACACTACACAACCCTCTGTTGTATTTATTACTAGAGCATTGTATGCTACAGACTGCAGAAATGTTCTCTTTGCTATTAGTATCACAAGGTAATATGTACCTCTGAGACACAGTAAGCTACAGACTTCACAGAACCTTTGCTCTTATTTGCACAAGGTAGTATTTACCTCTGAAGCATTGTAAGCTACTGACTGCAGAATCCAATCTAGAGCAGGAGAGTAGAGGGAGAGATAGGAAGCCATATCTAATCTCTGCACAGCTAAGATGTTCTGTACTGTGTCGCTTTGTAGCTAAGAGTAAAAGAGAAAAGGAAACATAATAATAATAACTATTAATTAATTAATTTCATTTGTTTCCATATTCAAATTCCAAGATAAAAACAACATGAAAATACAAGAACATATCACACATTAATACATACAGGAGGTGAACATGATAAAAAATGCTTTTCATAGCAGAACAATTGAGAATAAGGAGAGAATTTTAGTTGATTGAATATGGAGGGATCACCAAAAGTCAAAGAGGCTTATCGAGGGTGATCCCCATGTATTACCATTACCAAGATATATA
>CM057155.1:27111390-27241535 GCA_029962745.1 Echinometra lucunter | reverse complement strand
ATACACCCTGCTATCATGCTTTGAATCATATTTGGGCTCAATTCGCCAACCATTTTGGTGGTTAACTTCAACCTAAAGCAACCAATACATTTTCGCTTTCTCAGTGTTTCACCATGAGAAGGTGCTAAAATGCGCCTTCTTGTGATAACGCAGTTTTGACTAACCTAAATGCAACTAAAATGTACATTTCTGGGTACCAGAATGTCGAAGTGGATCACTTTAAATGATATTTCATCCTTTTATTGCATTGGGGAATATATTTCAAGGCATATACAGAGGTTTCTCTAATAACCTAAAACATGGCGATGTTTGGAGAGTTTCACAAATTTGACTTGAAAACCTGAAATATTTCTTGAATTGGGTAAAGAATTGCACATTGGCTTTCTTTCCAAAGCCCAAAAATTGTATTGGAGTTCTTCAAATACACCCTGCTATCATGCTTTGAATCCTATTTGGGCTCAATTCGCCAACCATTTTGGTGGTTAACTTCAACCTAAAGCAACCAATACATTTTCGCTTTCTCAGTGTTTCACCATGAGAAGGTGCTAAAATGCGCCTTCTTGTGATAACGCAGTTTTGACGTACCTAAATGAACTAAAATGTACATTTCTGGGTACCAGAATGTCGAAGTGGATCACTTTAAATGATATTTCATCCTTTTATTGCATTAGGGGATATATTTCAAGGCATATACAGAGGTTTCTCTAATAACCTAAAACATGGGGATGTTTGGAGAGTTTCACAATTTGACTTGAAAACCTGAAATATTTCTTGAATTGGGTAAAGAATTGCACATTGGCTTTCTTTCCAAAGCCCAAAAATTGTATTGGAGTTCTTCAAATACACCCTGCTATCATGCTTTGAATCCTATTTGGGCTCAATTCGCCAACCATTTTGGTGGTTAACTTCAACCTAAAGCAACCAATACATTTTCGCTTTCTCAGTGTTTCACCATGAAAGGTGCTAAATGCGCCTTCTTGTGATAACGCAGTTTTGACGTACCTAAATGAACTAAAATGTACATTTCTGGGTACCAGAATGTCGAAGTGGATCACTTTAAATGATATTTCATCCTTTTATTGCATTAGGGGATATATTTCAAGGCATATACAGAGGTTTCTCTAATAACCTAAAACATGGGATGTTTGGAGAGTTTCACAAATTTGACTTGAAACCTGAAATATTTCTTGAATTGGGTAAAGAATTGCACATTGGCTTTCTTTCCAAAGCCCAAAAATTGTATTGGAGTTCTTCAAATACACCCTGCTATCATGCATTTGAATCCTATTTGGGCTCAATTCGCCAACCATTTTGGTGGTTAACTTCAACCTAAAGCAACCAATACATTTTCGCTTTCTCAGTGTTTCACCATGAAAAGGTGCTAAAATGCGCCTTCTTGTGATAACGCAGTTTTGACTAACCTAAATGACTAAAATGTACATTTCTGGGTACCAGAATGTCGAAGTGGATCACTTTAAATGATATTTCATCCTTTTATTGCATTAGGGGATATATTTCAAGGCATATACAGAGGTTTCTCTAATAACCTAAAACATGGCGATGTTTGGAGAGTTTCACAAATTTGACTTGAAAACCTGAAATATTTCTTGAATTGGGTAAAGAATTGCACATTGGCTTTCTTTCCAAAGCCCAAAAATTGTATTGGAGTTCTTCAAATACACCCTGCTATCATGCTTTGAATCCTATTTGGGCTCAATTCGCCAACCATTTTGGTGGTTAACTTCAACCTAAAGCAACCAATACATTTTCGCTTTCTCAGTGTTTCACCATGAAAAGGTGCTAAAATGCGCCTTCTTGTGATAACGCAGTTTTGACCAACCTAAATGAACTAAAATGTACATTTCTGGGTACCAGAATGTCGAAGTGGATCACTTTAAATGATATTTCATCCTTTTATTGCATTGGGGAATATATTTCAAGGCATATACAGAGGTTTCTCTAATAACCTAAAACATGGCGATGTTTGGAGAGTTTCACAAATTTGACTTGAAAACCTGAAATATTTCTTGAATTGGGTAAAGAATTGCACATTGGCTTTCTTTCCAAAGCCCAAAAATTGTATTGGAGTTCTTCAAATACACCCTGCTATCATGCTTTGAATCCTATTTGGGCTCAATTCGCCAACCATTTTGGTGGTTAACTTCAACCTAAAGCAACCAATACATTTTCGCTTTCTCAGTGTTTCACCATGAGAAGGTGCTAAAATGCGCCTTCTTGTGATAACGCAGTTTTGACTACCTAAATGCACTAAAATGTACATTTCTGGGTACCAGAATGTCGAAGTGGATCACTTTAAATGATATTTCATCCTTTTATTGCATTAGGGGATATATTTCAAGGCATATACAGAGGTTTCTCTAATAACCTAAAACATGGCGATGTTTGGAGAGTTTCACAAATTTGACTTGAAAACCTGAAATATTTCTTGAATTGGGTAAAGAATTGCACATTGGCTTTCTTTCCAAAGCCCAAAAATTGTATTGGAGTTCTTCAAATACACCCTGCTATCATGCTTTGAATCCTATTTGGGCTCAATTCGCCAACCATTTTGGTGGTTAACTTCAACCTAAAGCAACCAATACATTTTCGCTTTCTCAGTGTTTCACCATGAGAAGGTGCTAAAATGCGCCTTCTTGTGATAACGCAGTTTTGACGTAACCTAAATGAACTAAAATGTACATTTCTGGGTACCAGAATGTCGAAGTGGATCACTTTAAATGATATTTAATCCTTTTATTGCATTAGGGGAATATATTTCAAGGCATATACAGAGGTTTCTCTAATAACCTAAAACATGGGATGTTTGGAGAGTTTCACAAATTTGACTTGAAAACCTGAAATATTTCTTGAATTGGGTAAAGAATTGCACATTGGCTTTCTTTCCAAAGCCCAAAAATTGTATTGGAGTTCTTCAAATACACCCTGCTATCATGCTTTGAATCCTATTTGGGCTCAATTCGCCAACCATTTTGGTGGTTAACTTCAACCTAAAGCAACCAATACATTTTCGCTTTCTCAGTGTTTCACCATGAAAGGTGCTAAAATGCGCCTTCTTGTGATAACGCAGTTTTGACTAACCTAAATGCACTAAAATGTACATTTCTGGGTACCAGAATGTCGAAGTGGATCACTTTAAATGATATTTCATCCTTTTATTGCATCGCGGAATATATTTCAAGGCATATACAGAGGTTTCTCTAATAACCTAAAACATGGCGATGTTTGGAGAGTTTCACAAATTGACTTGAAAACCTGAAATATTTCTTGAATTGGGTAAAGAATTGCACATTGGCTTTCGTTCAAAAGCCCAAAAATATTTATTGTATTAGAGTTCTTCAAATACACCCTGCTATCATGCTTTGAATCCTATTTGGGCTCAATTCGCCAACCATTTTGGTGGTTAACTTCAACCTAAAGCAACCAATACATTTTCGCTTTCTCAGTGTTTCACCATGAGAAGGTGCTAAAATGCGCCTTCTTGTGATAACGCAGTTTTGACCAACCTAAATGAACTAAAATGTACATTTCTGGGTACCAGAATGTCGAAGTGGATCACTTTAAATGATATTTCATCCTTTTATTGCATTGGGGAATATATTTCAAGGCATATACAGAGGTTTCTCTAATAACCTAAAACATGGCGATGTTTGGAGAGTTTCACAAATTTGACTTGAAAACCTGAAATATTTCTTGAATTGGGTAAAGAATTGCACATTGGCTTTCTTTCCAAAGCCCAAAAATTGTATTGGAGTTCTTCAAATACACCCTGCTATCATGCTTTGAATCCTATTTGGGCTCAATTCGCCAACCATTTTGGTGGTTAACTTCAACCTAAAGCAACCAATACATTTTCGCTTTCTCAGTGTTTCACCATGAGAAGGTGCTAAAATGCGCCTTCTTGTGATAACGCAGTTTTGACTAACCTAAATGCACTAAAATGTACATTTCTGGGTACCAGAATGTCGAAGTGGATCACTTTAAATGATATTTCATCCTTTTATTGCATTAGGGGATATATTTCAAGGCATATACAGAGGTTTCTCTAATAACCTAAAACATGGCGATGTTTGGAGAGTTTCACAAATTTGACTTGAAAACCTGAAATATTTCTTGAATTGGGTAAAGAATTGCACATTGGCTTTCTTTCCAAAGCCCAAAAATTGTATTGGAGTTCTTCAAATACACCCTGCTATCATGCTTTGAATCCTATTTGGGCTCAATTCGCCAACCATTTTGGTGGTTAACTTCAACCTAAAGCAACCAATACATTTTCGCTTTCTCAGTGTTTCACCATGAGAAGGTGCTAAAATGCGCCTTCTTGTGATAACGCAGTTTTGACGTACCTAAATGCACTAAAATGTACATTTCTGGGTACCAGAATGTCGAAGTGGATCACTTTAAATGATATTTCATCCTTTTATTGCATTAGGGGATATATTTCAAGGCATATACAGAGGTTTCTCTAATAACCTAAAACATGGCGATGTTTGGAGAGTTTCACAAATTTGACTTGAAAACCTGAAATATTTCTTGAATTGGGTAAAGAATTGCACATTGGCTTTCTTTCCAAAGCCCAAAAATTGTATTGGAGTTCTCCAAATACACCCTGCTATCATGCTTTGAATCCTATTTGGGCTCAATTCGCCAACCATTTTGGTGGTTAACTTCAACCTAAAGCAACCAATACATTTTCGCTTTCTCAGTGTTTCACCATGAGAAGGTGCTAAAATGCGCCTTCTTGTGATAACGCAGTTTTGACTAACCTAAATGAACTAAAATGTACATTTCTGGGTACCAGAATGTCGAAGTGGATCACTTTAAATGATATTTCATCCTTTTATTGCATTAGGGATATATTTCAAGGCATATACAGAGGTTTCTCTAATAACCTAAAACATGGCGATGTTTGGAGAGTTTCACAAATTTGACTTGAAAACCTGAAATATTTCTTGAATTGGGTAAAGAATTGCACATTGGCTTTCTTTCCAAAGCCCAAAAATTGTATTGGAGTTCTTCAAATACACCCTGCTATCATGCTTTGAATCCTATTTGGGCTCAATTCGCCAACCATTTTGGTGGTTAACTTCAACCTAAAGCAACCAATACATTTTCGCTTTCTCAGTGTTTCACCATGAGAAGGTGCTAAAATGCGCCTTCTTGTGATAACGCAGTTTTGACTAACCTAAATGCACTAAAATGTACATTTCTGGGTACCAGAATGTCGAAGTGGATCACTTTAAATGATATTTCATCCTTTTATTGCATTAGGGGATATATTTCAAGGCATATACAGAGGTTTCTCTAATAACCTAAAACATGGCGATGTTTGGAGAGTTTCACAAATTTGACTTGAAAACCTGAAATATTTCTTGAATTGGGTAAAGAATTGCACATTGGCTTTCTTTCCAAAGCCCAAAAATTGTATTGGAGTTCTTCAAATACACCCTGCTATCATGCTTTGAATCCTATTTGGGCTCAATTCGCCAACCATTTTGGTGGTTAACTTCAACCTAAAGCAACCAATACATTTTCGCTTTCTCAGTGTTTCACCATGAAAAGGTGCTAAAATGCGCCTTCTTGTGATAACGCAGTTTTGACTAACCTAAATGAACTAAAATGTACATTTCTGGGTACCAGAATGTCGAAGTGGATCACTTTAAATGATATTTCATCCTTTTATTGCATTGGGGAATATATTTCAAGGCATATACAGAGGTTTCTCTAATAACCTAAAACATGGCGATGTTTGGAGAGTTTCACAAATTTGACTTGAAAACCTGAAATATTTCTTGAATTGGGTAAAGAATTGCACATTGGCTTTCTTTCCAAAGCCCAAAAATTGTATTGGAGTTCTTCAAATACACCCTGCTATCATGCTTTGAATCCTATTTGGGCTCAATTCGCCAACCATTTTGGTGGTTAACTTCAACCTAAAGCAACCAATACATTTTCGCTTTCTCAGTGTTTCACCATGAGAAGGTGCTAAAATGCGCCTTCTTGTGATAACGCAGTTTTGACTAACCTAAATGCACTAAAATGTACATTTCTGGGTACCAGAATGTCGAAGTGGATCACTTTAAATGATATTTCATCCTTTTATTGCATTAGGGGATATATTTCAAGGCATATACAGAGGTTTCTCTAATAACCTAAAACATGGCGATGTTTGGAGAGTTTCACAAATTTGACTTGAAAACCTGAAATATTTCTTGAATTGGGTAAAGAATTGCACATTGGCTTTCTTTCCAAAGCCCAAAAATTGTATTGGAGTTCTTCAAATACACCCTGCTATCATGCTTTGAATCCTATTTGGGCTCAATTCGCCAACCATTTTTGGTGGTTAACTTCAACCTAAAGCAACCAATACATTTTCGCTTTCTCAGTGTTTCACGATTAGAAGGTGCTAAAATGCGCCTTCTTGTGATAACGCAGTTTTGACGTACCTAAATGAACTAAAATGTACATTTCTGGGTACCAGAATGTCGAAGTGGATCACTTTAAATGATATTTCATCCTTTTATTGCATTAGGGAATATATTTCAAGGCATATACAGAGGTTTCTCTAATAACCTAAAACATGGCGATGTTTGGAGAGTTTCACAAATTTGACTTGAAAACCTGAAATATTTCTTGAATTGGGTAAAGAATTGCACATTGGCTTTCTTTCCAAAGCCCAAAAATTGTATTGGAGTTCTCCAAATACACCCTGCTATCATGCTTTGAATCCTATTTGGGCTCAATTCGCCAACCATTTTTGGTGGTTAACTTCAACCTAAAGCAACCAATACATTTTCGCTTTCTCAGTGTTTCACCATGAAAAGGTGCTAAAATGCGCCTTCTTGTGATAACGCAGTTTTGACTAACCTAAATGCACTAAAATGTACATTTCTGGGTACCAGAATGTCGAAGTGGATCACTTTAAATGATATTTCATCCTTTTATTGCATTAGGGGATATATTTCAAGGCATATACAGAGGTTTCTCTAATAACCTAAAACATGGCGATGTTTGGAGAGTTTCACAAATTTGACTTGAAAACCTGAAATATTTCTTGAATTGGGTAAAGAATTGCACATTGGCTTTCTTTCCAAAGCCCAAAAATTGTATTGGAGTTCTTCAAATACACCCTGCTATCATGCTTTGAATCCTATTTGGGCTCAATTTCGCCAACCTATTTTTGGTGGTTAACTTCAACCTAAAGCAACCAATACATTTTCGCTTTCTCAGTGTTTCACCATGAAAAGGTGCTAAAATGCGCCTTCTTGTGATAACGCAGTTTTGACTAACCTAAATGCACTAAAATGTACATTTCTGGGTACCAGAATGTCGAAGTGGATCACTTTAAATGATATTTCATCCTTTTATTGCATTAGGGGAATATATTTCAAGGCATATACAGAGGTTTCTCGAATAACCTAAAACATGGCGATGTTTGGAGAGTTTCACAAATTTGACTTGAAAACCTGAAATATTTCTTGAATTGGGTAAAGAATTGCACATTGGCTTTCTTTCCAAAGCCCAAAAATTGTATTGGAGTTCTTCAAATACACCCTGCTATCATGCTTTGAATCCTATTTGGGCTCAATTCGCCAACCATTTTGGTGGTTAACTTCAACCTAAAGCAACCAATACATTTTCGCTTTCTCAGTGTTTCACCATGAAAAGGTGCTAAAATGCGCCTTCTTGTGATAACGCAGTTTTGACTAACCTAAATGCACTAAAATGTACATTTCTGGGTACCAGAATGTCGAAGTGGATCACTTTAAATGATATTTCATCCTTTTATTGCATTAGGGGATATATTTCAAGGCATATACAGAGGTTTCTCTAATAACCTAAAACATGGCGATGTTTGGAGAGTTTCACAAATTTGACTTGAAAACCTGAAATATTTCTTGAATTGGGTAAAGAATTGCACATTGGCTTTCTTTCCAAAGCCCAAAAATTGTATTGGAGTTCTCCAAATACACCCTGCTATCATGCTTTGAATCCTATTTGGGCTCAATTCGCCAACCATTTTTGGTGGTTAACTTCAACCTAAAGCAACCAATACATTTTCGCTTTCTCAGTGTTTCACCATGAAAAGGTGCTAAAATGCGCCTTCTTGTGATAACGCAGTTTTGACGTACCTAAATGAACTAAAATGTACATTTCTGGGTACCCGAATGTCCAAGTGGATCACTTTAAATGATATTTAATCCTTTTATTGCATTAGGGAATATATTTCAAGGCATATACAGAGGTTTCTCTAATAACCTAAAACATGGCGATGTTTGGAGAGTTTCACAAATTTGACTTGAAAACCTGAAATATTTCTTGAATTGGGTAAAGAATTGCACATTGGCTTTCTTTCCAAAGCCCAAAAATTGTATTGGAGTTCTTCAAATACACCCTGCTATCATGCTTTGAATCCTATTTGGGCTCAATTCGCCAACCATTTTGGTGGTTAACTTCAACCTTAAAGCAACCAATACATTTTCGCTTTCTCAGTGTTTCACCATGAGAAGGTGCTAAAATGCGCCTTCTTGTGATAACGCAGTTTTGACTAACCTAAATGCACTAAAATGTACATTTCTGGGTACCAGAATGTCGAAGTGGATCACTTTAAATGATATTTCATCCTTTTATTGCATTAGGGGATATATTTCAAGGCATATACAGAGGTTTCTCTAATAACCTAAAACATGGCGATGTTTGGAGAGTTTCACAAATTTGACTTGAAAACCTGAAATATTTCTTGAATTGGGTAAAGAATTGCACATTGGCTTTCTTTCCAAAGCCCAAAAATTGTATTGGAGTTCTCCAAATACACCCTGCTATCATGCTTTGAATCCTATTTGGGCTCAATTCGCCAACCATTTTTGGTGGTTAACTTCAACCTAAAGCAACCAATACATTTTCGCTTTCTCAGTGTTTCACGATTAGAAGGTGCTAAAATGCGCCTTCTTGTGATAACGCAGTTTTGACGTACCTAAATGAACTAAAATGTATTTTCTGGGTACCAGAATGTCGAAGTGGATCACTTTAAATGATATTTTATCCTTTTTTTGCATTAGGGAATATATTTCAAGGCATATACAGAGGTTTCTCTAATAACCTAAAACATGGGGATGTTTGGAGAGTTTCACAAATTTGACTTGAAAACCTGAAATATTTCTTGAATTGGGTAAAGAATTGCACATTGGCTTTCTTTCCAAAGGCCCAAAAATTGTATTGGAGTTCTCCAAATACATCCTGCTATCATGCTTTGAATCCTATTTGGGCTCAATTCGCCAACCATTTTTGGTGGTTAACTTCAACCTAAAGCAACCAATACATTTTCGCTTTCTCAGTGTTTCACCATGAAAAGGTGCTAAAATGCGCCTTCTTGTGATAACGCAGTTTTGACTAACCTAAATGCACTAAAATGTACATTTCTGGGTACCAGAATGTCGAAGTGGATCACTTTAAATGATATTTCATCCTTTTATTGCATTAGGGGATATATTTCAAGGCATATACAGAGGTTTCTCGAATAACCTAAAACATGGCGATGTTTGGAGAGTTTCACAAATTTGACTTGAAAACATGAAATATTTCTTGAATTGGGTAAAGAATTGCACATTGGCTTTCTTTCCAAAGCCCAAAAATTGTATTGGAGTTCTTCAAATACACCCTGCTATCATGCTTTGAATCCTATTTGGGCTCAATTCGCCAACCATTTTTGGTGGTTAACTTCAACCTAAAGCAACCAATACATTTTCGCTTTCTCAGTGTTTCACGATTAGAAGGTGCTAAAATGCGCCTTCTTGTGATAACGCAGTTTTGACGTACCTAAATGAACTAAAATGTATTTTCTGGGTACCAGAATGTCGAAGTGGATCACTTTAAATGATATTTTATCCTTTTTTTGCATTAGGGAATATATTTCAAGGCATATACAGAGGTTTCTCTAATAACCTAAAACATGGGGATGTTTGGAGAGTTTCACAAATTTGACTTGAAAACCTGAAATATTTCTTGAATTGGGTAAAGAATTGCACATTGGCTTTCTTTCCAAAGGCCCAAAAATTGTATTGGAGTTCTCCAAATACATCCTGCTATCATGCTTTGAATCCTATTTGGGCTCAATTCGCCAACCATTTTTGGTGGTTAACTTCAACCTAAAGCAACCAATACATTTTCGCTTTCTCAGTGTTTCACCATGAAAAGGTGCTAAAATGCGCCTTCTTGTGATAACGCAGTTTTGACTAACCTAAATGCACTAAAATGTACATTTCTGGGTACCAGAATGTCGAAGTGGATCACTTTAAATGATATTTCATCCTTTTATTGCATTAGGGGATATATTTCAAGGCATATACAGAGGTTTCTCGAATAACCTAAAACATGGCGATATTTGGAGAGTTTCACAAATTTGACTTGAAAACCTGAAATATTTCTTGAATTGGGTAAAGAATTGCACATTGGCTTTCTTTCCAAAGCCCAAAAATTGTATTGGAGTTCTTCAAATACACCCTGCTATCATGCTTTGAATCATATTTGGGCTCAATTTGCCAACTATTTTTGGTGGTTAACTTCAACCTAAAGCAACCAATACATTTTCGCTTTCTCAGTGTTTCACCATGAAAAGGTGCTAAAATGCGCCTTCTTGTGATAACGCAGTTTTGACTAACCTAAATGCACTAAAATGTACATTTTTGGGTATTAGAATGTCGAAGTGGATCGCTTTAAATGATATTTAATCCTTTTATTGCATTAGGGGATATATTTCAAGGCATATACAGAGGTTTCTCTAATAACCTAAAACATGGCGATGTTTGGAGAGTTTCACAAATTTGACTTGAAAACCTGAAATATTTCTTGAATTGCGTAAAAAATGCACATTGGCTTTCTTTCCAAAGCCCAAAAATTGTATCGGAGTTCTCCAAATACACCCTGCTACATCATATTTGGGCTCAATTCGCCAACCATTTTTGGTGGTTAACTTCAACCTAAAGCAACCAATACATTTTCGCTTTCTTATTTATTAATTCATCTCCGAGTACCATGACTTTGAAAATTTAGTGTCAAAAACCATTAGCTACACTTGTTGGCTGTGACACTGAGCACAACAGGAAAAGAAAGAGACAGATACATCTTAGTCTTAGAATAAACAGAAACCTAAAACAAAACCTTATTGTACCGAATCACTTGGGTGTATGATTTTTATGCACACCTTTTGAACAAACTAAGGTTAGGTTGCTCCTGACAACAAAGAAACTGCCTGAGGTTTGCCATACATAGCGACAACTCATTGAATAATGTTAGTGAACATTGTCCTCATCTGTGGTAAAAGGGGGAGTGCTTGGGTGATGAATGAATCAAGCAAACGGATTGGTGAATGAAACACCCCTACTTTACCAAACTATAGAATATGGTTCAGCTAACCCCTGAACAGAGAGTTTTTACCAAATTCATTGAGACCTATTGACCAACCGAAATTTTTTTAAAGTCGGTCTGTTGGTCATTTGTGAAAGATCCCCCCCCCCCAAAAAAAAAAAACCCTGCCAAAAGTGTAGCAAATGGATTCTGACGCTCAATTTTCAAAGTCATGGTACTCAGAGATGCATGACTAAATCATTTTGTTTAATGTCTCATATGAAAGAGCATAACTAAAAGTTTATTTTGAACATGTTTTTTTTTAATCATACGACCCATGGCTTCCGTACAATAAGCCTTTGATTTAGGGTTTGTTTTTTTATCCTGGGACGCAGTGTATAAGTGCAGTTTACACTTTAAAGTTAGTTACAGTATAGGGGCAAATCCACAAAATATGGGACACAGAGCTCAAAATTTGAAGTCGCACTGTGCCCTGTTAATTCCAAATAAAAATCTAAAATCTCAAAGAGCTCTTCTTTTTGTTACAAATAAACATTTAAGATAAAAAAAATTGCAATTCAACCTTCTTACGTAGAATAACATAAACAAACAAAAATTGCACATATGGGACTATGATCAGGGAAAAGTGCTTTAAATGCCTCTTATTATGATATTTGCCCATTTTTCTCAGATCTGTTTTCATTTAATTGATTTTAATAGATTACTTTAACAGATTTTGGGTAGTTAATGAATGAAACATTAATGGAAATGTCAAAACGTACGCTGAATTTAAGCGTAACATCAGTTACGTAATGTCAGTTACCAACATGTCTTCATGGCACTAAAACAAATTAAGCAAATGGCTCATTATTTTGCACATTTCTTCCCAGGAACCTAGGTGTAATGTCAAATGAATTACATAATCCCTACAAGTCTGAGACATGAGATATATAAATTTGATTCGACACCATCATTTTCCATGTCTTTTTGCGTAACGTCAGTTACCGGCCCCTTTTTCGCTTGCTGTGTGATAAGACATGCAATTTGAGATAGAAACTGTCCATGTGTTTCTTCCCCATTATCAACTTATTTATCTATAGTAATTAAAAGCCGAAGCAAGTGTCATTCACAAAACTACAATATAAACAATACCACTAGTACACTATCTTGGTAACGTCAGTTACCGTGGAATTGCCCATAGAAGGAAGAACAATATAGCTCACCAGATTACGCCTTTGAGTCAGTTAAAACATTAATGCTCAATATATTAATTGTACTTACAATTCTTTAGGACTCTTTCTGAAGTTGCACTTAATGACTAAGCTTCAAGTTTGTCTTACTTCATATGAGGCTGATTTGATTTATGAGGCAAGTTTCACTTTGATATTACGGATATTAGTCATAGACTGTAAAATCAACTTCAATGCAGTGTAGCATTGGCATTTATAATTATTTGCGAGTTCTTACTTCTTTACAATTTAATTGTATTTATAAAGGTGCTGCTGGCCATATTCACAATAGCCTTTTCTTGAATATCAATTCCTCTTAGCCCTTACCCATCACATGTTATTATTGTAATAAATTGCATTTTCCAGCTGTTAAAAGAGAACACTTTCTTTGATAAACACACCTTTCCGAATAATTCTTGGCCAGAAGTGAAGATAAAAACCACTCCTTCTAACCCCAGCAATAGAGCCACAATAAATTAATAAAAAAAAAAGGATAGAAGAACAGATGAAAGATAAGAAGAGAGATAAAAACAAAGAATAACATGAGGAAAGACAGAGCGAGAGTATAACAGACTTAAGTGGATATTTATTTAGCACAAGGATAATCTAACACATGGTCCATTGATGATAAAAAAAAGGAAAATTACATAGGGAACGAAAAAAATCAAAGAAGAGAAAATCAACGAAACACAAGGAAAATTATATCAGATAAAAAATGAAATGAAAAAAAAATCATATGATAAAAGATAGTATCCCACATTTAAGTGGCAACCAATCTGCACTAAGTTTTTTTTTTTTATTTTTTTTTTTAAAGATTGCTTTAAGCCACAGAAGAAAAAAACACTCGTAAAGTTTTAGATCCCAGTACATTCCTGTTTAGGATTGTTAAGGAAATATTTAACACCAATTCTATTTTATTTTATTTGTTTTGTAAAGGCGTCTTCCTGACGCCTTAAGAGTAAAACCATTCATTTTCACTTATTCTTTGGAATATTGCTGTAAATTTGATTACATGCCTTAGTTTTACGTAATTATCTGTCATCTAAAATAGAAATTGGCTTATTTCTCTTCAAATTCTGAAATGATGTTTTGAAAATGTGGGTTACTACCTTTGAAGAACGGAAAGGAAAGATGATGTAGGAAAGAAAAAAAAAAAAAGTAGAAAATATATGCAGAGACTCAAATAAAATAAAGAAATACCTATAGAAGAATAGAAGAAAAGAGGAAAAAAAAATTAAAAGAGGACGGAAAAGAAGAGGGATAAAACTAAGGATTAACATAGTGAAAGACAGAGGAGAGAGAGAGAACAAAATGGCGGAAAATACTTGAGACAATTCAGTATTTTTTTCTTCGCGATCTGTCTTTCCTTTATGCTATTCTTATGTTTTCATCGTGCGTAAATATATATGGAAAGAAATCCCAAGATCGAATGATGTTTAGAAAAAGGGTAAAAGGAGAATCAAAGAAAACACAAGTAACCTGGAAAGATAAAGGTAACTATAGAAGAAGAGTCAAAGGAAAGCATAACGGACATGACGGAAGAAGAGGAAAATAGAGGACACAGAGAAGGACAGAAGACACGATAAATGCAATAAAGGAAATCACAGGAAAGAAAGAAAAAAAAATGATTCAATGTATAACATAGTGAAAGACGGAAAGGAAAGTTAATAGAAACACAAAAACATGAGGGCAGACAAAATGAAAAAATAGAATTTTAAGGAAATGCACAGAGAAGGGTAGCAGAAATTATTTAAATGGCTAAATAAAGAAAATATTAAGGAAAAGAAGAGAGTGATAACTGGATAAATGAAATGAAGGATGAAAACAAAGAATAACATAAGGAAAGACAGAACGGGAAGAAAAAAATACTGTATGATTTTCCTAAGGATTTTTCATTATCCTCCCTCTCTCTGTCTTTCATTATGTATTCCTTGTTTTTATCTCTTTTTTTCCGTCCTCCTTTGATTTTTTCTTTCGTCTTTACTATCCTTCTACGTGTTTCTTATTTTTCTATCTCGTTTTTTTCTTTATATATGTTATATTTAGGTGGTCTGTCATCTTTGACAGATCACCTTTTAATTTCGCTGGAATTTTCTTTATTCTTATTCTCTTTATTCCCTCCCCCCCCCCCCCACTTTTTGGTGCAGTGAAAATCTCAGAACTGGCCAGTGGCAGCACCAAGGGGGGCGTGGGGGGCATTTGCCCCCACTCAGAAGCTTTGCCCCCCAGTTGCCCCCCCCCCCCAGAAATTTTGAGGACTGAAAAGAAGTACTTATACAGTAATTTGTATTAATAAGTAGATGTTGTCATAAGCATCATATCCAAGCTGTGAAGTGCTCTAAAATACCATTTTCCGCTCTTCAAAACTTGAAAATTTTCTCACTCAGTCGCTGTTGGCTTCCTCGCGCACTATTAGTTTGTAATATAAATGTTAAGTTCATGATCTAGTTTTGATCAATATCATTGCTCCATTAAGCATTACCCGATTTTACAAAAAAAATTCTCGCTATATCAAGTGTAACAGAAAAATGTTTATTGGGGCCACTAAAAGCATTGGCGTAAATCTGGGGGGGGGGGGGATGGTGTGTACAAATATCCCCCCTCACTTTGTAAGGAGGAAAATATATTTTGATTTATCAGTTAACATTTTGAATATCTATCATAAACAACCATCATATTTTAGAATTTGCTATTGAAACCACCCCCCCCCCAAAAAAAGGGTTATTTTTGGCTCGCTCGTCATATTTTATAATTTCTTTTCTAAAATGCAAATAAAGACAAGAAAAGTGGCAACTTTTGGCTCGCTCGCTTCGCTCGCTCGTCATATTTCAGAACATTTATTCGAAAATGCGATTAAAAAAAAAGCAGTTATTTTTTGTTCGCTCGCTCACAAAATTGATATCAAAATGTGTGTAAGAGGAAAAAAAATCGTCCAAAAATTCAATTATTCCCCTTCCCCCACTCCTCAAAGTGGATTTACGCCGGCGACTAAAGCTCGTGCTTCACGCTCATTGTTCCATACAGTCACCCCCAAAAAATTGACTGCCCCTGCCCCCAACATTTTCTTTTGCCCTCCATTTGCCCCCCCCCCCCCACTTTAACAATCCTAGTGCCGCCACTGATAAACGTACGCCTTCGTTTCTCAGACGGAATTGTTAAACGGCAGAGTGGGACAGAGCCTGAAGGAAACAACAGGATCAAACTTTCGATTACGAGTGACAACCTGAAAGCTTGTCAGAGAATAGCATCAAGTAATGTATGCAAGGTTGATTCCAAATATTGTATATATTTCATTCATTAATAACAGGTTCATGAAATACCTATCCTAGCTATTCATTCCCTAAGACGACGGCTGGCATGGCCTAACACGTTGGTATGAGCTCAGATAGTGCATGCGTGTTACCAAGGAGTTTCCAGAGCTGGAGTCACATCTAACTCATTCCCTTTGAAGTGACGTTCGATGCCGCCAGGAAAGAATATGTCAGGCATGTGCTTAACTGTATCTTCCTTGCAGATGGTAGACAAAAGATTCCTGCTTGGCTGTAAACTTACGGGCCATTTTCAAAGGGAAATATGTTTTCGTAATGATAATTACTTTTCGTTACCACTCGTCTGATAATACGAGCAGTACACAGTGCTTACCTTGACATGAGGCAAGCGGAAGGAAATGGTGCAAAATTTCCTGAAATATGAATCAAAATTACCTGACTGGGCATGTGTGGGCACTATAATCGGACATGTAACATCATAAATTGCTGTACTTTAACAAACCCTTTTCATTTTCGTTTGCCGCAAGCAATCGGAAAAGTGTCGAATTGCGGGTTTTAGGATTGCAAAATTTTACTATTTTTCACAAATTAAAACTGCTATCATCCGACATACGCATATTTCTGGACACAATTAGGCTTTTATATTCATATTTTATCATCTGTTCAATTTTCTATCTGTTATTTCAAATAAAAAGTGAAATATTAACGATATTTCAATTGTGGCAAAATCACTCCTCGAGCTTTTCCATAATGTTGGCGGCATCGAACCTCGGACATCAAAGGCAACATCACACCTGTAGATTCTATTGTGCAACTTTAGAAAGGGACAGCTGCTTAAAATAATTTGTTGCCAGTTGGGACTCCAGCTCTTAAAACTCTTTGGTGTTACATGCACTTGCATGTATCTTGTCTACTCCGACAACCAGTCAAATTGACTTATCTAGTACAGCGCAGAGGCGTCGACCTTTGTGATGAGGGGAAGGGCAGGCGCGCCGGAAGGGTCCCAGCTTAAGGGGGGGGGGCAAATACTCTTGGGGGTCCATCACAAATGCTTACTACCTATACAGCCCACCCCTCCCGAACAAGTATATTTCTCCCCCTTTTATAGATATTTCTTTATATATCAAACGTGCAAGTTTTATCATTTTTAATCAAGAAAATAAAAAGGAAACTTTGCTCTATTTGATGACTGTTATAATAATTTCTTTCCTGTCATCTCTCATCATTAAAACTGAAACAGGATTATTTGTTCATCACTGGTTGCATGGTAGGATGGCATAAGAGGTTAGAGACCGGGCATAGCAATGGGAGGGTTATGAATGGCTTAGGGGCACATTTTAGCGATGGGGCCGACCACCTTTTGCCCGAAAAACAACTCTTCCATTTCACAACTTTGTCCGCGCGAGCAAAGCGAGCGCGCGATTTCTTTATACAATTTTGCTGGTGAAAATGTAAAGAAATTTTACATTCCGGCACTGGCTTGATATGAAAAAATAAGGGCGCCTTTATATGAGGATACTGGAGGGGGGGGGGGGAAAGGAACTTTCACTTATTAACCCCAACACATTTACAAAGGGAAGCATCTATCCGCCCTCCCCAGCTCTTGTGCATGTTTTGGCGCCTTTGGTAGACAGGGTTTCTTTAATATCAAGAAACACCACTTCTATTAAAATGCAACTCTAATTAATATACAAGGGAGCGTAGTGACAGAGTAAGAAAATTTTGATTTTTGAATGCTGAAAGTTTGCATTAATCATGCTAATATTCTTATTTCACTTGGTTGTATATGATTCAAAATTTTCTTTTTTTATCTGGGGGGGGGGGGGCAAAATCGATATTTTCCCCTCCTCTTGAACGATTAGGGGCAATTGCCCCCTGCCCCCCCCCCCCCGCTTCCGGCGCCTATGGAGGAGGGACTATTTCGTGATTTCCCTCATTTCATGATAACTTCAAAAATATACCTTTACATGAAGTGACAGAGAAAGCCAAACCCAAATTTAGCTAATATATATTTTTTAGTTCTGAATTATGATCAGTAATTCCTCTGTAATGATAAATTTCTCCCCTTTCATATCAGTTCATATCATAACCCCATGCTGGGTTGGCCACGAAAAGAATAAGATGTTCTTGAGATGCTTGTTAAAGGGGTAAAAAATATAAACTGTCGAAATTATGCCTATGCTATCAATCGGCAGTAAAAGCCAGCAGGAAGAGTCGGGACTGAGGATCGGAAGACTACAGTCCTACTGAACAGACTATAATACCATTGTGTGTTCTATAGAATAGCTAACGACGACTCAACTACAAGGTGTCTCTCAATCAAGAAATCTCGTGATCGAGCTAATGAGGCTAAGCACCGGTGACCTTATTATCACCCCGGTCTGGAAAAGAACAAAGCTTATAATCATCTTATATCTTGTGATCGACTGGATGCAAGTTTGTTCACATGGGCTTTAACTTAAAGTTAAACGCACCAGTGACCTCATTAACATCGTAATCGACTCGATCATAAGTTGATTTCAAGTAAAGGCCGCCCGTATGAATCCGTCTATTTATGCCCGCCAACTGTGTTAGATCCAACGATTTGATCACTTGGCTCTCATTCTTGCATCTCACAATCAACACGTTTCTTTCTTTCACTATACCGTCAACTCTGCCAACAAGATCATGAATTTGTTTTACAACCTTTACCGTGTAAGCCCTGCACACATTTCTGTTCTCCAATCAAACAATAAGTACTTTTCCACTTGAATGAGTAGGTGTTCAGTGGGAAAATTTGTGTAGTTTTGTTGTTCTTTTCTTGTAACATTCCATCACAATTACTCCTACTCCTTGGCCTCTTTTTCGATTTAACGGATCTCTTGCGTACCGTTTTCCATGAACAATCAGCAATTCATCACTGTCCTCGACCATACTGTTAGAAGACATCCCTGCATCTTTATATTTCTTGGCAACGGCCGTAATATAATTCTCTTCTCCCAAAGATAAAGAGAGATGCCATTTTAATAGCGCATAATTGAGATTAAGAGGATAAGTGAAAAATCTTACCTGTGTAGGCTGTGTTGTTCTAAGTGGTTAATCTTACGTGAATGGAGGGATGAAAATGGGTGCAAAAATCACCGCAGGAACGCCAATGTGGGAACCTAGACCTTTGCCTCGACTGCAGTGACGACTCGATATGGATGATTAGAAGTACGAGAATTCGACAACAATTTGCTTCGGCGAAAACTGGTATAGATCCGAAGGGCCTGGATACCGCTCGGGATCAGTGACTCAGCTGCCGTCGAGTTGAGAGGGATGCGGCTAGTTCGAAATTCCCACCAAAACTTCTATGTAGAAATAACGCTATGTCGAAGAGCGAGTGCAGAAAGCGTCCGCTTACATGGACGCGGGAGTGAGTTCCAAAAGTTCCAAGTCAGCAGTTTGAGCACTCAGCACGATGCATTGTTAAGCAACAACTGAACAATGTACGGCAATGCGTGCGCTCTACATATCTGCTCTGTTACGGTATTATGCAAAAGCAGGACAAAATTAGCAATGACTTGGGGCATTCTTCATGACTTTTCACCACGAAAATTCCTTAGAAATTTTCGCATCTTATTAAGAGCATTATTATGATACAAGATCAGTTGAAACCCTTTCTGTTACAACTATTGGTGGGTCATGTCCACGAATAGAAATGACTGTACATGTACTACTACTACTACTACTACTACTACTACTACTACTAAATTAATAATAATAATAATAATAATAATAATAATAATAATAATAATAATAATAATAATAATAATAATAATCATAATAATAATATGATAATAAAAGTAATGTAATGACCATAATATTATAAACTAAATGCTTATTGTCGATGAATCAAACTGTAAGTAGTTCCAGTTGTCGACAACAATGTTGATATCTATTTAGCTATCTTATATTTTATATTCTAGTCTGTGCCTAATCGATCTATGACGAGTGTCCGAATATATGAGGATATAATATTTGTTTTTAATTTGTTATTTCATTTTGGTCACTTAAATGCGATGACGTTAGATTAGAAGCAGTCAGGGGCGTCGCTAGGGGGGGGGGGGTGGGTGACACCCCATTCAAAATTCTTTTCGGCAAATTCGCGATCGCTGTCGGCAAAAAAAGAGAGAGAGGGAAAAAAAAGGAGAGGGAAGAGGAAGGAGGGAAAAAGAAAAAAGAGGAGTAAGGTTCCCAAATAGAGTCATATTCGGCTTATTAACTTGTGTATTTTGACGACGAAATAACACTGGTGCCACGAAAGAGAGTGTATATTTTTCCTCGCTCGCTGCGCTCGCTCGTATAATATTCAGATTCAGGATAATCTTTGAAAGCAAATAAATTAGGTAAGAGAGGTGACGAAATATATCAAAATAGATATCTTAAAGGCCCATCGTGTATTTTGATGAAGAACTTTCACTACTACCATGAAAAGGAGTATATATGTATTTTTCCTCGCTACGCTTGCTCGTATAATATTCAGATACAAGATTGATTTGGGAAAGCAAACGAATGAGGTATGCGCAAGCGAGATGACCAAATGAACATGACAAACCAGATATCTTATAGCTCTATCGTGTATTCTGATGAAGAATTATCACTTCTACCATGAAAAGAGTAAATATATTATTTCCTCGCTCGGTGCGCTCGCTTGTATGATATTTAGAAACAGAATAGTCTTTGAAAGTGAATGAATTAGGCTAAAGAGGTGACCAAATATATAATTCAGATATCTTATAGGCCCATCGTGTATTTTGATGAAGAATTATCACTTCTACCATAAAAAAAAATATACAGATTTTTTCCTCGCTCGGTGCGCTCGCGCGTATTAAATTTACATACAAAATGGTTTGGAAAAGCAAACGAATTCGGCAAGCGTGGTGACCTAGATAATGTACACCTATAAGTTAGATATCTCATAGTTAATTCCATCGTGTATTTGGATGAAGAATTATCACCTCTACCATGAAAAAGAGTATATATATATATATATATATATATATATATATATATATATTTCCCTCGATCGCTGCGCTCGTTCGTATAATATTAAGATATAGGATGGTCTTTGAAAGCGAATGAATTAGGCGAAAGAGGTGACCAAATATATAAATTATATATCTTTAAGCCCATCATGTATTTTGAATAAGAACTATCCCTTCTACGAAAGAGAGTGTATATTTTTCAGAGCTAACATTTTTACCTCTGGCATCTTTACCACTGAAATTTTTACCTCTGAAATTTTTACCGCTGACATTTTTTTCCTCTGACATTTCTACCTCTGACATTTTTTCCTCTGACATTTTTACCTCTGATATTTTTACCTCTGACATTTTTACCTCTGACATTTTTACCTCTGACATTTTTACCTCTGACATTTTTACACCGAACCTTAGACATCATGGATACAGATGTGCTCTAAGCCTAAGGTATGTAGAAGTAGGATCAAGAGGACACATCTCTGAAGAAAATAAAGCAACCTTTAAAAAGTTGTTACACTTAATAAGTGTAAGAAAGCAAATCAAACACTTGTGTCACACACTGGGTCGGCTTGCCTTGGTAACGTCCTATACGGAATCTATAATCTTAGGAATGTTTGTTTGTTTGTTTGTTTGTGTGTTTGTTTGTTTGTTTGCTTTTATTTATGCGTTCAAATAATACAATATAAATCATACAAGTATACATAAATGTTACATAGATAACGGATCAAGAGCAGTATAATCATAATATAAAGGGTATGAACAAGAATACAAAATACAGTAATTTTTCATTAAACTTAAGAAATAATGTATGGAACGCAGGAGACCGCCATCATGAGCGGTTAGGCTTGAATGGATGGCGGCCTCAAAAATAAATTTCGTGACATAAATCTACACTGATCAAGTGGGTGCAATGCAGGTGCGGGTGCAGGTGCAGTAGAAGCAGTTGAGGAGAAGAAAAAGGAATATAATACTAGCGAGCGAAGCGAGCGAGAAAAAAACACACTCTTTCGGTGATAAGATATTATTTCTTCATCAAAATACGTTATAGGACTCTGAGATATTTCACATCGCGGCCAAATATGACTCTATTCTAGCACCTCGCTGGTCCAGTCTTCTGCTGTTTAAAAAAACCACCCTGTTTAAAAATATTCCGAGCGAAGCGAGAGAGGAAAAAACATACTCTTTTGAAGATAGAATATTATTCCGTCGTCAAAATAAACTATATGCCTAAAAGATAATATATGACCCGTGGCACAAACGTTGCATCCCAAGTCGTGAAATTCACGACCCGCGGTGCGAAATTCAGGACGGGATGCAAAGTTTGAATTTCGCACCGCGGGTCGTGAATTTCACGACTTGGGATGCAAAGTTTGCGCCACGGGTCATGAATTTCGCATCGCTTGTCGTGAATTTCACGACTCTGACATTTTTACCACTGACATTTTTACGTCTGACATTTTTACCTCTGACATTTTTTCCTCTGACATTTTTACCTCTGACATTTTTACCTCCGACATTTTTACCTCTGACATTTTTACCGCTGACATTTTTTTCCTCTGACATTTCTACCTCTGACATTTTTTCCTCTGACATTTTTACCTCTGATATTTTTCCTCTGACATTTTTACCTCTGACATTTTTACACCGAACCTTAGACATCATGGATACAGATGTACTCTAAGCCTAAGGTATGTAGAAGTACGATCAAGAGGACACATCTCTGAAGAAAATAAAGCAACTTTAAAAAGTTGTTACACTTAATAAGTGTAAGAAAGCAAATCAAACACTTGTGTCACACACTGGGTCGGCTTGCCTTGGTAACGTCAAGGAGCTTCAGCTCCTTGGTAACGTCCTGTACGGAATCTATAATCTTAAGAATGAACCTCAGTGGACTGATACCGGCTACATGTCTGTCCCCGAATCCCTAGTGTTAAAATAATCCACTCCCTATTATTGCCTAGAGCAAGTTGGTTACTTTAGGCTTTGTCCTATCTTATCTTTTCCATAAGATTACCCTTACGATGAGGTGATCTGGTTTATATATACAGTGCGTCCCAGAAAAAACAGAACCCTAAAACAAAGGCTTATTGTGCGGAAGCAGTGGGACGTTTTATTGAAAATACATGTTCAATATAAACTTTGACATATGCTCGTTCAAATTATACATTAAGCAAACTTATTTATTCGTCTATCTCTGAGTACCGTGACTTTGAAAATTTAGCGTCAAAAACCATTTGCTACATATACACTCTTTGGCTTTGACCCTCAGCACATCAGAAAAAGAAAGAGTTGAATGAAAGGTTTTATGATACTCTTTTTTTCACTTATAGTACCATTAATGGATGAAAAATATCTGAATCGTAATTATGTCTCAATTATATACCTTGTTTTGTAGTATCATACGATTTATTGTTTTTTTTAAATAATAATAATAATAATAATATACAGTTCTTGTATAGCGCATATCACATTATGATATAACGTCTCTATGCGCTTCCAAAGGACTTGGACATTATTACCCCGGCTTTAGCCCGGCAGCCGTTTACAGCGCGCAAGCATTTCAAGGAATGAATTCCTGCCAGGTACCCATTCACCTCACCTGGGTTGAGTGCAGCACGATGTGGATGAATTTCTTGCTGAAGGAAATTAACGCCATGGCTGGGATTCGAACCCACGACCCTCTGATTGAAAGACGAGAGTCAGAACCACCAGACCACGACGCTTCCACACGATTTAAATCATATATTTCTTTCTTCCCTGGTCAATAGTTTTCCTACCATGATATTACCAACTTTTCCATATACATGACATTCCCCCATCAGCATTGTTATAATCTAATTGATTTGAAAAACATGTAAAATTTGTATGGAAATCCATTTTCCCCGGATCATTACTATTGTTGACACAACGGAATAACAATTTGCGAAATATGTCAAATATCGGCATACAGCACTTGATTATCTCTATTTTTGGTTTTGTCCATTTTATACGTACTTTGTAAAATTGTTAATTGTTCTCCATATAGGTTCATGTTCTGTATATAATTATGTTTGTGTATTCATGTTTTATGTTCCATTATTTTGTTTATATACCCTGCCATTGGTACAATTGCGGTTTATAATTGCACTGTGCCACGGACCTGAGTATTTTCTGTTTGTTTGTTTGTTTGTGAATATACTGAATAAAGATGATACATAATGACCTCATGCCCTTCCGCTCCCCTATTTTCATGGTTGAAAGGGGGAAGGGTTCCAAGCAAAAGAAAAAGAAATAAAAGGAAGAGGAATTAGGAAAGTAAAGAGGAAAAAAAAAAAAGGAAATACAAAATACAGTAATTTTTCATTAAACTTAAGAAATAATGCATGGAACGCAGGAGACCGCCATCATGAGCGGTTAGGCTTGAATGGATGGCGGCCTCAAAAATAAATTTCGTGACATAAATCTACCCTGATCAAGTGGGTGCAATGCAGGTGCGGGTGCAGGTGCAGTAGAAGCAGTTGAGGAGAAGAAAAAGGAATATAATACTAACGAGCGAAGCGAGCGAGAAAAAACACACTCTTTCGGTGATAAGATATTATTTCTTCATCAAAATACGTTATAGGACTCTGAGATATTTCACATCGCGGCCAAATATGACTCTATTCTAGCACCTCGCCGGTCCAGTCTTCTGCTGTTTAAAAAAACCACCCTGTTTAAAAATATTCCGAGCGAAGCGAGAGAGGAAAAAACATACTCTTTTGAAGATAGAATATTATTCCGTCGTCAAAATACACTATATGCCCAAAAGATAATATGAATTACATATTCGGCTTGCATGCCCTATTCGTTTTTCTTCGAGGATACTTTGACCCCAGTTGCAAAAATATTGTGATATTTGTGCATGTTGCTAAGTGAATAAGAGTACTTGCTGCTCGAAAATATCATGTTTCCAGATTTTATGAGCGAGCGTAGCGAGCGAGCGACCGAGAAAAAAAAGAAAAGAAAATGGATCTTTAAAATGCTGAAAACAGGTTCTAGTGTATTGCTACTCCATTGTCATGATTTTAGTAATATGCATTTAATCGGCATCTTCCTTTCTCATGTTTGGTATGATAGGAATAGGCTGTTGGTAACAGGCCAATATGTCCGAGAATTTCTTTCTATTTTAGGTCTTCTTGCCGTTCGACTCTTTGCAGTTATATTACTAACGGATTACTAACAATTTGTGACTAGAAGAATAGTATAACATTAGATAGAAAGACGAGACGCAAACAAGTTTTCTTTCGTAATAACTGGCATTGGTTAAGATACTTAAAATGTGAGTAGAACAATAGTAAAACATTAGATAGAAAGACAAGATGCGTACCTGATTCCTACTATAAAGATAGTACTATAACTGTCATTGGTTGAGATACTTAAAAGGCGAGCGAGAGCTTCCAGGTTTGTCTTTTTTTTATGTTTTCGCTACTCCTTTTTCCTTTGTTCCTTTAAAAATTTTTACTTTGTTTTTATAGGGTATTAATAGGGGGTCATATTTTTTTTTAAATGATGAATTATTTGGGGGATGATAATACAGGTCATCCCCCTACCCAAAATATGGGGGGGGGGGGAATATATCCCCCACCCCCCCCCCCGATCGACACCAATGAAGGTGACCAAATATTATCATTTCTTACCGGGCCTACATAATGTATTTTGATGACAATTTTTTTTTTTTTTTTAATGAAGTGTTTTGTTTTTTGGGGGGTTTTTTTTCTTTAAAAAAAAATAATAAAAAAAAAAACCGGAAGGGTAATCTAGCAAGAAGCGTAATGTCTTACCAAATTAAAAAACGCTTCGCGGCCCTTAAATATTCCACTAATAAGATCAGCTACATTGAAATTTCCAGGGGGTGTGCTTCAGCCCTCCCCCCCCCCCCCCCCCCCCGTTCAGAAAAGCTTCTACGCCCATGACATCATGTACTGAAATAGCCGAAGCATCATGAATTTTGGAAGTATATGCAAAGAATATTTATTACAAAGAACCCTCAGTACCGAAATAAAGCGCGCGTACGTATTGTAGTACATGGTACGTGGTACAACCCGTACAACCCCATATTACGCATGATCGATAACAACAAACGGAAATCACGTGTAGTATTATAAAAATTGGTCAAAAGCATGCGTATTCCCGGGGATTATGGGGGTCTATTGGACTCATCGAGGTTCAATTATATATTTTCAGAGTTTGAAATTTCATGTCAATCACCTTTTCCATATTTTAGATAAATGCTAGGGGAATTAACTTAATTTCCAATTCCCTGTTTTTGTGTATGAACCTATAGCAGCTAGAGGGTCAAAAGCATGCATAGTCCCCGAAATATCGGTGGTCTTTGAATTTTTTATAGCCTTTACTAATCTTTTCCAATGTCTCAAATTACATGTAAATCACATTTGAAATAAATTCAAGTACTAATAGGGGAACTATAACTACACATATGGCAGGCGAGATTTTTTAAAGTAAAAAAATATGATTTCCCGGGGACTTATGAAGGGTCTAATTGACTCATGGAGCCTTAGTCATACATTTTCAGAGTTTGAAATTTCGTGTAAATTACTTCTTCCGTAAATTCAAATAAACGTTAGGGGAATTAAAATCATTTCAAAATATCTGGTTTTGCGTGTTAGCCTATGGCAGCTCTTAGGTCAAAAGCATGCATAGTCCCCGAAATTTATGGGTAGTCTTTGAATTCTTTTGAGCCTTTAATAATCTTCTCCAAAGTCTCAAATTACATGTAAATCATATATGAAATAAATTCAAATCAGTAATAAGGGAGCTATAATCAATCTTAAAATCCCTGTTTTCACGTGTTGTCCCTATGGCAGGTGACTCTCTCAAAAATCAGGCACGACCCTGGAGATTTATTGTGCCATTTACTAAAAATAAAGTTTTATGTAGTCTTTTAACTATCTAGTCTTCTGTTCGTGCAACAATCAGACTTTAAAAACGAAGTTTTAGATATGAAATATCAAAAATAAGTTAGAGATCTTTTCACACGTTAATGACGGACGCAATTTTCTGAGTGCGTTTTTAACACAGCATTTACCCTTGCCAAAATGTACTACGAAAGTAGGTGAGAGTAGTTTGTTTTGTAATTTAATGTCTTTGTTGTATACGCGTAATGCGCAAGTTAACTGCATATGTTAACTGTGGTCCGATGGTAGTAGGTTTAACCAAAGAATATTTATTACAAAGAATCCTCAGTAGCGAAATAAAGCATGCGTACGCATTGTAGTATATAATCGGGGAAAGCCTATAGCTTTTATCAAGACGGCCCAGAGAAAAAGATTATAGCCTTTATCTAGACGTATGTATTTCTTATCTTCTTCATTTTTCTTATTTTTCTGTACATAGCTTTTGGTAAAGAGCCTAAGAGGTGAAGGGCATGACATAATCAATATTGATATTGTCCCGTAATAAAATAAAACTTATGTCCACCAACAGATATGATCAACTCTAACTGCAAAAGGCAAGGGAGTAATGGTGAGAATCAGAAGGGCCAGAGCTAATAAGTTATACAGGAGAGATTGCTGTGAAATTCTATATAATGGGGGGGGGGGGGGGGGTAAACGTGTTTCCTGATTAAGCTCTATATGAGCAAACGTTTGGATATCTGACAGTGATGTCGTGAAATTCTGAAGGGTTGATTATTAACGAAGCCTCCATGCTTTTCGGGATGACCTGGGGCCTGTTGCATAAAACTTTTGCCAGAATTTTTTTCTGGCAAAAAAAAGTATGGCAAATTTTTATGTACTGGAAAACTATGGCAATATTTTTTTTGCCGTAGTTTCCTCAAATTTTGCCATAAAAAACTCCGGCAAAAGTTTCATGCAACGGGCCCCTGGAAGGAGTTTTTATGGTTAAATGTATAATATATATTCTTTGCTTTTGAAATATCAAACCCGGATTTTGTTCGCCTTCTTCTTTGTTTTGTTTTGATTTTTTACTACAAAGGAAGGGGAAAGGGTTCCTTTCTGTTCAGGGGTCCATTTACACTTAAACGAGTTTTTAATCTTTTTCACACCCTAATATTTGTGTGTTTGCTAAAATAACAGCCTTCATTTTTTCATGGATACTAGTAGTATCCATGATTTTTTCAAACATTGGTGGCTTTTTCTGTTAAAAGGCCCAATGACTCCTTAAATGTTATAAGTGTCAAAGTACAATACTAACGATTCTTTCCCTCATCAAAAAAGAGTGAACGCATTCACTCTGTTACGGGTGAATTTGAGAAGGAGTGCATTTAGAGTGAATAAGAATAAAACTATTTTAGGGGTGACTTCAGAGATCAATCAAGGTTTTGTGTTCTGTTGTGACAGACAACTAGACTCATGACCAGGCGCGTAGCCAGGGGGCGATGGGGGCGGTCCCCCCCCCCCCCGCCAAAACGCCAGAAAGAAAGGGGAAAAGAAAAAAAGAAGAAAGAAAAAGCGTGAACGAGATGAGAAAAAGGTAAGAGAATGTAAGGAAAGCGGGAGAGACAAGGAACAACGACAAAGCAACGTCGGAGCTTCCTTAAGTCCCCCCGATCCCTGCACCCTCCCCCTAGGTGATTCGCACGCTTCGCGTGCTTACTATCGCTCCCCCCATGCAATCATAGCTACACCACTGCTCATGACTGCATCGATGTAGAATCAAACTGCTAGTAAGTTTATTCCATCACAACAACTCACATATACAGATAATAATAATAACAACAATAATAATAATAATAATAATAATAATAATAATAATAATAATAATAATAATAATAATAATAATAATAATAATAATAATAATAAATATTTATAAAGCGCACATTCTGGTAAAGTACCACTCAAGGCGCTACATTAGAAAATCAATCAATACCTAAGTAATCTTACATAAAACAATTTACAATATATAACAGAAAGAAAAAGAAAAAGAAAAAACAAAGAAAAGAAAAATCTTCCTAATAACTTTGAGTAAACAGAAAATGTTTGAGTCTTTTTTGGAAAGTAGATAAACAGGGGATATATCTGCTTTCATCTACATTCCAGGTACATCTACATTCCAGACTACCAGTTACATAACATGTCTGGTGCTCGCCAGGGGCGTAACAGGCACCTGTCATCAGGGGGGGGCAGAGCCCAAAATTTCCCGGTAACTAGTCTATGTCTAGAACCTGTGGCGTAGCTACGACTGCATTCTAGAAGGATGGTAGTGCTCCACCGGCGTAAATCCAATTTGAGGAGTGGGGGATGAAAAACTTTTTCAACGATTTTTTTCCTTCTCACACATATTTTGATATTTATTTTGCGAGCGAGCGAAGCGAGCGAGCAGAAAATAACCACTTTTCGGGTTTTGAATCGCATTTTCGAATAAGAATTCTAAAATATGATGAAAGAGCGAAGTGAGCGAGCCAAAAATAGCAACTTTTCTCGATTTTAATCGCATTTTTGGATGGAAATCCTAAGATTTTGACGAGCGAGCGAAGCGAGCGAGCCAAAAATAACCACTTTTTTGCTTTCAGTAGCATTTTCAAATAGAAATTCTAAAATATCATGGTTGTTTATGATAGATATTCAGAGTTTTTACTAACTGATTAATTAAAATATATTTTCTTCCTAAAAAGTGTGTCTGCATGGGGGAAATTTGTACACACCATCCCCCCCTCTTCCCCAAGTGGGGGTGATAGATCCCTCACCCCCGGATTTACGCCAATGTAGTGCTCCCTAGAGGGGAGGGTGCAGGGAGGGGGGAGTTTCCCCCCTCCCGCGCGAAGCGCGGAAGCTCCGACGTTTCTTTGAATTGTTAGTTGTCGGTAAGTAAGTCTATCTTCTGCGACGTAACAAGGATTTCATTTTAGGGAGATGTTAGTGCTACCTAGGAGGAGGAGGGTGCAGGAAGCTCCGACGTTTTTCCGCTGTCAGTTCCCGCTCTTCTTACACTCTCTGCCTGTTATCGGGGGGGGGGGGGGGAGGGGGCATACGCATAGCCAAAAATTTCCCGGTAATAAGTAAGTCTAGAATCAGTGGTGTAGCTAGGATTCCATCTAGGAGGACGATAGTGCAAAGCGCGCTCCCTAGGCATGCTAGGGGGAGGGTGCAGGGATGGTGATTTTCCCTTCCCGCGTGAAGCGCGGAAGCTCTGACGTTTCTTTGAATTGTTCGTTGACAGTTCCCGGTCTCTTACATTCTCTGCCTGTTATCGGGGGGTAGGGGGGGGGGGGGCAGAGCCGAAAATTTCCCGGTATCTAAGTCTAGATATGCGGAGGTGAGCCTGTACCGCGAGTTGCTTGTTGCGAAGCCCTTAGCGGGTGGGGCCAAGGGTTCTGGCTTAGGGCCCTTGATGGGGGTCTACAGGGAAAAGCCAGGGGGGTCCAGGGAGGGGAGCACCCGGAAACTCCGGGGTTTGGATACTAAATTTTCCCTCATTTCTTTTGTTTCCCTTTGATTTTTTCTTTTTTCCCTTTCCCTCTTTTCCCTCTCTCTCTCTCTTTTCCTTTCTCCCCTTTACCCTTTTTTTCTTTTCCGGTCTCCTTCTTCCTTTCCCTTTCTCCTTTCTTTCTTTTCTTCTTCTTTGAAAATTAAATTTTCTAATATTCATGGGGGGGGGGGGGGTTAAGTTAAATCGGGTAAATAGGGATAACAATATGTCAAGGAATTGTAATATCCTGTGGATATATTGCAGGGGGTTATATTATTCGAAACCATGTCCATTGGTTTAACTTCTGATTTATATTTATTACTGCATTATGAAGAAAACGATAAGTGGCATAATTTCTTATAATGTATCTATGTGGCAATAGTTGAAAGGTGCATGTATCATGTGGCATTTTCAAGATAAAATGGAAAATTAGTTTCCACTTTACTGCAATCGTACTTTTTTCCCGATAAGTTGATAAGATGTAACTAATCCCTTTAGGTAATTCCGTTATTTTCTTTTGAGGTTCATCTGAGTACGCTAAATATATATATTTTGCAGATTAATGCCCGGGATTAATGTTGCTTAGTTTGCATTAATGATTTGAACTTGTGTTTTCCGCCCTTCGGCTAGTAGGCACAAACTTTTCAATTTCTAAAAACTGAACAAATCAAAACAAACAATAAACTATAACAACAACAACAACAAACACAAGATTATCATTTGGGCTCTGATAGGAAGGGATCATGACAAACAGCATGAGCCTTATGTTGTTAAGGTTGTTGTGTTGTCGTATTTTCAAAGATTTTTTCAAATGATATTTTGTCCTAATTTGAACAAAAGAAAACATTTAAGTGTCACTTGGAGTGTACCACTGTAAAAGTGTGCTGTCAAATTTAATTGTTTGCCCCTCTTAAAAGTTACATGTACATGTAATTCATTAGAAATCACCACATCTGTTCATCGAGAATTCAACATTAATATAGCATAGACATTAATTATTATACACAAGAAAAAAAGTATGTTAGGTGCTATTATTTTTTCAGCAACGGCATACTGTTATGGGGCTTGGGGGCAATAGCCCCCCCCCCCAATAAAAATAAATGCATAAAAAAGGAAAGGGGAACAAATTACCTCCCGTCCTGATCTTTGCATGACGAAATAACATTTTCATTAAACAAGTCGATTTTTGGATTGCTCTCTTGGCTAGCTGGCAACTTTTCAGAAATGTGCTTCATATGTCATGTTCTGCTCCCTCAAATTATTTTGAATAATTACGCCACTGTTTTTCAGGGAGAATTTTATTAGTGGGTATACTAGTATTTTCTTTGATGCTGGATATTATTTTGCAACCACAATGTGACCAAGAATGGGTAAGTTGATGTTGGTAAAAAAAAAAAAAAAAAGTTGGGTAAAAAGATTTGACCAACAACCGAGCAATATAGAAAGCATTTCAAGCTACTCAAAGGCAAAAGCCAATATGTTGGGAAATGCATAACCTTGGGTAAAACATTGCCTAACAATTCGTTGGGTTGACTATAAGCCCAACGCTGGGCAAAGCATTCGCCCATTTTTTCACAGTGCATATGCTTTAGGATAACTTATTGAGAATAAGACTTCTCAATATAGAAATATAAATATTTTGTTAACTCCTTTGCAGACACTATCAGAATATCCGGAACATATAGATTTATCAGAATTAAATGACTGTTATTTAAACTTATTCAATATAAACTGCATTTACAAAGACTTGAGAGACCGTCTGACAATGACAATGTGTAATAATACTCTTGATAATATTAATAATCAAAATTCAGGTTCAGCGGAAGCGGAAGGGGAGCTGGCGGGGCTCCCCCACACTTTCGGCCAAAAAAAAAAATCTATATTAGTTTAAAAAAAATTATAAAAATTGTAAATACAGAAATAGACTTTCAAAATCAGAAAAAAACAAGGGTTCGGGGATGGGGGGGGGGGGGGGGGGTGCCGCCCCTGAACCCCCGCTAGGGCCCTATCTGCAGGTTCTGGATTTCGCCTGTTTGGGTGTCAGCTCCCCTCCCCCTCTAATATTGTGGCCTCTGAAATGTACCCCGAAACTCGTGGCTAATGTCGGAATAGTCCACTGCCTGGACTGCACTACATGTACGTACGTCCGTCGGCTGCTATATTGAAGGAAAGGTATGAGAAAGATGATTGAGAAAAGAGAAAGGGTAAGGAGCTAGTAGGCCTATGAAAGAGACCGGGAAAGAGAGAGAAAACTGAGTAACTCGAAGAAGGCATAGATGGAAGAAATATAGAATAAAGAGAATGGTTTTAAAGAAAGAGAGTAGTCAAAATATAGGAGAGTGTAGGCAAGGAAGCTGACGGACAAAACATAATTACATATTTTTAAATAAATAAACAGCAACAAATTAAACAATAATTAAATAACAATGGAACATAATCAAAAGTATCTCCAAAATTGAGAAAGATGAAAAGGGAGGTGATAGAGAGAAGAGGAACAAGTTACAAGGTATAGGGAAAGGAAGGAATGGAAGAAAGGCAGGAGAAAAGGAGGTTGAGTTAAAGAAAGGTGAAGAGGAAACGAAGAACAAAAGGGGGGAAGGAAAATGCAAATTAACGTGTTACAATACTATCAAACTACATGCTTCGCATGTTCCGTGATTATTCAACTGAAAATGCATTTCTTGCACTATTGCACATACATGATCTAGTGTGTGTGACATACTTGATCTAATTTGTGTGACTCCAACAGAGGGTGAGTGTGTGTGTGTGTGTGTGGGAGGGGGTAGGCTAGTTGCTGTGTGTCAGTAAAAGCGTCATGCTAGCAAGAGCATCAGTTTCACCACTTTGGTTTATGTTTTTTGTGAATTTCTTTCCCCTTCTCTCCTTGATCTTTTCTATCATGCCTTTCTTCGTTCTCTATTTTGTTTATTTCACTCTTTTCTCAATTTCCTCCGTAATAGGTTTGTGTTTATTTATTCCTCTATCATTGGTATTCCTGTTATCTTCTAATATTTCTTTGTTTTCCCCTCAAACGTCTCCCCTACTTGCTCTTTTCCTGTTTTCTTTTTCCTTTCGATATCCATTGGCGTAAATCCCAGGGGGGGGGGATGGGGGGGATACATCCCCCCACTTTTTGGAGAGGGGGGGGGGGATGGCGTGTACAAATATCCCCCCCACACTTTTTAAGAAAGAAAATATATTTTAATTAATCCGTTAGTAAAATCTTTGAATATCTGTCATAAACAACCATCATATTTTAGAATTTCTATTTGAAAATGCGATTGAAAACCACAAAAGCGGTTATTTTTGGCTCGCTCGCTTCGCTCGCTCGCAAAATAAATATTAAAATGTGTGTAGGGGGGTCTGTGGGGGTCAGTGAGGGGGTGTGCTTATACTTAAGTGTGAGATCGACAGAAAAAAAATCGTCAAAAAAGTCAATCATCCCCCCCCCCCCCCCACTCCTCAGAATGGATTTACGCCGGTGTCAATATCCCTCCCATGCGCTGTTTGTCCTTCAACTTTTCCCCTGCTCTTAACTTACTTATTTCTTGTCTCTTCAGTCTCTCACCTGTTTTACCTTATCTTTATTTTTCCTTCAGTCTATCTCCTCTTTACCATCCTTGTTTCCCTCCAATCTTTTCCTTTTGCATGTCTTTGTTTTCCCTTCCATCTACAATATTTTTATATTTTCTTACTTTTTTACTAGTCTAGTATATTATCGCACTGTATATAATCCCCACTCCCTTGCCTTACGGTAGGTGTTCGTATCGTGCACATTTTATGTTGCTACAACATGTGCTGACGCGTACGCGTGCGCTGACGAGTTAGACTAATTCACCACCGGTTTTCTTGAATTTTATCACGAGTATGGCAGAACTCTTGTGTAAAAAAAATATGCACACTGATCTCTCCACCATATACAGAACCGGTCGATCGTGAACGAACGTGAAAGAAAAAAGGGACAAGTCACAAGCAGTAGGCGTAACTGTTTTGTTGACGGTGCATTGGGTAAGTCATTGTAAAAATAAAATGAACGGCATTATCGTCAAGTAGGAAACCACCGTTCACTTTGTACAGCAGCGCTTTATTTAGACCGAAGTGTTCTGTCTCTAACAGTCGTCGTTAGCCTCGTATTTTGGTAGGGTCGGCACTCCTTAAAGGGGGTACCCAATGCTGAAACAATGTTAGCTCATTTAAAAGAGCATGATTTTATTAGCAGAAAATCATCCGCCTAAAGTTTTTTAAAAAGTCGTGTTGCCAAGGAAACCCCCAAATGTGGTAAGATTTCAGGATATTTTTGACCCCTCAGCTGTGACCCAGTTTCAAATGGGTACCCACTTTTACGTCAAAATGACGTCAAAGTGGGTACCTTGTCGCGCACTTCTAGCAAAATGCGCGCAAGGTATAGACATGTTGTATACCCAGTTGTTGGGTGTCCGGACAGGTTGTGTATCCGGACAGTCGATTTTAAACAGCCAATTGAAAAAGTTCACAAGCAAATCTCTTAAATGTTTTAGCACAAACTGTTAGACAATATTATAGCGAACAAATATTGATGTTGATTAGCACAAATCAATGCATAGTTTTTGTTTAATCCAAAGACAAAAAAGAAGGCTTCATTTTGTTACGTGTCCGGACACCCAACCCCCCATCCTACAGTCTAGCGCGTAGCACAACTGCAATGCGCGAAGCTGGGTACCCACTTTGACGTCATACCTCATACTCAATTTTTTTTTTGTTCAGCTCATAAATTTCATGAGAAAATTAGCCAAAATGCATTGATTTCGATTGAAAATCGTCATATCTTTATGGGCCTATCTTTATTGTCATTCTTCTTAGAATTCTATTCTCGATCATATATCAAAATTTTGTTTGCCATTGTGTAATCACTTTAAGAGACAGAAGCGCCCCAGACAGTGCGTTGTGCATGCAATCGCATTGTCGTGGGCAGGACAATGAGAAACTACCTCAAATCAGCGATTTTCCCCCTTTATTCATGAATATAAAAATATCATTATACACTACAGAGTAGACCTATACAATGTAGCTTACCGATTTTATGTTTGATTCCTTTAATGTCAAAGAGTAAATTTAGCAGTTGATATTGGTGAGAAGATATATGTTGATATTATGGATAAAGTTAACATAGATTAGTTGATGAAATCGAAAGGAATATGAGTAGTCATGTTCTACAGGATTTGTGGGGAGCCATTTTGGTTTAGAGGTTATGCATGTTGGTCTTTAGGTCATATTTTTGTACCGATAATAGGCATACATGTAATAGACAGGAGATCAGGAGTGGATTGAGTATAAGTAGTTTATTATTGGAGTCAAAGAATATGACAAGTATTTGTGTATGAGTTACTGAAGTTGATGCAATTCCAAATGGATTAGAGATGCATATCTTTATTTCAAGTGAACATAAGACATAAACATTATGAATCATATAAATGCTATGAAATAGGAATTTCCTTAGTTGCAGCATAAGGAATGTTCTTGTTTAGAAGACATTTACAGGAAAGAAGTCATTGATAATTATTTCTTGACATTTCATGACAAATTTTGTTAGAGATGTGTGTGCATGGAGTAGGTATGATCTGTGATTGACTTTGTGGCTGATTTGAGAAGTGTTTGGTTGAATGATGTCTGTTCCCTGATGTTTGGAAACCTATTAGAAGCATACTCTTAATTTACAAAAAAAAAATAGAAACGAGAAATGTAATTCGTCATGGGACGAATTAGGTGGTCTGTCACATTCTTTCAGTAAAAGAGTGTCTCGGGGGACGTCGAAATTAAATGTCATAAAGACGATAACGTCTGGGAAGAAGACTAATATAGATATGGGACGATAAAATTGCTCAGAATAAAAAAAATAAACTATCGGTATTTATATAATTTCAATGCAAATTAAACCTCAAACGATATTTTCTAAACTGGCGTAAATATTCAATATTGAATGACAAGCGCCGTTAAACCAAAACAACAACAACAACAACGATTTGAAATCACAGTATCACGAACATTTGACCCAAAAGGTGTGTTAATACGTTAACGAATGAGATTTGCAATAGGGTTGTACATTAACTATAGTATACTGCATTGCAATATACATAACAGGCAAAATAACGCAGTTATGGCATTGTTTGTAACTGTATGTGTAAGATGGAGATGGAGATGGTAATATAAAAGTGCAAAAAATGTAAAAAAAAAAAAAAAAAAAAAAAAAAAAAATATGCCATCACCGTCGCCGGGAGTCGAACCAGGGACCATGAGGATGTGAGACCAGTGCTTTACCGATGGACCAGAATATAGTCCAGAGATAACAGGTAGATGGAAAATGGGATTCCTAAATCATATCTTCCAGTTCAAATTTCGATATGTTCCTGACATCTGATTAAAAAATAAATGGCACATTTATGATAGAGAATTTTCTCAGCTACAACATACTCGGAGCTGGGCGAAAATTGAGCAGAAATAACGGAGCTGTTGCTCAAAAAACGCGGGAATGTAGAATCAAGAATTAGAAAAAGGTCATATCCCATAGACAATACACGCAAAATGTGAAAAAATGACATGCCTCCGTTTATCGTAAGATTAGACCATGATGCAGTTCTCAAAATGAAAAATGAAGGCAACTAATATATAAGAGCATTGTCTCAGCTACAACATACTTAAATCCCGGAGAAAATCGACCAACAATTAGCGAGATAGTCTTGATTAAAGGTAAAAAATATGACGTCATAATTGAAAAAATGAAATTTTGAGTTCACATGAGAATATGACGACGTTCCGACTACCCGGCCCCCATTTTTTTTCATGAATTCAAATCTTCAACTCATAGGCTTTCAGAAAATGTAAAAAAAATGGGGGGTCACCATGCTTTTAAACGAGCTATGGCGGATTTTAAAGAGGCATGTTTTTACATGTTTTTACGTTATTTGCCCTATAGACGCGCGCACAGATTTCAAACTTCGACGCGCGCGTGCGGCCTTATGGTCAGTTGAAATCGATTCTAAATTGATGGAAATGGTCAAGAAATGTCTCAGAATTGCATATCAAGTGAAAAAACGGCGTTTTTACGTTATTTAGGAGTTGCGCACGCGCAATATGCGCGCGCGGGCGGTTACGCGCGGAAATTTTTGAAATGCTTAAAATGACCTGAAATGGATTTTGGTTTGATCCATGAGTGATTTTGAGCATTTTTAAATTTTGCGTGCGCACTGACGCACGGACGTACGCGTACGCGCGCGTCTAAAAAGTTGAAATTGTTCAGATTGATATGAATATTCATCATGCCAAATATGAATAAGAAATGGCATTCCGTTATGAAGATATGATCAAGACATGGTTTTTACAAAATGGCGCCTGTATGACGTCACAATGACCCGATGAACTTGAAAATGAGTAAAAATCCGAGATCTCGTAGTGACTGATGATTCCTGAAAATTTCACGAAAAATGATTGAGCCAGTTCCGAGATCTCGACTACACAAAAAAGTGGGTACCAATAAAGAGAATAATAATAATGAATAAAGAAAATTCTGACGAAATTAAAAGGTGATCTGTCATAAATGACAGACCACCTAAAAAAGGCAGTGTCTCCCACCAACCAATGTCTCCCTGCCAACTTAAACATATGGGGGGGGGGGGGGGGGGGAGGGAGAGATCTAATATCTGTAACTGAGAATGATTCTGAACTTTTGAATTTAAATTATGTGACCCCCGCCTCTCTCCCCAGGCAATTTCTCCAGCTTATTTCTTACCTCAACAACCCTTTCTTGCCCCATGAAGGTATTAGCAGTGAATATTTTTGTCCATTTCTCATAAAGGGAACAGATACAGATATACCCAAGGGGCTTGCAAGCCCCATTATGCACCCTCAGCAGCTTAAGCAAAAAAACTGCTTACGACTCAGAATACACTGCATATGCTGGCCGATGCATCAAACTTTTAATAATTTAAGTTCATGGCATGGCATAAAAAAATCCCGAAATATAGTAAAAAAGTGAAATTTGTGAGATGACATATTGTATTCTCTACGCGCTGCCCGCGAGTGTGAAGGAACGATTTGAGCTCCTTGAAGTAATTTTTTCACTGCACGTACAGACATACGTGATAAACATTCCTCAGCCTGCTTCGGGCATTCTCGGGCCAGGGAAAGTGAGATAATGACTTTCTTTGCCATATCATGGGGCAAAGGGTGGAATATACAGAGCATTACATAAGGTCTGTTGTATTAAAACTCATAGTGATGGGCAACACCTGTTACTGGGTAAGCACCCATTTTGTCAAATTCCCCATGAAAGCCAGCGAGTCAGCGACTTTAAAGGGGCTAGAAAATGAGAAATCATGGGGAAAGGCAGGGTAATCTCGGATGAGAGAGGGGGAATGCAGTCGGCTGCTCGAGTTTCAAGAAAAGGGATAATCCATTCTAAACAACTGATTTATTGCCGTACGTGTTTCAAATTTCGTGCAATGAAAAAGCTAATAAACAGCTAGTCATATGGAAAAACAATTACATGGGCAGCTCCCTGGGAGAGCCTAAGGGGTGTTGCGTAATCTGCAGCGACAACGTGTCGGGGAAAGGCAATGGCGTTTTAATGGCTAGACTAAAAAACCAGAAGTAAACTATATTTTGTATTTTGAAATGTTGGAGCATTATACAAGACGTTTCTTCCAGTGAACACGATGAGGCCCGTTAAGAGTCTAAACACTTAGAGTTATTGAGAAATGTGAGAGCCCGAAGTGTATGACTATGAGTTCGGTAAACTTCGTGCTGTCCGAACTTTTGTCGCATTAGTCCGACGGGCTCGCATACATGTAACGGACGGATTATAGTGTACAAGTAAACAAGCCTTTTGCAAATTCGTTTTCCCCATGATTTCCCATTTGTTGGCCTCTTTAAAGGTTAACCCTACCGGGCTCTGCTGTGAAAGGTAGGAGATCCTATTTGCAGCTCTATCTCTAACGTTAAAATAATAAGATGTGTGAATATGTGTTCAATTAGGGCCTAACAGTTAGACCTATAGTAGGGTGACCGCATAATTTTTCCATTTCAAGCTTCACTTTTTTTTTCTTGATTTTCTAAACAAATTTGACAAGAATGATGTATCAGTTGACGGTGTGCCATAGTCAAATTTCCTCAATTTCAGACTATCCTAGCAAGAGATAGAGCCCTGCGAAATCATGGCAATTTTCTGCCATTTTTGCCCCATTTGCTATGTATAGAATGGTCAATGGATTCCCCACAAAAATGACATTTATTTGGCTATAGCAGGGCTGCCAACATTGGATAATAGTTGAGAGTGAGATTATATGAGAAGCGAAGTGCGAGAGTGCGAGGGAGCGAAGCGACCAAGTCCGACCGAGTGAAGCGAGGGAATGGGGGAGGGTCCCACGGTGTGAAACTTTTTATTTTTCAAGTTGAAATTGTGTGATCTGGTGCATACTTTATAGAGTATTTTAACATACCTAAAGGCATAATGAAGAGTAAAAAATTATACAATTTTACATACAAAGAAAATGATAAACATGGAATACCCACTTGTTGAAATGCCAACCATGTCTTTATTTGGTTCCCTTTTCTGTTTGACCCAGGTTTTGGATGTAGGTACTCTTGGGTGCAGATGATGGGAAGATGCAACAAGCAAGCATCCAAACAGAGAATTTCTTGTATCAAGCCTCCTCTGTTGCCATCTTCATTGTCATTATGTAGATCTACACGGGCCGGTCATGTCAGGGTATCGATGCATATAATATAGCCCGGATCAAATCTTACCATAATTTTTATAGAGATCCTATAGATCTAATCTCTATGGATCTTACATACACACGCACTCGAAATGAGATCGAGGGCTTTGGACAAAAGGCGGGAAAACTTTTGCAAGTTTTTCAGTGCTTCTTAAATTCTTGAGTTGGTCGCCATTTTATTGAAATCTATCATTTCTTATTATTATATTTAGTTATTTCAGAATCGTGCGTGAGAAATTTTATGATTAGCGTGAGAGCGTGAGAAATGGGTGAAGGGAGTGTTGGCAGCCCTGGCTATAGAACATTCCATTTTCACTTTATGCTTGGATTTTGGTATGACAAGTTAGTATAAAGTATTCTCTTTCAGATGATACCACATTTTTAAGAATTTGAAATCGGAGTCAACTGTTAGAATTTGAAAATACATGTATGCAAAAAATAACTGATTTTAGCTTCCCATGCTTTATGAATGGGAAATTCACACTCATTTTGTTTTAATTTTGTCTCAGTGAAATTGACTACAGGTTGGAGAAAAAGAAGATTAGAGTTTTCTCTTTCGCATGAAACCAAATATTCAATAAAAGCATCTCAGGATCAACTGTCAGAATTACATTGAAAATAGACAAAAAAGTGGACCATTTTTTTGTCATGATTCACCATGAATTTGGCAGATGTGTTGCGGTCTCCCTACCTATAGTATCAGAGAATGATTATCAAAAACTCCTGTGAAAGAAAAATGGATTGTACATGGCTGACCTGGCTAATTAACTGCATAATTAATATTTTGATACACACATGTAACTCTGTACTTATTTCGGACCAAAAATTTTAGCAGATTTTTTTTTCGAGATAGCGCCCAACGAAAGGATTCACGTTACATACAGTGCAGTGCTGCTATTGTGCAGTATGTGTGGTGGCCGCGAGCTCCGTGCGGCTGAGCTAGCTAGCTAGCTGGCTTCACTTCTGCTGGTGAGCTGATCCGACTTGCTTATTCAAGGATGGTACTGGTAGCCAGATTTTCATTTTTGTATGACCGTAAGATTAAATAAACAGTATCAGAAGGGCATATCCTAAACTCCTGCCAAGTTGTATGGATTTTCGAAGATTTTGCAAAAGGGATCTCCTACCTTCCCACACAGAGGACTAATGTTAGCCGGCCCTGGACTCGAGAGTAAAAAAAAAAAAAAAAAAAATCGCTAGGCCTAACGTGTAATATTATTACTCTACACGGAGCCTGGCACCTTTTCCTATCTCGCTATTCAGTAATGGTATTAGTAGCCATTTGGCCACTTCAAAACGTCCCTAGAACATGTAGAAAATCACTTTTGCAAGCGCCGATGCTTCTGAGGAGCTTGTAACTATAGGCCTAGATCTAGATAGGCCTAGATAATTCTCATTTTAATAAATCTTCTGCAGTGCCAATTACTAAAAATATTTTATCATTTAGATCTAATGTTAGGCTTAAGAGTTGACATTAGATCTAGGTCTAGACCTAGACCGAAAAATTCTGTCTCTAGCATTCGTCGTTAGCCTCTTAATATTCTGGTAGGGTCGGAGGAGTGCCGACCCTACCAGAATAAGAGGCTAACGACGAATGTTAGAGACAGAATTTTTTGGTCTAGGTCTAGACCTTACTGCGGCAGCCCGAACGCTACGTGTTCAAGCTGCGCCCTTCATCGAATGGAAGCTTAGGTGCCTACCTTTGCAGGGCTCTCCAGCACGAACTACAATGTACACAAGTATACTAGGCCTATAAAGAAATATGATGAAATTTAAGATACAACAAAGTACAGTTTGTGTTTGATTCCATTAGGGGAAAGGATGGTCCAAAAATGAGTCTTTATCTTCCCAGATCTTCAGTGAATCTTTTCTACAGGCCGTTGTTATGATTTCTGAACAGAATATTTAAGATAGTAGCATTTTATTTTACCAAAATCTTATTTACTTAAGAAAATGTTGTGGTGGGAGGTTTCACTGTGGCAGATGTTAGGTCTAGGGCTTAACCAATATTTGCATCAGAGATCGGAGACTGCCGATTCTTGGCTGCATCGGCTAAACATTGGAATCGGTAAGTATTTTGATGGTGAGCCGATGCGGAACCGATGCAAGCAACAGATGTTTGGCAGTTACAGTCACACTTAGACTCTATGTTGTTTTGCATTGCGGGGGTAGCAGACGGGATTAAATTTTTTGTTATTGTATTACTCATCTCTGCTTTAGCCGTGCTCTGCGCTGCATCGGTATCAGAATCGGAATCGGGCTGATGAGGATGTAAAAACATCGGGGATCGGATCGGCAGCAAAATTCCATATCGGTTAAGCCCTAGTTAGGTCATCTTGGTTGAAAATCTTGCAGCAGCCAACCTCTATCTCTGTTCGCCTCGGCGCTTTTCGCACTGAGAATTCGCGACTCCTCTCATTTCAAACGGCCGTATTCAAATGATCGACCACCTACGTTTGGGCATATAGGTCTACGTACGAACGATGTTTTTGTTGTTGTTGTTTCGTATTGGTCGATTGTTTGAATATGGTTGAAATGCGAGAGTCGCAAATTCGCTGATCTCCCTCCTTGCGAACAGAGATAACATTAACAGTTAGAGGTTGGCTGCTGCAAGATTTTCAACCGAGAGGACCTAATGTTAGGACCCTCGATTTACCTGAGAGTTAAAAGGAATTAACTAAAAGGAATAAATCATAAAATCGGTAAGCTATATACTCAATAGTGTATAATGATATTTTTATATTCATAAATAAAGGAGAAAAATCAATGATTTAAGGTAGTTTTCTCGTTGTGCTGCCCAGCACAATGAGATTGCATGCACAACACTACGGGGCGCTTCTGTCTCTAAAAAGGAGGAGTGCTGACCCTACCAGTATAAGAGGCTAACCCAAGGCTCGACATTAGCGGTGGCCCGGGGCCACCAAAATTGGCTCCCGGGCCACCATTTTTCAAAAAGTGATAAGTTTGGTGGCCCGAATCGGGCAACCAGAAAATTTTAAGTTAAGGCAATTTACGTGCATGTTAATTGTACACATTTTAGCTCCTTCCGCGATCCGAATTGCAAGTCAGTTTGTTCGCGGTTCATCAGCGACGACGCAGTTTGAGTTAGCGCAACACCACTCTAATTGCACCTGGATCTAGTTGCGATGAGCTAGCCGACCTCAAATGAAAGTTAGATTAGTCTTATGGCAGTATATATAGGCCTCAGTCTGCGGCCGTGTGTATTTTCCGTGCACCACACAAGGCCTGTTTCGAGTCTAGTACACGATTAAACGTCCGAAAATGTCACTACACGAATAATAGAATTTCTATCAACTACTCGGATACATAGCTTGAACTTCAGAATGATCCATCAAAAATGCGAAATCATTAATGAAATCAAGAATGCTTCTCTCCATTTCAAAGTTTTCAGGTGTGATTATGTCATTTAGACGCCTTAAATTCACATGAGAATATCCTTTTTGATCACCAAACTCTTATGTCTCGCGCAGCGAAAACAAGTGTTTCAGTAATATTCGGAAGCCGTAAGCCCTAATGTGTGTGTGTGAAAGAGCGACTTAATCGCGCATTGCACCATCGTTCACCACAGCGATATGCACCGTAAGCAAGTGAGCTCATTAACGTTATCAAAGATACGCTATCATAGTCTGTGTGACAAAATATTTTTAGAACATAGCAATGAACGAAGATAAAAGGATATTACCAAGAAAAAACATTCATACTTGCAAGTAAGCGCTTGTTCGTTAGTTATATGCCCTTGCTGGCGATTTGTGATAGGGATTTCAATCATTGGAGTTCGATTTCAAATGACTGCTAAGCGCTTTCATCATAATTACGTAGTTTCAACACAGCCGAATGGGATTTTGTGCACTGACTGTTACGCTCCACTTCCGGGTTAGCGCCATCTCTTGTCAGCTGACGAATAATTGAAAAATGATTTCACCAATTATCGATGAAATATCAAGCAAATGCCGATCTGTTTGGCTTTATTTGACCAGGGGGGTGTAACATAAAAAATGCAATCAATCTTACAATTGATATCAATCGTAAGTCTATGGCAAACCATGTACTAAAGAGATACAATCGATTGTAAGATTGATTGTATCTCTTTATGTTACACCCCCCAGGATTTGTTATTCAGTCCTCACAAAAATAGGTAGGAGGCAATGATTTTAATTTTTATGAACTGGACAAGCAATACAGTTCTTTTCAAAGCTGCTTTATTGCCAAGTTTCTTTATGAAAATCGGACATTACTGTTAGGGACATTGCACACGCTGTTATATGGGTAAGGGACTGGCCTCACTCCGGTGGTGCAGTGCAGGTGCAGCTCCGGCGCGGGGCTGAAAAGTGGCAGGCTACGAACAGCTGGAGTGGTTGGCCAACTGGCCAAAAGAAAGTACCGAGTAGTCGATTAATCGTCCCAAAAAAATGACCGTTTAAACGAATACCAAAAATGGGCTTTCAAAACAGCCCTACATTGAAAGGTCATTGAAGAAGAATCATAAAATAATCTGCAACTTTATCATTGAATATGATCATTTCGGAGCATAGGAGGGTAAAACAATGGGTTTTAATCATTCTAACAACGTTTTATTATAATCTTTAAATTTCTTATGTTTTTCTTTGTTTTTTTCGGGCCACCAAATTTCATTCTCGGGCCACCAAATTTCATTCTCGGGCCACCAAAAAAAAAAGAAATGATAATTTTGGTGGCCCGAACGGGCCACCAAGAAAAAAAGTTAGTGTGGAGCCCTGGCTAACCACACAATGTATTCAAACGATCGTTCGTACATACACACCTATGGTTTGTACACGCTCGTACGCATGACAGTACGTACGAACAATAATGTTGTTGTTTCGTACCAGTTGATTGTTTGAATACACGGTGAATATGCGGAGCTCGAATTCGAAAAGCGGAGGCTAGGCGAACAGAGAGAGTGCGAGAGAGGTTGGCTGCAAGGTTTTCAACCAACAGGATCTACGTTAGGACCCTGGATTTACCTGAAAATGGAGAGTTAAAAGGAATAAATCATGAATGGTAAGCTAAAGATGATTTTCATAGTCAGACCTCTACATTGATCTGTTGTTTTTATATAATTTTAAATGTAAACGATAAATTTTGACCGCTTTTTAAGCGGCTTCTCGCTGACAGACCACTGTCACCGTAATTGCATACAAAAGTCTCCAGGGCGCTTCTGTCTCTCAAAAGGAGTGCCGAACCTAGTACCAGTATAAGAGGCTAACGACGGATTTTTGAGACTGAATTTTCGGTCTAGGTCTAGACCTAAAGTTAGAATTTTTTAGAAAATTTACTTACCAGAGCTGATGAAAATTCTCCGGTGTTGATGTTTACATCGGTTTCTTTTCTTATGCAGATCGAATATGGCGACTATCTGGCACATGCGCATTAGTTCGCACGTTGTAGATGCAATCGATCTTGCAGACGTTTTTACAAAATTTCCGGTGAATCCGCATTTTCTATATGTCCTCTAGTATGATCTCAGGATTATTTGCACTTTGAGATTTGGTATTGGGCCAAATGCATAGAAAGTAGCAATTGCTTTTGCTAGCCTTTTGCTTGAATCAGTATGCATAAAAATAAGCAAATGCTGGTAAGAAAAAGCATTTGCTAGCCAGGGTTAGATGGCACACATGCATTTGACTGTGTCCGCACCAGCGTGACTGCTATTGTTGAAACTAGAAGCAAATGCTAGCTTAAAGGCATTGACTCTGCCTCCCTCAGCATGATACGCCAATACAGTACGGTCCGGTGAACCATGCATGCATGCACACTCCTTACGTCTAGTCTGTGCAACCGACCCTTACATGTATATATTTTTCAAACATTGGTTCACATTTCTGATATTTACATATGTTAACCAATGCCTTTAAGGCAAGCAGTTTATCAAGCTGAGGCAAATGCTTAAATTGGTATGCGTTTAGCATTTGCTTGTACTGGGGCCTTTTGCTTGTCTTGAGCTAGTATTTGCTTTTGGTTTCAACAGTAGCAGTCACGCTGGTGCGAACAAAATCAAAGGCAGGTCTCATTTTCTACTGGCATATATGTGGAAGCCTTCCTCTGCTCTTCACTAGAGTCAGACATTCCCCTTGTATTCCATCTTGTTCAGGTCAAATGTTCTAAAAACTCAGTTTTCCTTGTCGAAATGGATTACTTTCTGATATTAGTCAAAGGATCATTTTCTTCTCAACATATTCACTTCAGTTTTCTTTTTCTTCGTAGCATTAGCATGATTCTTAAACGCTGAACTCCTGATTAAGCAAAAGCTCAAGCTGGTGTGACCTAGCTTGAAAAATCATAAGCAAATGCTTTAAGAGTGCAAGTAAAGGCCTTGTTTCATGCATATCTTTTTAAGCAAATGCTTGATCTTCAAGCAATTATTTCTATGCAATTGCATGTAGTTGCATGGCACAAGCTTTTGCTTGTGCTTTTGCTTGAAGCAAATGCTTGCAAGCAATTTTTTTTTATGCATTCGGCCTAATGTGTCTGAATCATATTTGTTAAAAAGCTTGTATGTTTTGATCTTATCACCCCAAGATCTTCGGTATGCCAAGGTGGGGATTTTCAGTATTTTTAAGTGCATAAGGCACTCGTCCCTTAACTCTGGGACCAGTGGCGTACCAGGCAGACCACGTCGGGGGGGGGGGGGGGGGGGAGCCAACAGAGTGAGTGAGGTTCAGGGGTGGACTGTGTAGGTGTACCCCCACGGAAGGGAGCTTTTTTATTTTGATGCTTATGATCGTGCGATTTCATGCATATCTTTTGTTCTATTTTGTTGATCAATCTGAAAAGTCTTCAGTTCGAAAAAGATGGTTTTACTCAAAATATAAATGACCATGACCTAGATCAGTCAGTGATTTCCTAATCACTGGTAATTATATTGTTCTATCAAAGTTCTATCATTGCTCTTTGACAAAGCTATTCTAAAACGAGAGTCACTGAACTCCACACTACGTAGCAGTATGGAATTCAGTGAGGAGAGTTAGACAGTTTAAAGGCTTATTGTGTATTCAAGGGAAAATAATAAAAAGGAAAAAAAATTATAAGGGTATGGTGTCTTTGAAATAAAAAAGTGAAAAGGAAAGAATAAGACAAACCGGAATTGGGGGTAGTTGTCCTTAGGGTTGTCCTGGGGTAATTGTCCTGGGGAGTGTTTCATAAAGCTGTTCGTAAGTTACGCATGACTGGAACATGTTCTTGGGTGCTAATCAGATTCTCAATCATTTACATGTAGCACAAGAACATATCACCAGTCATGCGTAAAGTCGTGCGTAACTTACAAATAGCTTTATGAAACGCTCCCCTGGGGTTTGTCCTGGGGTAGTTGGATGAATACGAGCTGGCGAGCTCTTGATTGAGCAGGAGTGACACTCCTAAACGTCAACATGCTCCTATAAACCAGGGTTGGCAATTTCCTGGGGAATACCTAAATTTCCCGGACAGGTGGGAAATACTGGGAAATACCGGTAGATACTGGCAGATACTGGGAAATACTGGGAAATACTGGGAAATATGTGGGCCATATACATGTACCTCAATGTGTAGTATACCCCCCCCCCCCCCACGTTCTATGGCTTTGTAGGTTGTGCACCTGATAGATGACTGTAAATGCTAATTTGAACAACTTCATATTTTTATGTCAGAAATCTTTTTAAAGTTATGTTAGACAATAGTTCAGTATGATGGTCGGCAGCACTATTTGATGTACTTTTTTCATATATCGAATGCCAAACTTCACAGCTTTAACCTTATGAAGTATTTGGACATATGACCCCCTCTCCTGACATTCTACATACCAATACTGTGAATGTGACTAATGCAGCTGTCATTTGTAAGACGCACCTCTCGACCCCTGGGGATGGTGCGTCGTTGTACCGAGGTGCGTCATACATTTTGATACCATGACGCATCCCTCGTCAGAAAAAGTGACGCACCATTACATGACATGATGCACATCTTTGACAAATATATGACGCACCATTTCATGAAAATGACTGACCATTGACGCACAATTGAGAAACACTCTGATAAGCTCCGTCGGTGTAACAAATTTCCGATATCTTTTTATCACTGAAAAAATATCTTAAAAATCCTATATATCGATAACTTATAGAAACAAAACAAAGAATATATCTGTTGCGATTTTGAACATGCCCGTGTCGGCGATCTTTGGGGTGAGGTCATCTTGTGTTTTGGGGTTCCCCACTTCCCAGTAGCGCAAATTAATTTGTTAAATTTTATTAAGTTACCCGTTTCATTAGCTTTTTATATTTCTTGGGTCAGCCCGCCGTAACTATCATCAACATCAAAAAGTAAAGAATTAATTTTCAAGTCTATTGTTTCACCTCTGTCCTGTCCGTAGTTTGTATTTCTTGAAGAAGAACCGGCCGATATCATTTTCATCAACAAAGGTAAAGAATTGATTTGTCAAGTTACTAGTTTCACCTCCGTTTCGTTGCCGATTCATATTTCTTGAAGGCGACTCAGAACAATGTCCAAAGGTAAAGAATTAATATGCCAAGTCAATCGTTATTCCGTTTCACCTCCATCCTGTTAGCTTTTTATATATATTTTTTTTAGTCGACCGCCGTAACTATTTTCATCATCAAGAAGTAAAAAGAATTATTTTCAAGTCGATTCGTCCCGTCTGTTGTTTATATTTCTTGAAGAAAACCAGCCGATATCATTTTCATCGACCAAGGTAAAGAATTAATTTGTCAAGTTACTAGTTTCACCTCTGTTTCGTTGGCGATTGATATATCTTGAAGGCGAGTCAGACGACCAGCAAAACTATTACCAATGTCCAAAGGTAAAGAATTAATATGCCGAGTCGATCGTTATTCCGTTTCACCTCCGTCCTGTTAGCTTTTTATATCTTTTAAGTCGACCCGCCGTAACTATTATCATCATCAAAAATTTAAAAAATAATATTTTCAAGTCGATCCGTCCCGTCCGTTGTTTATATTTCTTGAAGAAAAACCAGCCGATATCATTTTTATTATCAAAGGCAAAGAATTAATTTGTCAAGTGACTCCAGCAAGTCAAGCCGAACGTTTCATCTCTGTCCTGTTCGTGGTTTATATTTCCTGAAGACGACCAGCGAAACTCCTATATGACTGTCAGAAAATATTTGTCGGGTCGATTTGTTGTGAAAGAAAAGAAGGAATGTAGTATTTGACGCCCTATAGTAAATTGATGTACCATGACGCACATATGGGTCACTTTTGTGACGCACCTTTTGTCCATTGATTGATGTACCATGACGGTACTGTGCGTCACAGTTATGTGGAACATCGACGCACCATGACACACCATCCCTGGGGGTCGAGAGGTGCGTCTTACAAATGACAGCTGCATAATTCTAAATCCTCTCATTACACTTCAAATGTTTGAAGTTGATGGTGTTTCCATAACTCATTGGTGTGTTAAGACATGAATTGTTTGTTATACAGTAAATCAGTGGTGTTTAGTTGAAATTTTAATATGAAATTCAAATCTAGTACACCAGTTTCTTCAGTTGACATTTTACTAGTAATATAGAATTCAAATCTAGTACACCAGTTTATTCTACAGAGTGAGTCAGAAAAAATGTCCCATCATTTTGAAGTTGTCTTGTTTGAAGTATGAACATTTAATCACGGGTTTCATGATATGTCTTGGTAGAGTTATCCTCCCAGCATTTATTGGTACCCTTTTCATTTGGAACTTGCATGCATGACTGAATAACAGACAATCTTTAGAAGACTGCAAAATATCACTTGCGCCAAGTGGATGGGTGAAGAATAAAATGGAGGACGAACCATAATACTTGTGCTACTTACAAAGGGCTGAACATAAGTACATGTAACTGCTACCAAATCACGCAAGCCCTTTTGTAGGCAAGTACAACAAAGACACAGATTTCCATTGTTGTCATTGTTAACCACCAAACAAAAGTCATAACCAACAAGATACAGTATTCAGGGCTCGACAGTAACAGAATAGGCACCTGAGACACTTGGGCACCAAGAATTTGCCCCAGACCCACTAAATACACAAATTTCAACATGCATTGGATGGTTTCATGGATGCTGATACAGACCCTAAAATTTTGACTTGACCCCCTACACAAAAGTTGTTGTGGAGCCCTGATGTACTTTATAATGTTACTTATTAAGGTGTACATGTATTATAATAGACTAAAAGCAAACACAATTCCCTCAATTGACACTGCATATTTACATCAAACCTATTTCACCACATTTTGCTGAAAATATGATGTATGTCAGAAAACTTTTTGCTTGAAATTCATCTTCATGAACATGTGCATTTGCCAGTAAAATGCATTTTTCAACACAGACCATTTGTTAACAATTTGTACAAGTAACTAAAAATGTTTTTTCTTTTTTGTTTTCAATCTCGACATGTTTAACTGAGCATGCATAGAGACAGCACATGGACTTGCATTAAAATGCATATCCAGCATGCTGTTCATGTATTTGGTGATCTTGAAATTCATGTAAAAGAGGATATACATGGTTTGACATTAGAGCAAGTGTACTAAATTCTGGGAACCAAAATGATACAAGAAAGTCATGTTTTCTGACAAGAAATAACCAATGATTTGGTAATTCAATTATGGGATGACCTACATCATAATCAACAGAATAAAAAAAAAGTTTGAATTACTTGTATTGTTTATGACTGTTCAAAATTTCTTTGGGGGATAAGAATAAAGGTTTTTTGTTTTTTGATTCCTTCTTGATTTACACTTTTAACTAAGATTGGGCAAATTCTCTCCAAGAAATAACATTTCTGACATCCATAGCAAATTATATTAGTGTATCACATGTTGTAATTGTTTTACAATTACTTTGTGTGTAAATAATTAAGTTTAATCCATACCTGCAGATTTAAATATGGGTGTCAAATTATCAAACAACTACTCATGTATACTGTAGTTATCTTGTTGATCTCAAATTCAATATCTGTATTTGTATCTTTTATACAAATGTAGCCTTACAACACACATGCCTATGTACAAGCACTTATGTCCTTCTGTCACCGTCCTTCAGTTACCTAACCTTAATGAACAAATTGGGGATTAATTAACATACCAATACATATATTTGGAAGTAAACTATAGTGTAGTTAAGATTAAACTATAAGGAATAAAATGTGTATCAGTGAAAGAGGACAGCTTCATTAACTTTACAGAGTTTTGATAAAAACTAATTAACTTGAAAACCTACATGTATGTCCATTTCAATGTCCTTCCGTTACCAAAGTAATTATTATGCAAATTTTCTTAGTGCTTAGCAAGGCACTTATTCAAGTATTGTATTTGTATTGTTTTACATGCTTTACTAATAAATCAGTTCTTGTAGTATTAGTCTGAAGTTCAAAAATTCTGTCTGAATGTCCTTCCATTACCGTGGAATTGCCCTCAACCATCACTTGGTGGTTGATGTTGCCCTTTGGCCTTTTCTCAACCTTTTGCTGAATTTACACATCACTTGTGTTTGGAGTATTTTCCAGCAATCTCCGGTATTTCCCAGACATTGCTAAACATAGTACAAAATCCATTTATCATTGGAAGCAGTAACATGTGTATGACCCTTAACATTCATGAAAGAGAGCAGTATTTTTATTCTCTGTTTAAGCTTGCCATATTCTCAGTAATGTGTACATTCTGGTCCAATTTAGTGGTGAAAAATATTCTCTGTGAGGTACACGTATTTCCCAGTATTTACCAGTCGTTGCTTTAACACATCCCCAAACTATAAGCATATAATGTACCCATATATACATGTACATTGTAGCTGTTGTATGATCCCCTACTATAAAGAAGTCACCTTTTCTTGGCTATAGGTGTTTAATCTTGTCCTTTTCTCTATAATGTGTACATTTTAATGCAATTTACTGATAGAAAATCATGTTTTTTTTAGTATTTCCCAGTATTTCCCATTTTCGTCCAAATTTGCTAGGCGGTATTTACCACCCGGTATTTACTGGCCAACCCTGCTATAAACGTAGGGCAGCTTATGAGCGACAAATTTTCAGAAAGACAAGGGGACGTGTTGACATTTAGGAGTGTCACATTTGTCTCATTAGACTCATACCGATGTGTTGGCTCAGTAGGTAGAGCGTCCACCTCACAATTGGGAGGTCGCGGATTCGAACCCCGGCCGCGCCATACCAAAAGACGTTAAAAGATGAGAGTTGCTGCTACCTTCTTTGGGGTTCAAGAATTGAAAAGGATAGAGCAACGTCGATCTGGTGCTGCTCAGTGGCTGCCGGGCCCACGATCAATTGGGCAAAAAGAATTTCCTTTCTTGGACAATAAAATTTGTAGATTTTTTTGGAGATTGGAGATTAGTTTGTTAGCCTTGTGAGAGATTTGGATGTGAAGATTGATATTAAGCTAAAGTTTGAGAGCTTATGCAGACAAATGGAATGGATATTATGCAAACATAGGCTTTGTTCATTTCAAATATCATTGCTGAATGAAATCAGAAATCGGACAACTAAGACAAAATCTTTCTAAGCTCTCTGTTGTATCACCCTTTGTCATTTACTCAAAAAATGCTAATAATTGGGAAACTAAAATGCCTCTTTGTGTTTACAGCATGTAAGGGTTTCCTACATGTACATGTAAACCAGCCCTGTAACTAGTCAAGTGTTTTATTTTTGGCATTGTATACAGCCCACACGCTTGTTTCTTTACCTTACGGCCACACACGTGTGGCTGTATCCACAGCATCGACTGAGGATACAGCTACATGCGTTTAAATTTTTCTAGGGAGCAGACATGTTTTTGTTTTGCTCCAATTATTGAGAGGATATAGCCGGTTGTGAATGGAAATTACTGTTGAGTTCTACATCAAATAAAAGCGGATTGAACAACGAACCTAGTGAACTACATAATATTATTTGTATGTGGGAAACTGCGACGAGTTTGCCGGTAAGAAGAACAAATTTCGTCAAATTTTAGACTCGGATCAACGAACGTAGAGGGCGTCAACACTTTCCAGTGTTGCTATTAGGAAGGTTCACTTCATACGCGCAAGCAGTTGAAGTGCGCGCACATTTTGGTAGTCATGCAAACAAAACCTTAAATCTGTATAATACAATGACGGAGTAGTAGCGACATGAAAACAAAAAGAGGGATTATGACAAGATTAAGATTTTTTTGAATTATAAATAAAAATATATATTGAAGCCATAAATTATGCAAAATAATATTAAGTATTTATTACCTTGAAAAATATGTTTCTAAAATCTATAATCCTTCAGTAATTAGTGACCATGGTTATCAGTGATTTTACCAGTGTGCTAAATTCATGACGTTTTTGCCAAGCTGATTTTGTGACCACACGCAATGCATTTCGGGATAGGGGGTACCTCTCCCTGGCTGCGGGCGTACTACTGAAATTGAATAAAATCTGTGCGCTGATCCATCAACATGCAATATCAATATGATGCGTCGTCTGCTAAGCTTTGTTTACGGTACGGTATAGCTAGCGCCTGCCCAGGTAAGGTACAGAAGGGGTAGACTAGCTCCCAGCACTGGACTTACGTGCCCGATGACGTAGAAGCGCTGACAGGGCATGAATTTTCCATACTTGTAATTTACTATAATGACAAAAAAAACAAACAAACAAACAAACGAACCACTACAACAAAACGGACGGCGAATGTTAGGGGCAAACATTTCGACATGTATTCAAAAAAAATTTTCCAGTCTATCACTGATTTTGGTTAATTATGAATTCATCTTGTATTTCTTACCCATTTATTCAAATATTTACCAATTCAATTTATTTCAGGGTTTGTTTTTTTCATGACATGCATGAATGAATTAGTTAATTACTTTATGTATTTATGGATTCATTTATCTTGATTTGATTATTTTTTTTGCGAGGAGAGCAGAGTTAATTTGAATTTGACATCACCACCACTTCTATTGAGACCTCATATGTCATTTTAACCTTCTCCAAAGAGGCTGCCGGAAAGGCGAAGGAGGTAGGGTAATTCTCATTAAATAGGGAACATCACATCGAATGATGTTGATACCCCTCCCCCAACTTAACCTCTTTGGAAACTTTTTTATTTCACCCTTTCTCCCTCTCTTTATATTTTTTTTCTCTCTTCCTTCCTCACTCTCCCCCACTCTTTCTATCAACCGGACTTTTTTTTTTCTTCTCTCTCCCATTTTTATCAAACCTCACTATCCCAGGTATTTAATATTCTCTCTCATCTTTTTTTTCTTCTTTTGCATACTCTTACTCTCTCATATTGTGTTCCCAGGCTCTTTCGATTTACGATTCAATTCATCCAAGTTACGCCCTAGAATAAAAGATAGGCAGGTATAATTGTACATTCAAATTATAAAACTATTTTTTATTTATTGTGCTTTAAAAATCATCAAGGCTACGACTGTGCTTACATATTGCGAGTTTAATTATTCACTGTCACTGATTTTATTAAACCCCAATTACTTGTACAATTTAAAAAATCAAACCAAATTTAATAACAGAAGAATAGGGTACAATAAAAAAGGAAGTATTTGATGTGAAATGGCAGTTTCTGTTTCGCTTTGTATGGGGAGCTCCCTTTGCTCAAATTGGTTATTTAGGTGTTATCAAGTCAGTTTCAAACCGATTTCAAACCAATTTTGGTAATAGAGGTTAAAATGGTCAGCTTGATAAGCTAACTGATGCATTGCCATTTCATTTCTCACAACTGACCACTATCTTTTTATGGGATCTAGTTATATTTATACATTTATATTTCAAAAGGTAAGAGAGAAAGATACATATAATACAGTGTATGTATAGTTAAGAAAAAAGTAAAGCTAATTTCTAGAGTTATTTAAAAAAATTAGATAACTTTCTTTAAGAAGACTGAAGAAATAATCACAATGATATAAGTATCATAATAGAGATAATTAATTCTAACTACTGTCTCACAAATTAAAATAGTTTGTACAAATGAAGTGAAGCAGTGAATGAATTTCCCATCCAATCCAACCCAAAGGAAGAACTGACCTAGAACGAATCTGTTTTCCTAATCAAAGGTGCTGTAAATTTTCATGGGAATCTGACATTTAATTTCAAAGTATAATTAGCTTGGAATTTCACACATTTTAAACTTATAAATCATTAAGCCAATGGCCTTATCGTGAAGTAAGTCACCTCTCTTCTCGCGTGTGCGCTCGCACTGTGTACAAAGTCTATGAGAGTGGAAAGAAGTCACCAGCACTGACGAGATAAACGGCAGTGAATGGGCTGGTGACTTACTTGTATACTAAAATGGCAGGTCCATCCTTACATTTTTTAATGAATAAAATACACAAAGAAATGGGAGTGTGCAACATCATTTGCTAACTCATTAGCATACTTATGAAACTTATTTATTCAAATCATTATGGTGAACTTTCCCTTTAAGTCTTCTTACTTTGTCAAGTGTAATAAATGAAAATTTTCATATTTTGCACAGTCAATAAAGTATATCCATCCACCTGCTCATATTAAATCAAATAAACATTAAACACAATGAGTGATGGTGAAACATCTTACATTTGCTGAATCTCTTACACATCTACATAAGAATATTGTACCCCAGAATAAGTATTACTTGAGTTATAAAGTATAATGCATATAAAATTAACATCAAGAAGAAAAAGTAGGAAAGGTACGTCCTAATGCAAACCCTTAGTTTATTAAGAATGCACTTCTAAATTCAATACTACAGACATGTTAAAATGAAAAAAATATGATATTGCGCAATTAGGAGTATGGATGGAAGGTGATGGTCATCAGTAAATTATGGTTAATGTTTTAATCATTTACATGATCAGAAGCAATAAGTAAACATTAATACTTAAACACATTTTTCTCTGATTATTCAATTTGCTTGAAAAGCAAGTAAGACTTGACCTAAAAGAAATAAAATCTACCAAGCATTTTCTGAACAGCATCTGGTTCAGTATCAGCAGCTCTTTACATTTCGGACAAAGGCCGTGATGTGCTTTGTTCTTTATAGGTGGTGAAGGGTGGCATGGCAGGTTGAGACGTGAGCAATTCTTTGAATGTCTAGGGGCTACAGGATTTTGATCAACAGAATCTTCTGAAAAGAAAAAAAGGGAAAAAATAACAATAACAAATACGTTTTTTTTTTAAAAGAAGTATAAAAATAAAAGTATTTTTGCAATAGCTCAAAACTAAAAGTGCAAAGATTTATAATTTTGTAAAATATATGAAAATGCAAACCTACATGGCTTAAACAATTAAGTGATTTTATGTTGAGGGGGGGGGGGGGGTATGTGAAAATTTTAAATCATACATGTACATGCAATATCCTTGTTTAAATGTAAATTTTTTGTCATTTTGGTGCAATCAATGCAATGGTTAATTTTACTCAACTTTCACTCTTCTGAGGGGGGATATGAAAATTGTTAAATCATACATGTACATGCAATATCCTTGTTTAAATGTAAATTTTTAAAATTTTGATCCAATCATGCCAATGGCTAATTTTACTCAACTTTCACTCTCTGATTTTTTTATTTAATTTCTTTAAAAAGAGGTTGGAGCACATAAGATCAAACTTGTGTGTGACTGTAGGCTATCAAACATTCACCATTGCAGGGGTCAAAAGCAAACAACAAAATTGCCCTAAGCAAGATATAATTTTCTTAAATTTGCTAGATTATCTGATTTAGGGACTCTTCAACTCTTAATGTGCCACAGATTTGGGGATTCAGACTTGAAATTGAAATTTTTAATAATTCTTTTCCTCTCATGTATGAATTATCGAGCATACCAAAACGCAGGCCAATACACACAAAAGCTATTGAAGCTTTTCCGGCGGTAATGACCAGCCAATAGGAGTTTAAAAGCTGACGTGGGTAGGACTTGACCTATTAACAAACATAAAACCTACCAAGCATTTTCTGCCCAGCATCTGGATCACTATCTTTAGCAGCTCTTTTATTCCAGAGATAGGCGACAATGTTCTCTGTTTAGATGGTGAAGATTGGCTGGGAGGTTGAGCCATGAGCAATTTGTTGATCTTGCCTGGGCATAGGGGCTACAGGAGTTTGATCTTCAACAGGCTCTAACTTTGTTGCTGAAAAGAAAAAGAAATAACAATGTCAATGATGGAGATTTCTTCAAAATTTTGAAAAACAAGACATAATTTCATGTTCAAACTATAAATTTCATGTGAATGGCATATAGAGGTTGACAAGTCATGCAAATTATTTGATTTTTTTTTTCAATTATCAATGTCCATGACTTTAGATTTGTTTTCCAGATATCATGTGTTGACCCTACAAAGATGTCAAATGTAATTTTCATTTTCATTTCATATCACTACAAACCACATCAAGATAAAAAGGTATTTACAATCAAACAATAAAATTGTACAAATTAGTTGGAGGATCCTTACAAGTATGACATAAGTCATAAATGGCTGGTCTCTCCTATCATAAAAGAAAAGGCAAAAAGAATGTAGTATGTCTGGCCTATAAAGTTATGGCTATGTTACTGCGGCAGCCCAAAGGTGTAGCCCTAGCAGCGTTCCGGGGCTAAGTCTAGATCTACTCGAGACGAGTGTTGGTGTTGTTACCCAACCAGCTAACCCTAAAAGAAACTTAGAACATTTTTAGAGCGGGCATATTTCACGATACTGCTGACAGTTTTAATGAGTTATTGGATTTGATCACAAAGAAAATGCCTAACAATAAGATTGTCTTGATTTTAAGTTTTAGCCCCAGAACGATCGGAAAACGAGCCGAAGTAAACTTCACACGCATGCGGGCTGCTGCAGGGGGCCGCAGGCACAGGCGCGGGTTGGCAGAAATTAAAGTTAGGAGGTTAAGCTTAGAATCCAGACAATAATTTGCATGCAGACAGTCGGTCCCTTATTCCCCTCACTTGCCAAATTTGATTAATTATCATTTCAAATAAGTAAATCTAATATTAAATTTCATAGTTCAAATCATACCTGGTCCAACTTTGTTCACTTTCACAAACTCCGACGAGGCGGTCATTTTTCATCGCATGATGATAGCCGACTCGACTCGCGACATCGACAGTACACACAGTATACAGCAGAGTGGATCTACAGTAGTAGCAGCGAAATCTAGCAGAAGAACGTTATCAACCTCACAAATCTATATTATTGTATCAAAAAGTAAGATTATAAAGTTATCACTATTTTAGCTTTTTTTCTTCCTTAAAATAAAAGAAAAGCATTAAAAAATTATTTGCCATAAGATTTTATTTCAATTTTTTTTATTCAAAAGTGGTAAAATTTTCAAATAGAAAAAAAATCAACTCTACAATCTACTAAAAAACCTCTCTGAGAGAAAATCCGAGAAAATGATGGTCACAAAAAATAAGCGCAGTGAACCTTCCTAATAGCAACACTGAAAAGTGTTGACGCCCTCTACGTTCGTTGACTCGGATCTATTTGAAAATCAACACCACGCGTAAGAGACAAACGCGCATCCCAGAGGACGCATGGACTTTGCGCTGGAAGGCATCTCTAAGGTGCGCCAAGCATCCATCTCCATCATCTCCATCTTCTTGAATAATTGGGGCGGGTCAGTCCTACGTCATCAATTCCTTATTGTTTTAGCTGATGAACATGCCTCCTAAGAAGAACCAAACCATCACTTACGACGATTATGTCGATATTAAGTCTGCACTGCAAAAGTTAAATGAAATGCTAACCTCGCAACTAGCAGAGATTAAATCTGGTATAAGATGAGTTAAGCAGGTCTGTCGAGTTCTTCAGCGGAAAAGTTGATGAACTAACAAACGACGTGAAAAGGCTGAATGACGACAACAAATCTTTGAAGAGAGAAAACGCGGAACTAAAGCAAAAGATGACGGCACTAGAATATCAAATTAACGACCTAGACCAGTACCATCAGCGAATCAATCTAGAAGTGGCAGGTGTGTCTGAGCAGGAAGGTGAAAATGTGAGGGAGTCAGTCTTGAATGTCATGAAGGTGGTGGCACCAGAGATCAACAACGCCGACATAGACGTTACCCATCGCCTAGGCCAGAAGAAGGAAGGTGTTCTTACTCCAAGACCAATCATAGTGAGATTCACGACGAGGAGGATGAGAGATGCAGTCTACGTCGCTAGAAAGAAGCTGCGGGAGACAACTACCCGGAAGCTGGGCTTCTCCAGAGATGATAGGAGGATCTTCATTAATGAAAATCTTGCCCCGGCTACGAAGGCACTACTGAGGAAGGTGAATGAGGAAAGGAAGAAGGCTGGATGGAGATTCCTGTGGACTGTGAATGGCACCATCCTGGTAAGGAAGAACCCCAGTGTACCACCCACAGCCATCCATCATGAAGAGGATCTCAACAAAATTAAGTAGTATGCTTTTGTCTTGTACATAATTATCTGTAAATAAGGATTGACTTTGACGATGACGAACATTTCCAATGATTCTGATAATGTTACACAGGATATTTGCGCTAATAATGATGAATTGAAATGTGAATTGGATCCAAATGATAATGCTTCGGGTCTCATTTCCTCAAACTATTATAGTGAGGCCTCAACCAAAAATATTTTCAAAAGTTTACCTGATTTTTGCCTGTCTATATTACATCTTAATATTAGAAGTCTCAATAAGAATTATGAACAATTTCGTTTGTTTCTAGATAACACAGGAGTTCCCAAAAATACAGTATTAGGTGTAACTGAGACGTGGCTTACAGAAAGAAATAATACGTTGTTTTCCCTCCCTGGATATGATATACTTACAAATAATCGTAAAGATAAAATAGGTGGTGGTGTTGCATTCTTTGTGCCAAGTCAATTTGATTATGTTGTAATCGAAGACATGAAATTGATGAATGACATTGCAGAAACCTTGTTTATTGAGATTACTGATCGCAATAAAAGAAAAACTTGGGAGTTGTTTACAAGCCACCTCAGAGTAACCATACTGATTTTCTGGACACATTGAATAATTTGTTACACTTTCACTCCGTTCAAAACAAAAAGTGTATCATTATGGGAGATTTCAACTATGATCTTTTATCCAGTTATGCTAATATTCCTGCACATGATTTTTTAGAGACATTCCTCTCTGCCTCTTTTTTGCCACTTATTTCTAGACCCACTAGAATAACCAATACTTCGGCAACTCTTATTGACAACTTTTTTTCAAATGTATGTTCTGAATTTAAAGCTGGCATAGTCCTGTCAGATATTTCTGATCATTTTCCGATTTTCGTGTATTATTCTGGACGGTTTCAGGCAAATAACTCTCCTAGTCATGTACCTAAAAGACGTATATATAGTGACGAAAACCTGTGTCGATTGAAATTAAGTCTAGAAGAAGAATCTTGGGATGAAGTGTTTAATACAGAAGATGTTAATCATTCGTATGAAATATTTATTGAAACTTTTATGTCGCAGGTAAATCGAAATATTCCTTTTTCTAAACCTAAGTCTAAAAATTATAAGAAATCGCCTAGACTACACCTTGGATAACCAATTTGATTCTACGTTCAATAAATCGGAAAAATAAGTTATACTATAAATATATATCTAAACTTACTGATCAAACACGGATTCACTATACTAATTATAAGAATGTACTTACAGGGGTGATCCGTACTGCTAAAAAAGAGTATTATCATGATCAATTCAGTCGTTGCAAAAATGATCTTAAAAGAACATGGAATATCATCAATTCTACCATCAATAATAGATCAAAGCATTCTAAGATAACTAAGCTTAGACATAATGATACTGTGGTCGAGGATGAAGTTCAGATGGCAGATATTTTCAACGATTATTTTTCCAAAGTTGGTTTTAACCTTGCTAGGCGCATACCATCAACATATCGTTCATTTCACCACTATCTGGGGGACAGAAATGAAAGTTCTATATTTTACTCTCCTACGTACCTGCAAGAAGTAATTGAAATTATTTCTGGCCTAAAATTAAATAAGAGTGCAGGATTTGATGAAATTGATAACAACCTTTTACAGAAAACTATGAATTATATAGTTGATCCTCTCGTACATATATTCAATTTGTCATTACTATCTGGACATATTCCAGATTCATTGAAAATTTCGAAGATAATCCCAATTTTCAAAAAAGGTGACAATGCACTAACAAGTAATTACAGACCCATCTCACTGCTTACAACCTTGTCAAAAATCCTTGAGAAGTTGGTCCACATACGAACAATAAAATTCTTTAAAAAGCAAAACATCCTTTCTGATACCGGTACTCAATTTGGCTTCCGGGAAAAGAGTAGCACTACCCATGCAATACTTTCTTTAGTTCAAACAGTTGCCAAAGCTACTGATCAGTCTTCTAATACGGTTGGTTTGTTGATAGATTTTTCTAAAGCATTTGATACTGTTGATCATGACATCCTACTTTACAAACTTTCTCACTATGGAATTCGGGGAAAACCGTTGACGTGGTTCAAGAATTATCTTAAAGGGCGCTCCCAGTTTGTTTCACTGAATGATCATTTCTCTGAACCTAAACCTGTCCTTTGTGGAGTTCCGCAGGGCAGTATTCTTGGCCCACTTTTGTTCATTATTTATATAAACGACATTGAGAAGTCATCTGGTTTGCTTCAATTTATATTTTTTGCTGACGACTCGAATATATTTTTGTCACATAGCGATCCAGAGCAATTGATGCAAATTTTAAATAACGAACTTAAAAGTGTTACAAATTGGATAAAAGCAAACAAACTGTCGCTTAATTTAGACAGAACTAGTTACATGCTATTTAGTAATAAGCTTGCGACCTTGCCAAATGATATAATTTTTGATGGTACTGTCATTCAAAGGGTCCGATCAACTAAATTTTTGGGGCTAATCATTGATGAAAAACTATCTTGGAAAACGCACATTGACAACATCTGCAAAATCATTGCTCACAACACTGGTATCTTTAGCAAATTAAGACACTTCCTACCCCATTATATTATGTTATCCTTGTATTCTACGTTAATTCTTCCTTACTTGAATTACGGACTTATCGCCTGGGGCAGTGCGGCAACTTCCCAAATTAACAGACTCTTTATATTACAAAAAAGAACAATTCGTATTATTAATAATGCAGATTTCCGGGCACACACGAATAATCTTTTTCTGAATGATAAAACTTTGAAAATTAAAGACTTGTATATTTTTCAGCTTGGACAGCTTATGTACAAGCTCAGCACTAAACAATTACGTATGCCTCTTAATGATATGTTTGTAAAAAATGATTCGATTCATAGTTACTTCACTCGCCAGGCGAGCTCCTTCCATCTACCACTATAGAACATCGTTTGCTCAAAAGACATTTGTTTTTACAGGTCCAAAACTCTGGAATTCTCTTCCAAATGATATTATACAATGCAATTCAATACAAATTTTCAAAAGGAGACTTAGAAGCTTTCTTCTGAATAGCTACTAGGTAATTGCATTTCCCAATCGAATATAATTTGTAGCGTGACTTTGTGCAACTTTGATGTTTGTGTACCTTGATTGTTTTTTTATGTATATATTTATCATTGTTTCGCATCTTAAAATGATTTTGTAATTACTGAATCAGTTGTTACTGTTGTTATTTTTCCATAAAATATTAGTTCAAGATAATTACTTTTAACAGGGGGGCCTACATCTTACAAGCTCTGCTTTTTAGTCGGCCCTCCTTCCCTTTCAATTTTTTTTTTCTTATTCATTGTATTGTGCAAGTTTATCTATATGTATGTTAATATGTGAAGTAAACTGTACCATCACTGTAAATATGAAAAGTTGAAAGAGGAAAAAAAAAAAAAAAAAAAAAATTCCCTACGGCACTTACATGTATACTCATGTGCCGCAGCAGCTATCGCTAGCCTAGCGCATATGGCTCAGGCAGTGTGTATTTTGCATGTTGCAGGACTTCATCACGAAGGTTTTATCTCTCGATTTCACTTACATGAACATACAAACAATATTCTCACTTCATTCTCACCTGATCGGCAAGCAAGTGACAATGAAGTAAAACTATTGTTTGTATACATGTCAGTGTCAGTGAATTTCAAGAGATGATGAAGTCATGATGAAGTTTTGCAACACATACTGTCACATGATAAACACATCACTTGTGCAATGAGCAAGCAATAGCTGCCTTGGCTCAGAGTATAAGTGCCGTACAGAATTAGGATGCATGAGGCTGTATCCTCAGGTCGATGCTGTGGATACAGCCACACATGTGTGGTCATAAGGTAAAGACACGAGTGTGGCTGTATACACTACTGTATTATTAATTTTATGTCTCCACCTTGAAGGGTGCCGGAAGCATTGTGTTTTCGGGTTGTCCGTCCATCCGTTATCCCAAACTTGTGAACGGATTTTCTTAAAACTTTTTGGCAGGTCCAATATAGGGGGCTGGCAATCTGTTTAGATTTTGGGGTCATGAGGTCAAAAGTTCAAGGCCACAGGTCAATCTAACTACATGTACATGTTCAAATAGATTGTGAACACAATATCTCATGATCTGATGGACCACTTTTCATGAAAATTTGTAGCTAGCTCTAATGTGGGAGACCTGCGATCAGATTAGATTTTGGGGTTGTGAGGTCAAAAGTTCAAAGGTCACAGGTTAATATGACTGTACAATGCATGTAGCTTATGAACACAATATCTCACTATGTTACGGATGGATCTTCAAAAAACATTGTAGCTAGGTCCACGGTGGGTGGATCACAATCTGATTATATTTTAGGGTCATGAAGTCAAAGGTAAAAGGTCACAGAGGACATTTATACACCACATACATGAAAATGGATTGTTCTTGTGTTACATGTAACTTAAGAACCATTAAATGGATGAACTTCAAACTTGGCTCATGTAATGATATGGGAGCAACGATGACCTTATTAGATTTTAGGGTCTCAAGATCTAAGGTCGAGGTCACCGATTCACCGATCAATGAAAGTTTTTATTTTTCTTGTAATAATTTAAGATCATTTCAAACAAAGCCCATTGATGCACACAGAAATGGCATGGCAATAATTTTAAGAGCGAATTCTCTGCAGTCATTTCAGATAATTATTGCAGTAACAGTATTTACATGTACATGTAGCTAATTTCTTTGGAGTGATGAAATAATTCATTAAATTTTTTAATCAAAGTAAAAAAATTGACATGAATGTGCAATATATAGTGTATTTCTTATCTGGCAAGGGTGGAAGCATAGATTTCGACTGCGCACGATCGAGTATTCATTTTTGTTATTGCTAGCCTCATTTTATTGCCTGACATTGATAAAATTAGAGAGGGCAAACAAAACTCTTTGCCTTGTGAAATAAAATGTTTTTGCTCCATTTATGTACATAATCTCCTGTATGCACCTTTACTAATTTGGTTGTAGTTACTATATATATTGTGCTATCTCTATTTCATTCATATTATGTTATAATTACATTCTTAAACATCATTTTCGACTATCAATATTATGTCTCTTTTTTAATGCCCTCCATTTTCCAGTACTTTGGATAGAGTCTAGTGTCACACGTAGCATAAATTTTATTTATTTATTAATTCATTTATTTACAGTGTGTAATCTTTTGTCAGGGTAACCCATTCACCAATAGGTAGTGGTCTTCCATGGGGCCCTGAACAATTATAAACATATTTACATGTACATGAAAATGCATATACAGAACAGTTGCAAATGAAATTGTATAGAAAAATTAGAGAGATATAACAAAGCAATAATAGACGTGACACAAACGAATACATCGCTGGCAGAGTAATCATATATCAGTAACCTAGCTCAACTGTACCAAAGGGAAAATACTAAGTTGGAATTATGTGCATAAATCATGTTAATATTACAGAATATGCATGTGGTGTATGTTCGGCTGAGCTATTCACAAATTACAACTCTGTTTAAACAATCTCTTAAATGAATTAATAGAGGAAGCTGTTCTCATCAAATTATCTACATGTAGCTTATTCCATTCAAATATAGAAGATAAAATTGGGCTACACTTGTGAAAATCTGGGCGCACATAAACATCCACTGTCTATTTGCCTTGTATGATTGCTCATGTACATCAAGAATGATTAAGCCTGCCTGATGAATATTGTAATTCCACTGTCCTTTTTCCCATTAAAAATGTGTGAAGCAAGCTGCAAATCTTAGTGTGATTACTTTCAGGAAAGAGTTTAATAATAAGGCACCATATCAAAAAGTCAGAGCCAATTTTGGACGCAGCTTTTAGCGTCTTTCCCGCTCAACGTCTTTTCCCCTCCGATCCTCCCGTTTCTCCATAGACAAAACAACGGAATCGGGAAGGCCGATGTAAAAGAACGGTTGTGGAGAAGATGATGAAAGACGAGGGTCGAAACTTTTGATAAGCGGCCTAAATAATTCCATTTAGGAATCCTGCATTTTTAGAGTTGTAAGTTTATGCTCACAGGCCTGTAAAGACATTAAAAAAAAGTTTTCTTTGGTTTTATTTGGGATTGCCTTCTTGTACCACCTGAACCCTTTTAAAAATTTTGTAGGTGCTTCATTTCATATCTCCATACCTCAGACAACTTTCATCATGCCAGGGTCAGGGCTCATCCTCCATGATACAATCACTGTGAAGTGCCAGGATGGGGATTGCAAGATCGAGCTCTGTTTCGGGGACATTACAAAACTCAAGAAAAAGGACAAGGTTGATGTTATCTTTGTGTCTTCTTTTGGCAGTGAGTCCTTTCTACTTATGATTATCATACCAGTAGCATTACCCAGTTTTTGGAGTTGTGATTACATGTACATGTAAATGTAAGTCAAATTAAATTTCCCAGAATATTTTTGAACGTTTGTAAAGCAAATGCATATGCGAGAGTGAGTGGGAGGGAGCCTAAAGGCGCTTTCAGATACGAGGCGACTTTGTAGCGCCACCTTGTGTGCACACATTTTTTACAACTGTATGTACAGGTCTATGGGGTATAGGGTGACAAAAAAAACATTTTTGTTTGCTGCCTGGCTACAAAAAAATGTGCACCAATCAAATTCCTAAAAAGTTAGCGCAAAAATTGTTGCCATGAGATTGTTTGCGCAAGTTTTGACAAAATGCTCTCTTATGAGATTGAACCGTTAATGCGTGTTCATTAGCATAAGTGGCGCCCCAAAGTCGCCTCTAATATCTGAAAGCACCTTAATGCACCCCCTTTGCCAAGGTTTGGAAACTGTCATGGCACTGCAGAGTGGGATTTTTGCAAGCATTGCGCCATCTGTTCACCAAGTCTGGGCAACTTTGATCTCTTCCTCCATACATCCACCCTCTTTGATATTTTTTACATACATCACATTCTCTTTAAATTCTCTTCCAATTCTTCATCTGCATTTGTTTTTGTGTGATTGTCTATTTCTTTTATTCTCTCTCACTTTTTCTATCTGTCTGACATTCCTTTTTTTCACATAATGTTCTACCAGATAACTATGATAAGGTACGAGGCACAGTGATTGGAGCTCTGTATGAAAACTTGGGTGTGGATGTCAAAGAGTTGTCCCAAGATAAGGAAGAGGATCTAAGATCTCTTTACTCATGCTGGTATTCCAAGCCTCTTCCCTCTAAGATACCATATGACAGATTGCTCTGCTTTGAAAGTAGAAGGTAATGATAATGATTTCAACTGTTTTACATTAAATTATAACTTTTCTTTTATAGGAAATGATCAAAGCATTTTGCTGTAATCCCTTCTCTAGATGGCGTGGGCACTTAACAGTGCTTGCTGTCAGCTCTGCTGGGTAGCATTCAGTTGTTACTTAATAGGCATTAGGGACATACTCAAATGGTAATACAACCACTGTGATGTTTATTTGCTTATGAGTGGCCATTTAACACTTGGGTTGAGAGAAGCAGTGTACATGTAGATTTACTTGGCTTTACTTGCCCTGTCAGGGCTTGAGCCCATGACCTTTTGATCCCCACTCATGGGTTAAACCTCTTCACCATAGCATCTGATTGTAATGAAAAAAATTCCAAGATAAACACATGTTTAAGCCTTACTTACATGTAGATTTTCATGTTCCATACTCTATTTAATATGGCCTATTTTTTTGTCATTGTTTTATAAGGTAATGAGACAAATTGCTTTTCATTCCTGGTATATATTTTGGGCAATTCCATGCCAAAGTGGACATGACACCTAAAATTTCAAAATCATCTTTTTGACACAAGTTTGGTGTCAAATGAAAGCTTAAAGTCTATATTTTTCAAATTTGAACAAATATTTTAATTTTGATGAGACCTTTGTGGTGAAATTTCTAATTGTTTGATTACACTAATTAAATCTTTCAAAAGTTATTACAATCTCACAAAAGTGATTGGTCTAACACATAACATGTAACATGTAAATATCACAAATAATCATGTTTTTAACTTATCAAATATCAAAAATTGTGCATCTAATGTTTTTCATTGATTTCGAGGGCTGGTTACGCTTCAGTGACTTCTATATTTTATCCTTAAAAATGTCCTTCCGTTACCCCCAAAAGTGGATTTTCTAATATTGTACTTAGATTACTGGTTGGAGAGCACTAAAAATTGCAATGCAAAGCAAGTTGAGGTAGGCCTACAATTTGGTGTTCATGAAGTAACAAAGTCTTTCTTTCTTAATTAATCATAAGGAATTAAAAATTGACCTTCCGTTACCAAAGCTGGTAACAGGACAAACGATGGTAACGGAACCTTGGACACAACATATGGTCATATGCCATTTTAAGCCAAAATATCTACCTAAAATGGAAACAATGTCACATGTCTGTAACAACACTTACCCTTGAAACAAATCCACATATGTCAGTGGTATGTTTATGGGGTAAGTTGTGTAATCAATCAAGAATCCACTCTTGAATTAGAAAGCAAGTGCATAAGACTGTATAGGACATGTATACAGCTCTGTGCAATCTCTGACAGCATGTGAGGAGATCATGTAAAGGGACTCTTTTAGTCTGTTGTGTACATGCTCTAGTCATATTGATATCATTTTTTATTTTTAGAGAATTAGATATTTTGATAGTTTTTTTGCATAGAATGCATAATGTACATGTACAAATACATTGGTGTACTGATATACAAAACTTTACTTGCATGAGTTTTAAATGTCAGTATCCACCCAAAATTCCAAGTTACATCAAATAGCGGTTATTGCTTATTTATTCAGATAGAAACTACTTGCATCCTATGCTTTTTAATAGTTTTATATGATTTCACTGACAGACTGCTATTTCTACAACACACTCTTTTCAATCAAAATCAATTTTTTTCTATGAGTGAGTAATGCTTGTGATACAGCATATTGCTCTAAATCCTGTTTATTGTTTGCTGTGTCTCCATCCTTCCAGTTTCCTGGAGGTTTTTTTTTTCCTGTTTATCAAAACATATCAAAATATCCCGTTGAATATGATTACATGTATCACTTCAATTTTCTGTTTATCACATACAAAATTTGCCAGTTTGGAATGAAGGTAAAGTTGGATGAGGCTTCGCTCAGCTCTATGTTTTTATTTCTCAATTTTTATCGGTTGTTAGGAATCGTGCAGGGCGCCCCCAGGAGTTGGTTGGCCATGCCTTCAGATGCCTGGTACCCATTCTCAAGAATAAAGATGCTAGCATCATCACACCATTACTTAGTACAGGCAGTCAGGTATGAATCCATACACACATGTATGTGATCAATTTTATGGAGATGTCAATATTATACTTGCCGACACTAAAGAATGAAAAAGCAGGAGATTATTATTATTATTATTATTATTATTATTATTATTATTATTATTATTATTATTATTTCCCTTTATCCACAACTTGATGTTCTGTTGGTATATTAGAGAGCAACCGGACTTCTTCCAGAAATCTAGGGTTATCTGTTCTCTATTCTATCAAACAAGTCCTCTTTTCATTGTTCATTTCTCTTACTAGTTCAAGACCTTTCGTAGGATGTGAGCTGTCCCAAGCAAGCTTGCCTTCTGTATCGTTTCAAAGGACACCTCGACTCTTAGATCAGCCAGGAAGCTTCTGTGCTGGTTGTTACAGTTCCTAAGGCTCCGATGACTATTGGTACTACCTTTGCCTTCACCTTCCATATCCTTTTCAGCTCCCGTGCCAGGTCGTTATACTTCTGTATCTTTTCCTCCTCTTTACGCCAAGCTCTGCATTCTCCTGGAATCGCAATATCTATGATGAGACATTCCTTCTCCTTCTTTTTTAAGAGAACGACGTCTGGTCGTCTAGCTTGAATAACCTTGTCTGTTTGGATATTAAAATCCCATAAGAGTTTAACATCATCGTTCTCTGCGACAGGCTCTGCCTGATGTTCGTACCATTTTTCGGCATGGGGTAAACCGTACTTCTTTGCCAGACCCCAGTGAACTGCAGCTGCTACTCTATCGTGCCTTCCTTTGTACTCAGTCTGTGCCATTTTGCTGCATTCACTCACCAGATGAGTAACCGTTTCGTCTTTGTCATAACACATTCGGCATGAGGGAGATGTGTGCTCCTTCTCAATTCTGGCTTTCCGGTAATTTGTTCTAAGTGCCTGGTCCTGTGCAGCAACTAACATACTTTCCGTCTCCTTTTTTAAACTTCCTCGTTTCAGCCACTGCCAACTCTCTGGACCAGCAAACTCTTCTGTCTGTCTTAAATGAACAAATTACCGGAAAGCCAGAATTGAGAAGGAGCACACATCTCCCTCATGCCGAATGTGTTATGTCCGTGCATCGCCTTCTCTTTCCATCCTTTCAATCTCATTTTCTTCTGATCAGTCTTGAGCTATTTCGCTGTCATATCTTTTCCTTTCCTCACCGACTCTTTGACTGCCATCATGATAGCATCCATCTGGCCTTCAATATAGCTGTAGAGGCTTTGTTCTTCATATCTTACAGTCTCCTCTATTCCAACCAGACCGCGTCCTCCCCTCTCTCTTGACACATAAAGTCTATCTACATCAGACTTTGGATGGAACATTCCGTACATAGTCAGTAACTTCCTTGTCTTCCTGTCCAAGTTTTCAAGTTCAAGCTGGTTCCATTCAACTATGCCAGCAGCATATCTCACTAGGGCCACTGCCCAAGTGTTAACAGCCTTCACCATGTTTCCAGCATTTAGTTTAGATTTGAGCACCTTCCGAATTCTCCTGATATACTCGGCCTCAATCTTCTTCTTCATCCCTTGATGTTTCATCTGATCTGCCTCTAGTATTCCGAGATATTTGTAGCTTCCACCTTCTTCACTTGATCTGATCTCTTCTCCATTCGGCATTTCGAAGTTATTATTGTTATTATTATTATTATTATTATTATTATTATTATTATTATTATTATTATTTTGTGGTTAAATTCCATGAAAAGCGGTAGTTTACTGCCTTAATCGGTAGAGTTGGCAAGATGCAGTGCTTAGTATTTCTATCTCTTTTTGATCAGTATAAATGATATGTTTCAGTATTTACATGTGTGTAGTGTTCATATCCATTGACATGCAAATACATGTAATTCTATGAAGTACTTTGTTGGAACTGGTATTGGTACATAAATGGAATGGTCCAATTCGTGTATTTTAGATGATTGAAACCAAAGCATGGGGTGGATGACAAAACTCAATCACATGTTATGAAGTGTTAATGCAAAGAAATTGAAAGTACATGTAGGCAATGAGTTACGTGTACGTTTATACATTGCATTATTAACCTATCAAGTGTGTTTGACATCTCAGGAGTGAAATGGTTAACAGTTTTCCACAATTGTTGTTAACATACATGTATATTCTACCATGAATCGAGACCCAAATACTGTTTGACATTCATATCCTGTAGATTACCTCTGAGCAGTTAGCAATAACGGATGTCTGATCTCAGTTTTTTAATTTCTTTCCTGAATGCTCATGGCTCCTTCCTGATTGGAACTTGAGCCATACAGTGTACAGTGATACTAACCGATGACTACTGAATCTTTAGTCCCATATATAGGCATTTATACATGGGCCACCCAGTTCTAGTAGACAATGGGATATCATATTTATCACTGTACTCTTCATGATGACATACTTTTTGTCTCGCCCACCGGAGGTGAAGGCGAGACTAAGGGATCCAAATGTCGTCCGTCCGTCGTCCGTCCGTCGTCCGTCCGTCGTCCGTCCGTCGTCCGTCCGTCGTCCGTCCGTCGTCCGTCCGTCGTCCGTCCGTCCGTCACAAACGTTATGAAAGATAACTTGGCAACCGTGACTCACTTTTCAACCAAACTTGGGTTGTAGATGCACTAAGGGGACCTGCATGTTATGGTCCAGTCAGAGGTCACATGGTAAGGTCAAAGGTCATTTCAGGTCAAACGTTAAAGTTTACGTGCAAGACTCTCTTATGACACAAAACTCTGCAACCGTGACTCACTTTTCAACCAAACTTGGGTTGTAGATGCCCTAAGCGGACCTGCATGTTATGCTCTAGTCAGAGGTCACATGGTAAGGTCAAAGGTCATTTTAGGTCAAACGTTAAAATTTACGTGCAAGACTCTCTTATGACACAAAACTCTGCAACTGTGTGACACTGTTCAATCAAACTTGGGTTGTAGATGCACTAAGGGGACCTGCATCTTATTGTCCAGTCAGAGGTCACATGGTAAGGTCAAAGGTCATTTCAGGTCAAATGTTAAAGTTGACGTGCAAGACTCTCTTATCACACATAACTTTGCAACCGTGACTCACTTTTCAACCAAACTTGGGTTGTAGATGCACTGAGGGGACCTGCATGTTATGGTCCAGTCAGAGGTCACATGGTAAGGTCAAAGGTCATTTCAGGTCAAACGTTGAAGTTTACGTGCAAGACTCTCTTATGACTCAAAACTCTGCAACCGTGTGACACTTATCTATCAAACTTGGGTTGTCGATGCACTAAGGGGACCTGCATGTTATGGTCCAGTCATAGGTCACATGGTAAGGTCAAAGGTCATTTCAGGTCAGACATTAAAGTTTACGTGCAAGACTCTCTTATGACACAAAACTCTGCAACGATGTGACACTTATCTATCAAACTTGGGTTGTAGATGCACTAAGGGGACCTGCATGTTATGGTCCAGTCAGAGGTCACATGGTCAGGTCAAAGGTCATTACAGGTCAAACGTTGAACGGTTAAAGTTTACGTGCAAGACTCTCTTATGACACAAAACTTTGCAACCGTGTCACACTTTTCAGTCAAACTTGGGTTGCAGATCACTAAGGGGAAGTGCATGTTATCATTCTGTTGGACTTCACATGATAAGGTGAAAGGTCATTGGAGGTCATATGTTACAGATGTTTTCAAATTCTTGAATTTGCTTTTCCTCTGTCATTTCTTGTTTCAAACGTTAAAGTTTACCTGCAAGACTCTCTTATGACACATAACTTGGCACATGTTGCTGCAGTAGCAAGCAAATTTGGATGATAGATTCACTAGGGGTACATTCATGCTGTTGTGCCATCAGGTCACATGGTAAGGTTAAAGGTCATTTTAGGTCAAACATTAAAGTTTACCTGCAAGACTTTCTTGTGAATCAAACTTGGTTAGGGATGTACTTGGGGAAACTTTCGTGTTATTTAGTCACGGGTGGGCGAGACACAATCTTGCTATTGGCTTGTTTGTGTATGCCTTTTACAACAATAAGTAGCCAAATGGCAAGTAGGTATACTTTTGTTTAGCCTCTATAAAAGTGCCCTGGAGTACTTTTCAGAATTTGATTGATAAAGAATTTGTTGTCAGCTTTCTTATTTCCTTCCATGCTAGTGATGGGAAAGATTGCTATATGAGGACACACTAGTTCATTTCATTCTTTTCATGTAACAAAAAAATTTGTGCAAAAATGTGTTAATCAAATTATCTATCTCCATTTCATTCTCAATTCATTTCAAATATTTGTAGTATAAAAAATTACTGTATGTAATATGAACTTATATGTGTTGTCAACATGACACTATTTTGTCGCCAAGAAATCCAGAGTGCTTCCTGATGCAACAGGTGATTTAATTGTTTCACAGCGAAGATTAGTGTTAAAAGAAGCTGCCTAACTTTTTTTTTTACATACAGTACTTGTAGTACTGATAGTATGTGGCTAGGAATAAGTGTTGCCAGATTCCTGTCGACCACCAGCAATCATAACTTTAACAAATTTTCATTGTTGTTACATGTGAACTTTGTACAATTCATTGTTAATTGACATCCAAGTAATCCAAGTAATCATCTAGGTTGCCAGGCTCACAAGTGGCAACCCATTAGAGATGTGAAGCAAGAGCAGTGTAATACTTATTAATAGTACCTTGCATCATGTACATTTTCATACATCCTGTCATGAGTTGAGTAAAGTTTTGTCTGGAGATACATGTACATGTACTATTGTGGTCGTTTATGAGGAAGCCATATTGACTAATCAGGGTGAAGGTCATGTTTGTGCACGCATTATGATGTCATTGCACAAGCTCTCTTGACTGTTCTGTCAACTTGATGATGATGAGGAAGTGGCTGATTTCAGTAGTCTTCACTTGATATGATGTACCAATATTAGGCCTGAAGAGAAAAATATTTATAGTGTTTTATGTATTTTATGTTTTACTTATTGTACAAATTTGATGAGTTTTTAATTCAAGCATTGTTTACCTCGATATGATCATTATGATGAACAGGTTTCTAATTGTATTATATTCGTTATCTTGCATCATGATGTTATTACATTACAATGCAGTCCACCATAAGCTGAGGAGATGGCAAACTGTACTTATACATCAGCGTGCAGTACTATCCCACCATAGATGTATTAGCCAATGCCATGATAGATGAAAATAATATTTTTGTCCTTAAAAAATTGTTTCACCCTGATTAAATGCCTTCTTCAAAACAACTATTAGTCACTTTTTAGAGCATAGTCTAGTTTAAAGTGATGCAAAAAATTATTAAGTATAATTTTACTTGCTATTTTTCTTCTCTTCTCCTCCCCACTCTCTCTCTCTCTCTCTGTCTTCCCCCACTCCCTTTCTTTATCTCTTTCTTTCTCTGTCTGTCTATCATGTAATGTTAGTGTAATGAACAGTACATGAAACCATCAAATTACTTCAGATTCATGCCAAATAAGTATTTGAAAAATTGTATATTAAACTGACCTGCAGTTTGCAGGTTGGAAGTTTGTCTTGACGTACTTATCTTTATCAACCTTCTAGTGCCATCCTCAAAGGTAATTTGTTTTCTCTTCTTGGTGAAATCCCTCTTTTCTTTTTATTAACATCAAGGATGCTATGCTGTGGCAAGAATCCTCTATGACATTTCCTTCTTTATCACCTTCTGGTAGGGTTTTGACTCGAGTATCATGCTGGAGGGCATGATCCATGCAGCAATCAGTTGGGTCAAAGCTGGCCTTCCCATTAGGCTTCTCAAGATCGTTGTCTATGCAACCATTGAAGGTGGAAAGGCTACATTCAAGCGAGGGGTGGACAGTGAGGTCGTGGACAAGTTTGCAGAGCTCAAGACCAGATATGAATCAGCCAACCTCATTCCCCAGGTATACACATTTAATATGTTATCATCTGAAACATACAAACATGACTTTCCCTTAGACATTTAAATCCTCTTTCCTGACATTTGTACATAGCTGTAATTACAAAGTGCAGCAAATGAACAAAGTTTAGATAATATCCAAATTTATGTATTTCAATTCAATAGATTATGTACCGTTACATGTAAATTCTAAAATTCCTGAAATTTGCAGAAAAAGAAGGTCCACAAAATACTAAACGGTATATATGAGAGCTGTTTGTTGGTATAGATTTTACAAATCTCCTTCATCACTGTCATCAATTATTTTCATGTAATCAGAGACATTCCCCTTCATCCATTGACTACTGAATTCTGTCATTCCCCTAGGCTGAATACATGGACCTTCCACTACCATAAGGGGATGGATTAATTTGATTAATTCTAAATGTCACTAATTAATATTTCTTTTTGTGCAGGAGGTGACCCTAGAGTATGATGTCTATCTCTCCTACACTGACAAGGACCAGAAGATTGCTGACAAGATCCAGACCCAGCTCCTGGAAGAGAAACCTGATATCCGCATCTGCACAGCCAGACAGAAGGTGGATACAGAGGTTGTCTATCAGGAGGAGATGTATGACATGGTCTCCAAATCTGCTAGAGTAGTCACAGGTACATGATGTTCCTTGTATGGCTAACTTTAAAAGATTTTTTAATTGTCTTGCATGTTCAATACCGCTTGGAAATTGTTACATGTAAAAGTTTCATTTAACTTTGCTTTATGAAAGTCACAGTGAACAAGAATTTTACTTAGACTGTGATCAGATTTTTATGTTCCTATTTTTTTTTTTTCAGGATGATCCTTTTCTTTCTTGAAATATCCCTGTTTTTGCCCTTAACTCTTTTTCAGTCTTCATATGGTTTATGTAGGTCCTTAGAGTACATTGTCCATTTAAAACAAACGCAGAACAAAAGAAGAGAAAATTTGATATTGATATAATTATACAGACACGGTCTTCCTTATTACTGAAATATATATTCATATTGAAAGACAATGCTACCAGCATGTTGTCAATAATTGGACTAGAATGATCTCAAAATTTATACTAGGCCTTGGAAAATCTGTGAGAGGCCCTTGAATATCAACTCTGAAATCTTACCCTCAATTGAGGACATGTGAGAAATGACTTTAATTACATGTAGTATTTTCAAGCTTTAAAATATATATATGCATTTATGTGTTGTTGATAAATACCTAAAAATTTGATGTGTTTATTGAGATTATGATTATTAAGGAAGCAAGAGTCTTCCTCATTGTTTTCAATATATGTACAGGAATAAAAACAGTCTTCCAAAATGCTGAATTTCACAAGCCCATTTTTATTTTCAAGAAGACAAACACACTCTAACTTGTGAAAAGGTATTGAAGACAATAGTGTACATGTAGTTGCAGTTAAAATCACTGTTAGGGTTGATTATGTCATGAACATGTAAACCTCCATCTCAAAACCATTAGTAATTGGTCAAACTCTAATGATCTTGAATTCACATTATATTTTTCATTCTTAAAGTACTGTAGACATTCAGTGATGTAGAAACTGACTTATTTTTCATTATTGTGTAGGTAAAGCTTAGATTGGACAAGTTTGTCAAAATTCAACACTTGGAAACATTTGAAGTAATTATTATTATCAACTACAAAGCGCTAAGATACAGCCCCCGACATGGCACCTGAAGAGCTCTCCGAACCACACTGAGATTTGTGACATCTTAGGGGGGTCTTTAATTGCACAAGCAGACAGTGCCCCATAACATCTCACACATTTTTAGTGCCTGTTTTCTCATCTTCTCTTCAATTATTTCTCTCACAGTTCACTAGCGTCAGTCTAAATGTTTAATCTATTGCCTCACTCTAAACCTCATGTATGGTATTATTTTGATGGAAAATGAAGCGTTAAAAGAATAAAGGAATCAGTCGCTTGTAAACAAAATAGACGCCATTGCATTTTCAGCTGCATACACCACAGTATGTTTGGCATTCCAAAAGGGAGGGAATACCACCCATGCAATCATTTGGCAGGCTTTTCATTTTGAAAGTGTAGTTTCTTTGATTGTTCATTAACCCTTGTTCTGTATATTTACAACAAAATAAGATATGTGACCCAACGCAACGGAATCAGTTGGAAGTCTCAAATGGTACTTGTCTACAAATGAGGTGTTTTACTGAAAGTATAATTTCTTACCCAAATTTATATTTTCACATATGCCGAAGCTTTGATTATTCATCAATTACTTCCAAAAATTTGAAGCCAAAATAAAAAGTCTAAGTTCCTCAAAATAGTGTTTTAATCCCCTATTCCAAAACGCATCGATGAGACTTTGGCCTTTGAAAAATGACCGTGCTCACACCAGGGAGCTTTTGCACAGGTCTCTTTTGTTGCTAAGGCCTCGTGGCCATAAAGGCGACATGACGTAATCTCAGCTTGTCGACTTCGCAGCCTGTGATTGGTCATTCATCTAATAATGCATATGTATGTTTCTTATAAGGCCATGGTACTGATGACATATTTCTCAGCTTGACATCTTCGCGCACTATGATTGGGCATTCGTCAAAATAATTATGCATAATGCAGGACATCAGGCACGCTGAATTGGAAGAACACTAGCGCTAGCCAGCTTGATCCGAATAAATTAACCCCGTTGAAATGCTTATTCTTATTCTGTTTGTTCTCTAAAAATTTTGTAGTACCAAAGTTCGTAACCCAGGACAAAAATCCAATTGAATCCCCATTGGAGATCCCCATTGAATACCACTTGGCAATCCTACTTCCTACAAGAGGTGGTCTATAAAATTAATGACAGTCAAAATAGTCCGGTTGCCAAGGGGGGTAAGGTTGCATTTGAATGTTATAGTTTTTTTTTAAATTGATATCGACTGTTCAGACCTTCTGTTTTAACAATCCACATGCTGGAGCTCTGTCAGCATTGAGCAATTTGAGATATACGCAAAAATCCAAAATGGCCGCCGGCGGCCATCTTGGATTTTCTGTTTACCCACTTTAAACTTCCCAAGAATGTTCAAAATTGGGAAATATGGGGTTTTTGGGATGGAGAATCCAAATCTGAGGTTAGTTTGAAGATATGACTATGTTTTGACCTCTAGATATAAAATTGCGGCTATTTTTCAAGATGGCCGCCATATGTGCTATAGGCTAGGCAATGTAAACTAGTGAAAAGTCCTTATCTATCACTTAACATAAAAATAAAGCAAACAAATTCTATCTTTTTCATTTGTGCTATATCTATTACATGTTCACTTTCACTTCGGAAAACAATCACGGCAAAAATAATTGATATTTGGGCGTAGGGCGCCCTCAAATTTTGAGTTTTAAAAAGAAATTGGCAAATTTGTCCTTTAAATTACAGCATTGGTCCCAACTAGCAGGATGATCAAAATTTGTAAAAATTGAAGACATTTACCAACATTTCAGAGCACCCTCAGTGAAATTTCGCTTCCAGAAGGCTATCTGGTCAGAATATAATTGTGAAAATGAAGATAAGCATCATTTTGCAACAATTTGGGGATACATAGTGATTCAAACACTACATTGTTGGCACCTATCTTGAAAACTGCAGATGGTATAGCATAGTTCTACAAAATCTGTTTAGTCCACAATAGATTTTTTTTAAAGGTTAATGCACTGAAGTAAATTGATATCTTGTCCTTGAAAATATGAAGCATATACAGTATTTATATAATACATTCATATACATTCAAACCTCTCCCAATATTTATATAATATATACAATTAATGTATGGTTCTCTTCCGTAATTGGTATAACATTCCCATAAATGCGTGTTACGGTAAACATTCAGATATCGATATTTTCCATTAAAAATGTGCTATTGATCTCATTTTTCTAATCTGCATGTGATATATATATATATATATATATATATATTGAAAGAAATTTGACAAATGTAAACAACTTTGGCAACTCCCTTGTAAATAATAAACACTGTCGGTCAATTGGATTCGGTCACGCCTAACTGCTGGCCCGCCTCTGTGGTCTAGTGGTAAGGCATTGGCGTTCTAAGCCAGTGACCCGGGTTCGATTCCCGGCGGAGGCATTTTTTCAACCCTTGATTCAAAATGGATGACAGCTCTGGGGAACATTGAAGGAGCTACGCAATTATTATTCTCCCATTTTCATTTCTTTCAGTATATATATATATATATATATATATATACAGTATTTAGATGGTAATTCATTAAAATGCAAACAATTTACCTTTACCTATCATTAAATAAAGCCATGCCAAAATAAAACCCCAACAAAAACAAAGCGAGTGACTACAGCCAACGAATAGTACTGCTAAACACCGTATTTCAGCTCTCTTTAAAACTACTGCTGTGATCTGGTTATGACGCTTAGATCGCAGAATATACTGTAGCTAGTTAAAGCAACAATATAGGTGTTGATTTGGGGGTGGAGGATATATCCCCCAGTATTGGCGGTAGGGAGATGGTCTGCATTAACACCCCCCCCCCCCCAAATTAATTCACCATCAAAAATGACATAACTCCCTGCAATCCCCAAAAAGACAAATTTTTAAAAAAAGAAAGAAAAAGAGAAAAAGGGACAACAAAGGGGGAAAAAGATTTTTGAAGTAAAAAGGATAACGAAAAACTTTCCAGCGCTGGCTTGCTTAGCTAGCTCACAGTTTAAAAGTATCTCTGGTTGTGGTTATATCGGTTTGCAACTCTCTCTCTCTCTCTTCTGGTATTCTATTCTTCTACTCGCTGCTTCGCATTTTAAGTATCTTAACCAATGCCGGTTAACTTAATATCCTTATGAAATTAAATTAGTTTGCATCTAATTTTCTTTCTATCTAATATTATACTATTCTTCTTGTCATAAAATGATAGCAATAAAGCTGCAAAGTGTCGAACATCAAGAAGAGCTGAAAAAGAAGAATTTTGATGAGATAGGAGATTTTTTAATCAACATATGAGAAAGGAGGAAGCCGATAAAATGTGTTACTAGAATGATGAGATTGGAATACCAATACAAAAAAAAAAAAAAAAAACTGTTCTCTGTATAGTGTTTTTTTCCCCTTGCTACACTTGCCTATAAAATCTAGAAACAAGATATATTCAATGAGGCAAACACTCTTATTCCCTCAGCAGTGTGATCAAATATCATAATACTTTTATAGCAAAGTGTCTAACTGTCCTCAAATTCTTTGGGAAGATGTACACTATCAAAATAATCATTTTGGTGGCAATTCTACATTTGAAAGAAAATGAGCTGAGAAGCAGAATGGTTTTGAATGGTAAGCGATGAGCCAAATAGCGTCATATTTGGCAATTAGGTGATCGAATATATTTAGAAGTCTGAGGTTATCAAGGAGACGTGTAAAGTTTTCCTCACTCGTTGCACTCACTCGTATAGCATTTAAATACAAAATAGTTGGGGAACACTTTTTCGCCAAGAGTGTGTTTTCTCCTATCTCCTTCCGCTCGCTTGTATTATTTTGAAACAAAGTGGTTTAGAACAGCAAAAGATTAGATCATTGTGGTGCTAGAATAGAGTCTTAGTTGGCAGTGGGGTTACTATACCATCAAAATATCTTTCAGACCACAGTGATATTTTGACCATTAAATAATACTGTATCATCAAACGAGTGTGCTTCCCTCGCTGCTCGTTATATACAAAAACATGGTGGTTTGGACATTAAACATTAGACCAAGGAGGTGCTGAAAAGGTTATATTTAGCAGCAAGGTTGCCAAATAAATCATTCGAATATCTTATTCCTAGAGTGTACGTGTTTGATGACAAAATGAGATTCATTTTTGACTCACTAAATAAAACTGTAGTGGTTCATACTTTTTAAAATGTGTCAACTAAAATAAAAGGAATGGGGATGTACCCCTTCGATATTGTTTGAAAACAATGTTTGTTTGGCTAATGGGATGAACGGGAGAATAGACTAGGAATGCAGCAGACCTGTGAGCAAATATAGGTCTTACACCCTCCCGCCACAATATTTAATGACGATCTGATCTCTGTGCTCAGTTTTTGCATAGTTGTTCCTTCACGTTTTAATCCCATATCCTTTCCCAGTTGCTTTGCTCCCCGACCGAGAATATTCGGTATCAATCATCCCCCCCCCCACTATCCAGAATCAAAACCCATGAGCATTATATCCATATTTGTAAGAAAAATCATATTTTGACCTTAAAATATCATGAAATATAAAAAGTATACTTTTCTTCCGCAACTGGTAAACATACCTTTAAAATGCATGTTATGTTGGATTTTTATATCAATATTTTCCATTAAAAGGCTACTGAGCTTTTTTTTTTTTTAGATTCACATATTTAGATGCTTATTATCTAATATGCAAACAATCACATGAACATTAACATGTCTTTTAAGAAGGCCGAAAAATGAATCGATCAACTTTATAGCCAACAATAAAGTAGTGCTACACACACTATTTCAGGAATGAGTCTCTTGAAAAATACCAGTTATTTGGCTAAGCCATGATTTGCAGAATTTTCAGGCCACGATAGTCAATGACAGATATGTTTAGAAGATACTCATATTAGATGAAATGATGTTTTGGCCTTGAAAATATCAAGAAATATCATTTTAAAAGGCATATGTTTATTCTGTAATTAGTATTACATTACACTTAGATGCTTACTTGAATTTCATAACTAATTTGAATATAAATTATTGTCGACTTTCTGAGCCTCGAATTCCTGATAGATATGTGAGTACACATACTTTTTGTCAGCTCAAAAAAGTGAACATCATTTGCTTTGTCTCCATAGTGTATTGTGTGTGTGTGGGGGTGTCTGTGTTTGGGAAGGAGGCTACCCCCCTCCCCTCCCCATCCCCATTACTGTCTTGTGCTTTTAAATATACTTTCAAAAAGAAAACAATCATATTTAATCTATTTTCTATGTGATTTTCATTGCAATATTGCATACATGTACATGTACTTGGAGATCGTTGGGGGCGCTATCTTGAAAATTAGCCGCCATTTTATATTAAGACATCGAAACATAGTCATATCCTCAAACTAATCTCAGATTTGGATTCTCCATCCCGAAAAACCCTTATTTCCCAATTTTGAACACTCTTGGGAAGTTTAAAGTGGGTAAAAAGAAAATCCAAGATGGCCGCCGGCGGCCATTTTGGATTTTTGCGTATATCTCAAATTGCTCAATGCTGACAGAGCTCCAGCAAGTGGATTGTTAAAATAGAAGGTTTGAACAGTCGATATCAATTAAAAAAAAAACTATAACATTCAAATGCAACCTTAGGCCCAAAATCCGGGTTTGGCTGCCGGACTAAAACATGTGCGATCAAAGTCATTCCAAATAGTCGGTTTGACATTCTTACTTAGCTAACAGTGTAACCTAGAAAAGTTCTTTCTGTTGAAGTTTTTTGGCTGATTTATGATCCTATGTGGTCTATGGACATTTTCAGCTTGGTTGCCCAAACAGCAACTTTGAGCAATTTGCATAATTTGCATAAATATGTATTGATACAGGTTATACAACGCAAAGACAACTCACACAGAATGTACAAACTGAACTACATGTACGTGCTAATTGTGTATGTGCACTGATACGGAATAATAGTGTTGCTCATCTCGTGAACGCAACCTGTGATAAAACGTAATGACCTTAATACACACAATCAGATATGGATGCACATCCAATTACGAGTTTGTGGGACATCAAATCATTTCAGTGTTATTTTTACAATCAGAAATCCCGTTTTTGTACTAAGAATCATGTTAATATCAACTTGCTTATCTGTGAACAACTGTGAGTGTACTTTTTGCACAAGGAATGAGAGTTGGCCTGCTCCTAAACCGGTATTAATGTGCGCAAGCAGGTTGGCGGCCTTCTTGTATTGTTTTAGTTCCTTTTGGGGTACATCTTTGTGTAATGTTAGGCGTATGGATTAAATTAACGTTATTGGAACACCGTTAAACCACAAGTATGTTTCTAATTCAATTTTTTTTAGAAAGATGTCATTTTTAATGATATGAGTGTTTGCAATAGGGGGCATAATGATGTACATAATGTATCTATTCAGTTATAAGACTTTGTATTTTGTTAAGAAATTGGAGCCCAAATATTTTCAACCACTGGTATGTTATTCTGTGCGTAAACGCTATAGTCCAACTAGAATATGACTGCAATTAACTTTTTTTTAAAGATGGGCCTAAAGGAAGAATATAGCAGCTGTTAGTACTATTCTTAATGAATGTGAGACTAAGTTTTCAGTCATTTATAGATAACGAAGCTGACATTTCCTTTATTTTTTATACTAAACCCTGACTGGTAATTGCACAAATATGTGTAAACTTTAGTCTACATCCCTACAAAACCCCCATTTTATGGAAGTATCTCTCATCAGTGTACCCCGTCTCGTTTCACCACAGGTTGAATCCACGAGATGGACAACGCTTTTGAAGTTTCGTATCACCACACACACACAATTAGTACATAGTTCAGTTTACACAGTATGTGTAAGTTGTCTTGGGTGGCATATCCTATATTCATGTAGATTTATGCAAATTATGCAAATTGCTCAAAGTTGCTGTTTGGGCAACCAAGCTTAAAATGTTCATAAACCACAAAGGAACCTTCGAATTTCTCATCAAGAAAGGAAATAGACTAAACTATTCCCGACTGCCCTTCGTGAACTTCTTCAATAGCATGTTCGAGTACCGATAGCTTGTTATCGATGAACTTGGACAGCTTGCCAAATTCATCTCGTAGGGCGAGAAGCTGGTCGAGCTCAGTGTTTTCCTCGTCAGACGTGGTTGTTTGTAGGACCAGAGGACTTTTTCTTGCTGCTGTAGGGCATTGTGACATCACAGTGAAGAAGTCAGAAACAGGTGGTGGTGGTGCGTGAAGATGGCAGTGGTGATGAAGAGCTCCAGTACGCATTTGAGATGCGCAGAATTTGATGCGTTGATGCGCGTGGAAGAGTTTTTCAAAATTTAACAGAGGAGAAAAATTGATGAAAATTGACAAAAACTGTTTGATAAGATCGAAACGAATGAAAACTTCAGTGAACAAAAATAATGTCTATAATCACCGTAAAAGACGCTCCAAGTCCATATAAGGCACTTCCCATCTACGTTTAAGAAAGAGGTCAAGAAACCCACAAATGTGGAGCCCTTCTGAAACACGTCCTTCAATTCAATTCAATTCAATTTCAATTTATTGACCATTAAAAAGACATCAAAAATATTTACAAAAATAACATAATACAACAAATTCAAAATATAACAGGTTACAAGTTTCTTAATGGTCAGGACCCCTAAGAAGCAAGACTGCTTATAGCCGGGGCCCTACAAATATACAAATAACATAACTGATAAAAAGGGTTATAATCAAATACGCACACACATACACACACTTTCACACATCATCACACAATGCAAAAACACAGGAGATAGAATAGAATAGAAGATAAGACGAGATAAAAAAAAAAAAGAAGATAAAATACTATTACAGGGTGGGATTTGAGTTCTTTAAATAATTGAACAAAAATGACTTTGAAAGTAACTTAAATCGTGAGAGTGTTGTGCTGTTTTTTATATCAGAATTGAGAGAATTCCATTCTTTCACCCCGATATATCTGATGGAATTGCGAATAAAATTAATTTTAGAAAAAGGAATACGATAGTTGTTTTGATGTCTAGTAGAGTAATTATGAATTTGAGAATTTGTATGAAACATTTGTGAAAAATTTTCAGGAAGGGTGCCTTTGTGAAATTTAAACATAAAAATCCATGTATTTAAACGAATTAATTCAAATAAAGGTAACACTTTGTGTTTAACAAAAAGAGGCGCACTTGGACTCATATAATGAGAATTTGTTAACAAACGAAGAGCTTTCTTTTGTAAAATAAATAATTTAGATAAATTTGATTTAAAGGTGTTACCCCAAATAATATTACAATAGTTAAGATGGGGAAATAATATAGAATAATAAATATTAAGTAATATGCTGAGGGGCAAAAAATCCTTAAGTCTGTACAAAACTCCAATACATTTTAGAACTTTGTTACAAACATTATCAATGTGTTTTTTCCATTCCAAGTTTTCTTGGATAGTGACACCTAAAAAGTCAATACAATCTTTCCTTTCAATAGCAATGCCATCAATTTTAACATATTCAATATTACTTACAATTTTTTTCCTTTTGGAATGGAAGATAACATACTTTGTTTTTTCAAGATTAAGTTGTAGTTTATTACATTTGAACCAGGCATTTAAGTTACATAACTCAGAATTAACTGTAGAAATCAATTTAGGTAAATTAGAGTGAGAACATAAAACAGCAATATCGTCTGCAGACAAGGAGAATTTAAATATTTTTGATGAGAATAGAATATCATTTACATATAAAATAAACAAAAGCGGCCCTAAAACTGAACCTTGTGGAATACCGACATCAATATTCATGTGATTGGATTCGACACCATCGATCACCACATATTGTTTACGATTGGATAAATAACTGGCAAACCACTGCAGTGGAATACCACGAACCCCATAATAATTCATTTTTTCCAAAAGAATGTGGTGATCGATGGTGTCAAAAGCCTTGGATAAATCCATAAATACTCCACAACAAAAGTGACCTCTATTCAATTCTTCTAAGATATAATCTGTAAAATTTAATATACTGAGTGATGTGCTAAAATCTTTACGGAAACCAAATTGGTCGTTAATAAGAATCTTGAATCTATTTAAAAAGGCATACAATCTTTTGTGCATCAGCTTTTCTAAAATTTTACTGAATACTGGTAATAAAGCCACTGGCCTATAATTTTCAATATTATCCACATTATTTTTTTTATATATTGGTATTATCTTTGCAAGTTTTATACTGTCTGGCACGGTTCCTGTAATAAATGATTTATTAAACACATCACACAGAGGATGAACAAAGTGATGAATACATTGTTTCACAATTTTTGGAGATATACCATCCGGTCCACATGCTTTATTAATTTTTAGAGATGATGATATTTCTATAATTTCGTTTACAGAGACTGGTTTGACAAAGAAGGAGTTGAATTGTTTATTTGGTAAAAAATCATTAAATGATTGGGTTGATACAATTGAATTTGAAATTTTTTTTTTCCTACATTGACGAAAAATGAATTGAAATATTGAGCAATATCTCTCTGAGAATCAAATTTCATGCTTCCATGAAACATTGTTTTAGGTATATTTTTTTGTTTTTTGTTACCCAATATTGAATTTATTTGTCTCCAAGTTTTTTTCAAATCACCCTTGACATTGTCAAACAAATCTCTGTAGAGTTTTCTTTTAGAAAATCTGATAATATTGGTTAGGTTGTTTTTATACAATAAATATTTTTTCTTATGTTGATCACTAGGTCTCTTTAAGTATGTTTGAAATAACCTATGTTTACGTTTAACTGATTGCAATATTCCTTTTGTGATCCAAGGATTTTTGTATCTCTGTTTCTTATCTGCATGGTTTACCCTCATGGGAAAACATTTATCATAGATTTTATAAAACTTTTCAAAAAATATATTATAACATTCATTTGCATCTTCACATTTATATCCATCCAACCAATTGACAGAATCTAGTTTTTCTTTAAACATATTTACATTTGCATCATTAAATAATCTATTCTTTTTAAAGTTATTGACATGATGAGTATATACAGATTTATGATGCGAAATGCAAAATATAGGGAAATGGTCAGAGCAGTCACTATAAAGAATACCAATTTGCTGCTTTCTTTCCTCATTCACAGTATTAGTATAGATATTGTCAATTAAGGAAATTGTGCTATATGTGTAACCCTTGTTGGTTTTGTTATTAATGGATACATATTATATGAAAACATAGTATCTAGGAAAAAGTTTGTTTTGTTGTGAATACCATAATTTATCAGATTTATATTATAATCACCCAATACATATATGTCCTTCTTCTCACATTCTAATGTATCAAACATTGTTTTTATTTTCTCAGTAAAGGGTGTGATATTAGTGTCAGGGCAACGATAAATACATCCAATTACAACTGATTTATTATTTTGAACAGTTTCAATAAACAAGGTATCAGCATACTCAGTGGATGAAGAAAGATCAGCAAGAACTGTATATTCTATATTACATTTAACATATAAGGCTACACCTCCACCTGTCTGTGTTGGTCTGCACACTTGCACTAATGAATAACCATCTATATTGAACATATCATAATGAGTAGAAGGTTTGAACTATGTCTCAGATATTGCTATAAAACTAAATTCATGGTCAATAGATGACAAAAGTATTTGAATCTCATTAAAATTCTTAGGCAAGCTTCTGGCATTCAAATGTAACATAGAAATATCTGTTTTTGTATACTTATATTGACTGTTGAAAACATCACAGAAGGTATATTTACAATTGTTTTCATATAAAGAATTACAATCTTCATCAGATAATATATTTTCAACATCAAAGTTTTGAAATGGTAAGTTCATGTCAAATGGATTCATTTTTAATTTCAACAGCATATCAATGTCTATACCTTTGTTAAGATTGAAAAAAGTATACACTGACCAAAGAAATTCACAGTCATCATTATAGTGATTGAATGGAAAAATCCCAGATGAACAATTAAAACACAATGAAGTAATGGAAGAGGAAGAACAGTACACACACACAGCCATACACACCACACTCACTCTTTATTAAAAAAAAGGCAGAATAAATGAAGACTTACTACAAATAGGTAGCATGAAACACTCCACAGGCTCAAGGAGCTTTCAAGTTCAGTTTATATATATTCAGTTAAACAGTTTACAGTTTGCCAAGTTCATCTTTGCATTTAATCAATTGCTTCATTGGATTCCTGTTACTTGGAGTTGGATGCTTCACTATGAACACACGACCATCCATGGTCCATGTAGACTGGACCTTTTCATGTTTCTTCGCTGCCAGTAGAAGTTCATGATTGCAAGCCGTCAGATCTTCATGGGTCCTTCCTCTTTGGGAGCTGTATGATATAACAAATAACTAAGTTTTCATGTGGAATATCATCCAACATTAGATTTAGCAGATAAGGCATTCAAAGAAAGCTCAGATCCGCAAAGCTTGACTGATCCTTAGAGAGTCTCGAAATGCAGTGGTCACATCACGGCATTTGCATACAATTTGCAATGACTGACTTTTACACACGTGGTACGTTACCCTGCCTCGTGGTTATTTAGGGAGACGTTGCTAATGAAGTCTTGCACCGGGTCATATGAAATGCGTTGCTCTGTTTTTCGCACTGAAACTTTGAGCACTCTTTTCTCCATTTTTCAGATTTCAATTTGGACAGTTTAGACGTTTTAAATTGCTTGTTATATAGTCCGGTAGCCATGGGGGGTAAGATTGCATTGGAATGTTATAGTTTTTTTTTTAAAATTGATATCGACTGTTCAGACCTTCTATTTTAACAATCCACATGCTGGAGCTCTGTCAGCATTGAGCAATTTGAGATATACGCGAAAATCCAAAATGGCCGCCGGTGGCCATCTTGGATTTTCTGTTTACCTGCTTTAAACATCCCAAGGATGTTCAAAATTGGGAGTTAAGGGTTTTTCGGGATGGAGAATCCAAATCTGAGGTTAGTTTGAGGATATGACTATGTTTCGATGTCTAGATATAAAATGGCGACTATTTTTCAAGATGGCCGCCATATGCACTTTAGGCTAGGCAATGTAAAAAAGTGAAAAGTCCTTATCATTTAAGGACGTTCCACAGTTAAAATCAAATCCATGTCATTTTCTCCAAATTTTGCATGGAGTTACTTTGGTACCTATGTATGCCAAAAAGGCAAAAAATAATATAGGTTCATGTGCTTATTTTCTTTTCTACGAGACTTTGAAGTTAAAAAATAAAATGATGCAATCAAGAGATTTAGGCCTCTATTAGACCTCACGATTTCGACAAACGAGTATAAATCACTTTTACTCTGTCAAAACCCTATTAAACTTCATCAAATCTTCCAGATTTGTAGCGAAATGTATGACAAAGGTGGAAAAACTCTTTAAATTGGGCCATCTGTACTTCTCTTTAAACTAGCAGCGCCCTCATGTGGCGAAAATGGTGCCAAAAAGGACAAAAAAACATAATCTTAGAGGCTTGGAATCTAGATGAAAAATAAAAAGGACAGTTTAAGCTGCACTTTATTCAAAATCCATGTCATTTTCATGAAAATTTGCAAAGTTGTAGAGGAATGCCTACTGAAGGGGTAAACACATTAAAAAAAGGGGGGTTCATGTGCTCGTTTTCAAGCTGTCGGCACCCTAATGGCTGCGAATCGGCTTGAAAACCACAAAAACGCGCCAAAAACATGCAAAAGGCTGAGGATCTAATCCAAAATACGGATGATTCAAATTTATGGTCCCAAATATTCAAAACCGATGTCATATTCGTCTTTCTCTCTAGAATTGTAGAGGAAAGTATACTGAAGAGATTAAAACATTTTAAAAGTGGGGTCCATGTGCTTGTTTTTGAACTATCGTCGCCCTAATATTTGCGAATTGACTTGAAAACCACAAAAACGCGCCAAAAACATGCAAAAGGCTGAGGATCTAATCCACGCATGCAAAAGGCTGAGAATCTAATCCAAAATAAGGCCGATTCAATTTTATGGCCCCAAACATTCAAAACCCATGTCATATTCATCTTTCTCTCTAGAATTGTACAAGAAAGTAAACTGAAGAGATTGAAACATTGAAAAAGTGGGGTCCATGTGCTTGTTTTTTAACTATTGTCGCCCTAATAGTTGCGAATCGGCTTGAAAACCACAAAAACGCGCCAAAAACATGCAGTGTTGAGGATCTAATCCAAAATACGGCCGATTCAATTTTATGGCCCGTAACATTCAAAACCCATGTCATATTCATCTTTCTCTCTAGAATTGTAGAGGAGAGTATACTGAAGAGATTAAAACATTAAAAAAGTGGGGTCCATGTGCTTGTTTTTGAAATATCGTCCCCCTGATATTTGTGAATTGGCTTGAAAACCACAAAAACGTGCCAAAAACATGCAAAAGGCTGAGGATCTAATCCAAAATACGGATGATTCAAATTTATGGTCCCAAATATTCAAAACCCATGTCATATTTGTCTTTCTCTCTAGAATTGTAGAGGAAAGTATACTGAAGAGATTAAAACATTGAAAAAGTGGGGTCCATGTGCTTGTTTTTGAACTATCCTCGCCCTAATAGTTGCGAAACGGCTTGAAAACCACAAAACGCGCCAAAAACATGCAAAAGGCTGAGGATCTAATCCACGCATGCAAAAGGCTGAGAATCTAATCCAAAATACGGCCGATTCAATTTTATGGCCCCAAACATTCAAAACCCATGTCATATTCATCTTTCTATCTAGAATTGTACAAGAAAGTATACTGAAGAGATTGAAACATTGAAAAAGTGGGGTCCATGTGCTTGTTTTTGAACTATCGTCGCCCTTATAGTTGCGAATCGGCTTGAAAACCGCAAAAACGCGCCAAAAACATGCAAAGTGTTGAGAATCTAATCCAAAATACGGCCGATTCAATTTTATGGCCCCAAACATTAAAAACCCATGTCATATTCATCTTTCTCTCTAGAATTGTAGAGGAGAGTATACTGAAGAGATTAAAACATTAAAAAAGTGGGGTCCATGTGCTTGTTTTTGAAATATCGTCGCCCTAATAGTTGCAAATCTGCTTGAAAACCACAAAAACGTGCCAAAAACATGCAAAATGTTGAGAATCTATAATCCAATATACGGCCGATTCAATTTTACTGCTCCCAAACATTCAAAACCCATGTCATATTCGTCTTTCTCTCTAGAATTGTACAAGAAAGTATACTGAAGAGATTGAAACATTGAAAAAGTGGGGTCCATGTGCTTGTTTTTGAACTATCTTCGCCCTAATAGTTGCAAAACGGCTTGAAAACCACAAAACGCGCCAAAAACATGCAAATGACTGAGAATCTACACTGAAAACGAAAGTTGGTCAAATGACTAAAAAGATTAGTCATATTTGACTAAGAAATAATTAGTCATTTGTTTTTAAACTGACTAATATTAATTAATCAATCAAATTATGTCTTATTTGAGTAATCCTGGAAATAATTAGTATTGAATGAAAAAGAATTGGTCCGTAAATAGTCCTACACTGAAATCAGTTAGTCTTACATTAGTCTTTCATTAGTCTTTTTAATAATCATTTGCTAGTCATTGATGACATGACGTGGTGCTGAGGTAAGCTGTCAGTCATGGAAACTAATTTCACACATGCATATTCAAATTCTATATATACTTTTTAAAAACAATGGCTGTTCTTGATGCCCTGAATGCTTGTCATAGGCTTGACTGACATAGCAACAAGCACAGCTGAAGTAGTGTACGCAAACTTAATTCCAAGTTATTTTTGTAGTTAATAGACCTGTTTATATATTCAAATTGTATGCATACCTTTCAATCATTGGTTGTTGTTGATAACCAGAAAGCTTGCCAAAGGCTTTCAAGACAGAGCAACAAGATTAGTAATGTTACCCACTCAAGTAGTGTACTAGTGTTTGTTCATTACTAACAGGTTTAAGTTTTCTGAGAGTAGGAACTCCAAAAAGAGGGGTTTCCCCACTAAAGAAAGCACACGAATTACGAATCGCAAGCAATATTCACCGATTCACATTACATTACATTACACAATGCTATTGCTATTTGAACATAATCACTGTGACCACCTAATTTGCCATTAGGCAACCTAACCAATTGTACTGGTTGCCTGGCTGGCAACCAAGGAAAAAAGTGAAGTGAGAGCCCTGTGAATCTTTACTAAAGCTTTAGACAGGCTTTACAATCAATTGTAATTGTTACCATATATCATGACGAATGTAAATCTAGTCAACTTTGCAAACCAAAACCAGTGAGAGCTAGCTGCTGCGCTCCAGGCCGGCCAGCTCGGCAGGCTCGGTGTTGCATCTGCGCTGTGATGCACCGTGAACAATCAGCTGACGCGCACGCGCGTGACGTTTTAACCTGCGCAGTAGGGGTGTGCAGAAACATAACTGTGGAACGTCCTTAACATAAAAATGAAGCAAACTATTTTTTCATTTGCATTATATCTATATCATGTTTTCTTTCACTTCTGAAAAAAAATCACGACAAAAATCATTGCTGTTCGCCCTCAGAGTTTGATTTTTTTGTCTAAATTGGCAAATTTGTCCTTCAAATTACACCATTAGTCCCAACTAGCAGGATGATCAAAATTAGTGATATTGTAGACATTTTCCAATATTTGAAGGCAGCCTCAGTGAAATTTCACTTCCAGAAGGTTATTTGGTCAAAATATGATGGTGAAAATGAAGATAAACATCATTTTGCAACCATTATGGGACACATATTGTGATTCCTACACTACGGGAAACTATCTTGAAAACTGGAGATGGCATGAAGCTCAGTTCTCCAAAATCAGTTTAGTCCACAATGGATTTTTTTTTAAGGTGAATGCATTTAAGTACATTGATATCTTGACCTTGAAAATATCAAAAATACAATATTTATATAGCATTTACACAAACAATGTGTGGTTCTCTTCCGTAATTGGTATAACATTCCCATAAATGTGTGCTATGATTAACATTCAGACATCAATATTTTCCATGTAAAAATGTACTATTGATTTCATTTTTCTAATCTACGTGTAAGTGATATACATACAGTATTAAAAAGCAAACAATTTACCTTTTACTGTCATTAAGGAAAGCCATGCCAAAATAAACCCCAACAAAAATAAAGCGAGCGACTATAGCCAACAAACAGTGTTGCTAAACACATGAGGCTTAGATTGCAGAATACACTGTAGACCACAATAGTTTATGCAACAATATGGGTGTCGATTTGGGGAAGGGGGGATATATCCCCCAATATGTTGGTGGGGAGATGGTCTGTATTAACACTGCCTCCAATAATTCACCACCAAAAATGACATAGGTCCATGCGATCCCCTAAAAGAGTATTTGAAAAAAGAAGAAAGAGAAGGACAAATGGGAAAAAAGAATTTCAAAGTAAAAGGGATAACGAAAAACTTTCCAGCGCTGGCTCGCTTCGCTATCTCACATTTTTAAAGTATATCTAGCAGTGGTTAGGTTGGTTTGCAACTTGTCTCTCTCTCTTATGGCATACACTTCTTTACTCACTGCTTGGCATTTTAAGTATCTTAACCAAAGCCAGCTATGTTAATATCCTTATGAAATGAAACTGATTTGCATCTAATTGTCTATCTAATGTTATACTATTCTTCTTGTCATAAAATGATAGTAAAAAAAGCTGCGAGGAGTCGAGTCAAACATCAAGAAGAGCTAATACAGAAGAATTTTCATGAGATAATGACCTGTGACCATTATGAGAAAGGAGGAAGCCGATAAAATGATAAAAAGATAGAATGATAAGATTGGAGTAAGAATATAAAAACTCGTTCTCAATTACAGTATATTTTTGAATATCCATTTTTTTCTCTCTCCTTGCTACACTCACCTATCAAATCTAGAAACAAGATATTTCAAAGGAATCATACACTCTTATTCCCTTGGCAACAATTTTGAATATCATAATTCTTTTATAGCAAAGTGTCCAACTGTCCTCAATTCTGTGGGAAGATGTACACCATTACAATAATTATTTTGGAGGCAATTCTACATTTGAAAGAAAATGAGTCTGTAGCTTGTTTTGCTTGCTCATAGAAACAGAATGGTTTTGGATGGCAAGCGATGAGCCAAATAACGTCATATTTGGCAGTTAGGTGATCAAATATATAACAGTTTGAGGCTATCAAGGAGTGTAAAGTTTTCCTCACTTGCTGCACTCACTTGTATAGCATTTAAATACAGAATAGTTGGGGAATACTTTTTCTCCAAGAGTATGTTTTCCCCTCCCTTCGCCTGCTTGTATTATTTTGAAACAAGGTGGTTTAGAACAGCAAAAGATTAGACCAGCGAGGTGCTAGAATGGAGTCCTGGTTGGCAGTGAGGTGACTATATACCATTAAAATATCTTTCAGATCATGATATTTTGACCATGAAATAATACTGTATCATCAAAAGAGTGTTCGCTCATAATATACACAAACAGGGTGGTTTTGACTGTAAACATAAGACCATTGAGGTACTGAATAGGTTATAAATCATTCAAATATCTTATTCCTAGTGCATTGCAGAGTGTGTTTTTAAAATAAAATAATATTTACTTTTGACTTGCTCACTCACAAAATAAAAAATACTGTGGTTCATACATTTAAAAAGACTAGTGTCAACTAAAATTAAAAGCTTACAGGTCCCTAAACATTCCATTCAAGTAATGGGGATGTACCCCTTCGATATTATTTGAAGACTATTTTTGTTTGGCTAATGGGATGAACGGTAAAGTATACTAGGAATACAATAGACCTGTGAGCAAATATAGGTATTATACCCTCTATTCACAAAATTTACCGATGCTCTGATCTCTGACTGTGCTCCTTTTTAATCCCATATCCTTTCCCAGTCGCTTTGCTCCCATATTGAGGATATTCGGCATCAGTCAAACCCCCCCCCCCCCCCCCCCCCCCCCCCCGAACCCAAATCAAAACCCATGAGCATCAATATCCATATTTGTGAGGAAAATTATCATTTGACCTTGAAAATATCTTGAAATATAAATAGTGTACTTTTCTTCCGTAAAGTTCTGGTAAACAGGCATGTACTTAAAATACATCATCAGCTATGTTGGATTTTTATATCAATATTTTCCATTAAGAGGCTATTGAGCTCATTTTTTTAGATTCAAAATTATAGACAGATGCTTATTATCTAATATGTAAACAATCACTTGAACAATGACCTGTCTCTTATGATGGCTAAAAAACAGATAGATTAACTTTAGCCAACAATAAAGTGGTGCTAAACACACTATTTAAGGAATTAGTCCCTTGAAAAGTACCAGTTATTCGGCTCAGCCAAGATTTGCAGAATTTTCAGTCCACGATAGACAATGATAGATATAATGGGAGGTACTCAAATTAGTTAGGAAAATAATGTTTTAGCCTTGAAAATATCAAGAAATATTTTAAAAAGTATATGTTTCTTCTGTAATTAGTATTACAGTACACTTAAATGCTTAATAAATGAATTTCATAACTAATTTCTGAGCCTCAAATTCCTGATATAGAGATGTGAGTACATATATGTGAGCCGTCGCGCGAAAACCAGACTGTAGGTGAAAAGCAGTGATTGGCTGGGACGCGATTGATGTACGCATACTTTTCTTAGTTTCTGGCGCGCCTCTCTAGCTAGCTACCTCTGCCCTAGCGCTGCATGAAACGTCCGCGGGAAATTTGTTCTGGATCTGTTCATGCCATACCAACGTGTGTTATGCCGACACTTTGCCCGTATTTTCCTCTTTTTTGAGTGTGGATTTGCGTCCAAATAGGGGGACATTGCTCTCATACATTGAAGGTAAGTCAAATGTGCATTCACATGATTTTTGTTTGTTTTCTTTTGTTTATTTGTTTGCTAAAATAAGGTTCACAATTTAGTGACAGGAATGTGTGAATGTGAATCAACAATGCCAGTGGGATCACTGCTCGTGCTCCGTACAGCCTATTTAAACAGCTATTTTCAAAAGTTTAAAAAGCAGTATTTCTTGAATTCTCTAACACTTGCGTTAGACAGTATCATATATAATTAATATTTAAGATGCCTGCCGTTATTTGACGAATAGTTTTTTTTTTTTTTTTTTTATCCAAAAGCGAAGACTTTATTTTCCAAGCGTTCGGGCACGCGACGTCCCGTCCTAGATAATGATAGAAGTAACTTTAGATGCTTGGCGAGTCGAGGACAAGACAGGCTAGGCTCGGGTCTCCTCGAGGCTCGAGCTCGCTCGCCGGTCATCGGTTGTTGCAGCTCACAGAGCCTGCATGCCAGCCTATAGACCTTAAGCAGTCCTTACAAGTCATTCTCAGAATGCAATTAGATGTTGATTTTCATCCATTCCCGAATGTCAGACGGTGTGGTACTACAAAAGAGTTCAGCTTGTTTATCTTTGGAGAATTCTTTTTTTTTTTTTTTTTAATTATTCTGAAGATAGCTGGTCTTTTTGCTTTTTGCTTATTCAATTCTGTTTAGTGTTATTAGTATTGATATTAAATTTCGAAGTGTTGGAGTCTGCTAGTCCGAGGCCTAACTTTTTCGTTAGTACTACTAGGTCTAGGCCTATTAGTTGTTGCTTTTTTGTCCCTAGTTTTATGTCAGGCTTTGAAACTGTAGTCTAGTCTAGATTTAATCCTGATGCTTGTCATGCATGATGCGCACTGCGCAGCTAGATCTACATCAGAGTTTTCCAATACAATTTGGCATTTTTTGTGTGCAATGGATGATATTAGTTCATAGATTTAGGGTCTTCTATTCAAACGTAAAATTTACAATCGATGTTAGTAACTACATGTAGTTACAAGGTTTTGTGTGTACCCCCTTTTCTCCTTTTCTCTTTTGTGATTTTTTTTTTTTTTTTTTAAATTCTTGGACAATGGTTGAGTATGAGCTTTTGCTCTAAAATTGCTCTTGAATTTGAAATGCGACTTTAGCAAATTATTTATTTTTTTTAAGTCCTCACCATGGGACCCCCACTCGATCACTATGCTCCCTCGCTGCTGGCGCCTCCCCTATTTCAAATTCCTGGATTCACTGTTAAAGTACTGCAAGGTGTACATGTATCTGAGTTACAATTTATATTTCTGTATGTCTTGTAAATGTCCACAACTACTTTACATAACACGATTAGGTCTAGCTGAGAACTGTTAGACCTGAGGCCAACAGTTAAGTTATAAAAATTAATCATAATTAGAAATTACAGCTTGCTTTATTTGTTTTGTTCTTTCATCAGTCATGTCATTTGACAATGATATTCTTTAAGAGAAGGTTAGATTTGTACTTTTGTGAAAACTTTGCTTATGCAAAATGGGATGTTGGCTGGTATTAAATGTTTTTAAAATAGACCACTGACTTTCTGCATGTTATATTAAAATCCTGACTCTAGAAAATACTGGATCGACATGCACACATGTACAAATAGCTGTTCTGATGTGTCAGTACGTAATACTGTAAATCTGGAATAATTTGCTGCTGAGCAGTGGGAAGAAATCACAGTCTGTAATATCTTTGGAGTTGCTATTGATCATCGGGTTAAAAAAGGCAGTAGCTATATTGCAATTAACAGTTTGAAGCAATGTTAGATTCCAGTAGCAAAATGAATGTGAGAAACATGAGTCAAAATTGAAATATAAGAAGTAAGCTCATGGCTGTACGCAGAAATTTTTTCCGGGGGGGGGGGGGCAAGACCTGTAAAAATTTTCGAAGAAGCTCAAAAGCGAGGGAGGAACTGACCGAGCTAGTCATGAGGGCGCTTTTGCATTTTTAAAAGTGAAATTGGGGGATTTGTTGCACACATTTGGGTGGATTTTGTGAAAAATTTTCAACAAAGAAAGGCAAGTTTACAAAATTTGAACTGAGAAACAAAGTTTTAGTTTGACAATGAATAGAGGAAACAAAACTTGATTTTTTTCAAGTTGATAATTTCATTAACTTGGTTAGAATGAGGACAAGTAAACTTTATGCTACTATGCCAAATATATCAAAATGTTAAGCCTTCCAGTAGGCATGCTTATTCGTGTTTATTAGTTGCAGTTTATTTCAGGTGTATCTGGGGTCATGTGCCTTGAGTTTTTGTTCTTGTTTTTCCTGTGGATTTTGCTAAATGAATGCCACATTTTATTTTGTTGTGTTGCAGACACATGATGGATTCACAGGGCAGCTGTGTCAGTGCTGCTAGCAGTGTTGCTGAAGAATGCACTCTGAACCTGGAAGATGCAGACCTGCGTATTGCTTTAGAGGAGACTGAAATGGAGTACTTCACTGACTGGTTTGACCATCTTGAGGATCTTGAAGAGATGGACATAGATGCAGAACCCAATGAGGAGGAAGATGGGGCAGCAGGTCTTCCAGAAGCACAGTCTGCTGAGTTTCCAATCTTGTCAGAGAGGGATGCCACAGAGCTGCACACAGACTAGTAGAACCCACAAGGAGACGGTACCATCTAAGGGACATGCATCAAAGGAGAGAGTGAGAGCTCACACATACTATCACTTCCATGGGGTTGAGGTGTGCCAGAAATTTTTCATCTTCTTGTATGCCATTTCAAAAAATGTATTGTGTGAGCTTTGTAAATACTATGACATGTCACCAGAAGCCTCTCGTCTTGCAAAGAGTCATGGGAACAAGAAGAGACTCCCTTCAAATACTCTGCCACTGGAGAGAAAGCAGGATGCCCGCCATTTCATTCTGGCATATGCCAACAAGCATTGCATTCCTCTGCCAGGCCGCATGCCCACTGTGAGTTCCAACTATGCAGAGCAGCAGTTACCCTCAGATGTGACCAAGGCAGGTGTCTATAGGGATTACTTCACAGCATGTCAAGATGCAGAGAAGCAACCGGTTAGTCTGACTGTCTTTAAAGAACTTTGGCCTGCCAATATTCATGTGATGAAGCCCGAGTCTGATATATGCTCCACATGTCAGAAAAACAATCGGCTCATCTTCAGAAGTGCCAACCAGTCTGATGAGCTTAAGACCCAGAGGATACAGCAGCAGCAGACACACCTCAGGTAGGATGGCCTATAATTCATCTTTTAGCAGTGTACATGCACATTGTAGTATGAAATACTTGTTGGTAGCACTAGCAGGCCAGGTGATGGGGTGCAGCCTCCCCCAACATTTTCAAAGTGCTGACCTATGGGGTAAAATTGTGATTTGCAGGCAACTATGTAAAGAAATTTTGGTGCAAAATATTTTAGCAACCCTCTCCCGTCTGAACATAATGCTTGTATGCTGAGCATTACTGAAAATATGAGAAAAGTGTTGCAGTACCAAAATGTGTAAATTAATACCCACCAGGGTAAAGTCATAATGTTGTGCAAGTGAAGTGTTTACACTATGTGGTCTTTTTTTTTTTTGGGGGGGGGGGGGGTCACCTGATATTTGTCTGGTGAGAACACTTTCTTATAATAGATGACAAATTAAACTATCCATGTGGTTCATTTATATGTGTATATTGCATTAGTGATGTTTTAATTTGCTAAAACTTGATCTTTTTTTTATTCCCATTTTCGCAGTGATGCTGCCCGAGAGCGCCAGGTCTACAAGGATCAGTGTAAAGCAGCAAAGGACACTGTGGCTGAGATGGTGGAAGAAGGTGTAAAACCAGGCACTACCACAGTCAACACCAGGCCGGTTACAATCCACTACAGTGTTGACTATATACAGAACTTGCTGTTGCCAACCTTTTCACAACAACCTGGCAAGCTGTACTTTAAGTCAGGCCGCAAGGTTAACTTGTTCATAGCTGCTAATGAGGGACGTCCACATGGTACGCTCTATATTATTGATGAGGTATGCTGCCGTTTGTTTTTAATAGTTCTCTCTAATCTTATTTCTTAAATTTCGTCTTTCAACCTTCCACTATTATTTGTAATTTGGAAATTTATCAATTTCTTTAGTAATATAGTTATATTAGAGGTAATAAGTAGTGTAAATGCTGTATGGAGGCATAGTCATACTTAGTAAAGCGCACTAAATTATTCACGTAATGCGTTTTATAAATGTAACATATTATCATTATCATCACATGAAAAATGGCTTATTACTCTTGAAGATTGCAAAAATGAGTAAAATAAAGATTGTCGCTTGATTATAGTACATTTGGTTTTTTTTCCAGTACATTGAGTCATAAATTTCTCTTAAGTGAAAAAAATAATGAATTCATATTTCAGTTAAGATCAAAATGCTATGAAGAAAAATGGCAATCACTGATCTTCACTCTCTGTAGTTTCAAATAAAAATTTTATTTGTTTGATAAAGTCACTGTATCTATCTTTAAATATATTTGTTTACAGGCCATTACCACTGGTAAGGGAGCAGATGAGGTCATTTCCATGCTGCATGACTACACTACACGTCATACCTATGGAGAGACTGCAATGCAGGTTCATGCTGACAATTGTGGAGGCCAAAATAAGAACAACACTTTCCTCCAATACCTCTGCTGGAGATGTCTGGTTGGTCTGAATACTACCATCAGCTATGCATTCATGATGGTCGGACATACCAGATTTGCTCCTGACTGGCTTGCTGGTCTCTTCAAGTCAACCTACAGGTACCTCAATCTTTCTTGATATCTTAGTTTTCTTTTATTGCTAATACAGCGACAATTGCATGAGCCCAACATTTCAATTACAGGTTGAATTTGTTCTATTCCAGTCGTGTATTCTCTTCATCTTCAGCTTCATCAGTATCAGGCTATAAAACAAGTTAAAAACAGCAATACATTTATATTGAAATTAGCCCCCCCCCCCCCTCAATTGATTTTGTGTATTGGCGTAATTTAATTGCTTTCTCATAATTACACAATTTCTTATTATAATTTTGCTAGAAAGAAATTGTGGAAGGAGGTAATTTTTTTGGTTGGGTGTGTTTTGCCAACATACTTTTTTTTTTGTTTTGGTCATAGTGAATTTTATTATTAAGATGTGTTGCATGTCAGAAAGATGAATTTTTTAACATACAAAAATGTTACCAAAATAAATCTTTAAAGCTTTCAAATTCTGTACAAGTATAAGGTTCCAAATGACAATGGAGCAGTATGATTAGATGTACATGTATTTCAACTTTCATAAAAGCAGCCTATACTACGTTATCATTACAATTTCAGGTAATTCCTAAAATGATTTTATTATAAATGTACTAGTAGTTTCCATTACAGGTGCGTGTATGTCGTACATTGTCTATATAAAATAGAAATAACATTAAGCTGTTTGATATGACTTATGTCCACAGAAAGGCAGAAGCTGTCCAGTGCCTCCAAGATATTGCCGATGTGGCCCGCAGAAGCACGGTGTTATCCAAAATCCTTGAGCCAGTGGTCATTGGACAGCCAGCCACACCAGTACCAACATACAGTTGGCAGCAATACCTAAAGGCGTACTTCAGGCCCCTGAATGGGATTCGCCAGTACCACCACTTCAGGTATCAAGCACATTTCCTCTTTTCAAAGTGTGTGCCTACATAGTAATAGTAGTCGACATATACATTGTGGCCCAAAGAAATAAACAAGCTTACTTCTGATAAAGCATGCAACTGCAAAATTCTTTCCCATTTTCGTGGGTTTCATGTTGGCAAGTACCGGTACGGGAAAATATGTAAGAAAAAAAGTAGTAGTTTGTGCTCTTTGAAAAATTCTTTTTAAATATCTATATCAAGTTTTACATGTATATTTTTCTTCTTCTTTAAAAGGATTCATTTGGCCCAATCTTATTAGGTTGCATTTTCTATTCCCTGTTTTTGTTTTTGTTTGTTTTTTTTTTTTAAATAATGATCCTCAAAGTTTACATGGAAAAAAAAACTTGAAGTTCACCCTCCTTTGCCATCCCATCAGAAGTCAGTAGCCAGTTTTACATTAGAAAACCAAATTCTGCTTTTAGAAAGAATAGTATGTTCGTGTTGTCTTTCATATTGTCAGTCATTCACTCTGTTATCAAAATGAAAACCAAAGACAAGGATACCATTCATTGCATTTATAAAATAAGCATTACAATCATTTTCTTTTTTTAAATCATGCAGGTTTGAGTCAGCAGAACCAGGTATTGTTTATGCCAAGAAAGGAAGCAATACAGAGGAAGAGAGGTTTTCTCTTTTGGTGGACTCTACTAACATGCCAGTACTGCCGCAGATGCCCCCACTCAAGCCACCTGTTGGACTTTCTCAGGACAGAGAAAAGTACCTCTGGAAAGAGATCCGTCCATTCCTGGACAAAGACAAGGCAGACCTCATTGCACCTCGCCCTTCCTCGTTGGGAGAGGAAATGGAATAGTAGTTAGTACGTGATGGAAAGAAAAATAATAGTTCCATACTACAGTAAGTAAAAAGTAACTTTTTTTCTGCCTAGTTTGTTTTGCTGTCAGAGAAAGATGCCATCTTCATGTGGCAAGGGTGCTGTTGTAGTAAGAGGTATGCGACTATGCGATAATGTTAGACTGGCAGGAAGTGATACACAACCTCTTGACTTACATGTATACAGAGATGGACAACAAGAAGAGAAACCAGTACATTCTGTTTTACATCAGGCGATGATAAGTTTGACAGCTGGGGATGACAGGCAATTGCTTGACAATTGCAAAAACGGACACAGAGAAGAGAAACTGGTACATTCTCTTTACATACAGAGTTCACGTATGAACAGAAGTTTTACTCGCAGAAAAAAAAAATGCTGGCAGTGCACTACATTTGTCAAAGATGTGGAAAAAGTTGAAAAAACTTAAAATCAAAATTTTACTGGTGTCTGTGTCATTATTGCTACTTGTAATTTCCACTTTGTATAAGTCATAAACCAGGTTTTTGTGCACCTTAGTTTTGATTCTTTTTTATGTTTTAAGTGAGGAGACAAATTGACATGATCATAAATTAGATAAGTGAAAGTTAAAGCCCGATATCTGGGAGGAGGTGAAGGAGCAAGAATAAAGAGAGGTACAGTAATATCACAAAGACCAGTCAGCTATTTAATTTGCTGTTGACAGTTTATGATGCAATTTGCCTCCCATCCCCTCCCGTATCATAATTTACAATGCTTTTATTTTTGGCCTCGGTTTTATTTTGAAAAAATAGTATGTTTAACAACCTGGTTTTGATTTGTGAATTTTGTGATTCTGGTACACAAGATGTATGTGCATGTGCAGTGTGCACAAGTGAGGGTGGGTGTGTGTGTGTGTGTGTGGGGTGTGTGTGTGAGTGTGTGTGTGTTTGTGTGTGAGTGTGCGTGTGCGTTTGTGTGTGAGTGTGCGTGTGCGTGTGGGAGGTTATGCGGGTGGAAGGGAGGAGGAAGGGGTGGTAGGGTGGGAGGAGGGGGAAGTAGGTGGGGTGACGGTGTTAGGTGATGTAATCTTATATACCTTCCTCTCTTTTTTGTTGTTTTAAGCTGTTTTATTTGAATGAAAAAAAAAATTGTATAATCATGTATAATTTGAGATTTCTCTATGATCTTTGAGTTGATGTAATTAAGTTGGTTATTTATTTTTTTTTATCAATTGATGAATCTAAATGTATATGATTAACTGTTCATGAATATGTCTTGTACACTGATGATTTAATTTGTTAATTTTATGTATTGCTGTATGAGAGGAAGGAAATAAAATATCTCTTAAAACAAAAAAAAAAATGTGTGTGTGAGGGTGAGGTATGGGGTGAACCCCTTCTATACTACCTATTTACACTGGCAAACTAGAATAAGAACTCTTGCAATTCCACTTTCCAGAGGTTACGTTTGTATATTAAATGCATATTATGTGGGTGTGTGTGAGTGTGTGATTGTGGGGGGGGGGGGTGTGTGTGGGGGGGCTATGGGTGCATGTGTAAGTGTGTGTGCATGTGCTTTCGCCTGTGCAAAAATACAACAATGTTTGCATGAACTCCACCTCGCCACCCTTCAGCCTTTTGTGACATGAACAAACTAGTAATTTGCCTGACTGAAAGGGTAAAGGTCCCAGACAGCCAAAGTAGGGAGGAGGGGGGAGGGGGGGGGGGGGGGGGTCAAGCATTTCAAGAGGCCATATCTCAAAGATGCATGTGAATTAGACTCTAATATTTCATATACACACATCGTACAGGTGTCCAAGTACCTGTAAGCATAAAAAACTCAAAATCCGAAATTTCACCTATAATACCCATTTTCCCAGGATGGCTCACATATAGTTTTTTTCAGCTGCAAAAAGGTGAACATCATTTGCTTTTCCTCCATAGTGTAAAGTGTGTGTGGGTGTGTGTGTGTGTGGGTGTGGGTGTGGGTGTGTGTGCTTGGGAAGGAGGCTATCCCCCTCCCCTCTCTCATCCCCATTACACTTGTTGTTTTGTGTTTCTAGATATCCTTGCAGAAAGAAAAACATATTTAATCTATTTTCTACTTGATTTTCAATGCGATATTGCATATAATGTACATGTACAAATAGATTGCTGGGGGTGCCATCTTGAAAATTAGCTGCCATTTTATATTAAGACATCAAAACATAGTCATATCCTGAAACTAACCTCATATTTGGATTCCCCATCCCAAAAAACCCTTAATTCCCAATTTTGAACATTCTAGGGATGTTTAAAGCGGGTAAACAGAAAATCCAAGATGGCCACCGGTGGCCATTTTGGATTTTCGCGTATATCTCAAATTGCTCAATGCTGACAGAGCGCCAGCATGTGGATTGTTAAAATAGAAGGTCTGAACAGTTGATATCAATTAAAAAAAAACTATAACATTCAAATGCAACCTTAGGCCCAAAATCCGGGTTTGGCTGCCGGACTAATAATGGCTTCTGTTTTAGGAATGTAGGTAGGAATTTTAAAGCTTGTGAATCAGAGATTCTGGAGCACATAAAAAGTGAATTTTTTATTTTTGCGACTTCCGCTTGAAACCGTTTCATTGGGTTACATATCAGAATCTTTATCATTTCCCTTTTAGAATGGTGTGAAATAAGGACATGTTTGAATACACTAAATTCTTTATAATTGAGAAATAATCATACTGCAGTTATGTTCATTCTTTATGGGACATCGTCTGCTTGGACATGTTCCCGTTTGTGATGTCATTAAAACCTAGTTATTTTTCTGGCAAATTGCTCGTATATCACAATTGCTTGGAGGTGATGTAGTTGTATCATTTTTTTAATCACCTGATACATACATGTAGTTGACATAAAACTTATAAGATTGCTATATGTCACCTGTCTGTTAGCTTGACGGTTTCTAGTGATACATTATTTGCCAAATTTGTGATTTTCTTTGAATGTGTACTTTAAGGAATGTATGCTACATGTATTTTTTATTTAAAGCACAGTTAACTCTGTGCGACTAAGTTTTTGGGCAGTTGGCATTAATGAACTTTTAGCAGTAAAATGAAATTATTTCATAATGCTTTGTTTCACTGTTATGATATTATATCTTCCTTGTGTATAAAATTCACTATATGAAGTTGCTTGTTTTTAATCCAGGAGAAAACAGATATTTTTAGCCCAGACATTTCATCCTCAAATTTGTTTGCGCCATTTGCCACTGAAGGCACAGGTTGTGTATCCTTCATGCAGCCCATGGCTTTTTATTATGTCATGTTTGCTTGCTGCCTTTCATCCTACAGTCCTCAGCTCCAACTACCTGGCTTCAGAATCATGCTTAGAACAGTACAACATCGCCCTCTGTTGTAACAGGCAGGCGCATCGTAATATCTTAGCGCCGTTCTTTGTAGAGACTGTGACTCTCCCGACTTACATGGGTCTCGTACAGTATGTGGACTGCAGGTACTTTTGATTTATTTTAAGTACGGAATGTTCCAAACCAAGAAGGGTTGCAAATTTGTGGAAAGGAATTGTATCTAATGTATGTTCACTACTTCACAATAGCAGTGTGAGTTACACATCTTTCGTTTGGCACAATATCACATACCTGTTGACTGTTGAGCATGATTTTTTTTTCAGTATGACAGACCTTAGATCAAGTTATCTTAGGCTTAGTGTTCAACAGGTTAAAAAGATCAACTTCAAAAATTATTCAACGAAATGCACTGATATGGGGATTTTACATGGTGTTGGAAAGGATGATCCAATTTTGCCTGTGTGATACTTTTAAAAATTATAAAGACATTTTACATTATTTTTGCAGTGCAGTGCAGAATAATTCTTTTGTTTTAATGAAACACAAAGAGCCTTTGTGACCAGCCAGTTATGCTCCTCAGAACCCTTTTGGTTAGAGTAGTCCCTGCAATCAAAGCCACCTCCTTATAACTACCCCATGCCCCTTCCTTTCAATATCCACTTGCTATACCCTAAGTACATAACCCAAAAGATGATTCCTCCATTTTGATCTGCCCCTGCATTCTTCTAAATATATATACACTCCCCTCCAAAAGTTTGGGAACACCTGCATTCAGTGTGTGTTTTTCTAGACTTGGTAGACTTTATTGAAATTCAGGCTCATAGCACAGCTGTATTTTTGTTTTAAAGTGAAGACTGTACACCAGTGTACATTTTCTCATTGATTCAAACAAATTTAAAGCTCTTAATAGACATACAGCTGCAAAAAATGGCGGGCTACCAGTCAAGATAGCAGTTTCTCCAGAATGCTAACTTCTTTTATTACGTGTAGTTATTCAGAGCTTTTTACACTTATACCAGTGCAACTTCATTCATTTTGCCTTTTCACTTTGGCCTAGTCAGAAGTCAGACACAAAAATGAAATAAAACAATACTCAATATTTCACTTGTACAGAAAACTTGTTTATTGTAATTCAATAAACATAATAGACAATAAATAATATTTTTAAAATAAAAACGATAACAATTAAAAGGGCGTCATTTTTCTTCTTGATCATGGAAACTCATTATTGCGAACAACTTCAGTTGTTTTTGTGATACTGTAACAAACAAAACAAAATCTAAAATGAATATAACTTTTGCGCATGTCTTTGTTTTTTCATAGTGTTCCAATTAGACTGCCTTCTCATCAAAGAATCCTTCTTTGACAGCGATAACAGCACGGCACACTCTTGGCATCCTTTTGGTCAACTTGTTGAGGGAGTCACTGGAAATACCCTGCCATGCCTTCTTTTCCTGCACCAAAGCAACCCCAAATAATGACATTTCACCACCATGTTTCACAGTTGCCTTGATGCACTGTGGTAGCATCTTTTCTCTTGCTGCAAAACACCTTGAACTTTGACTCGTCTCTATGTGAGATGGCGAAAGGGAGAAAAGATGCTACCACAGTGCATCAAACCAACTGTGAAACATGGTGGTTAAATGTCATGGTTTGGGGTTGCTTTGGTGCAGGAAAAGTTGGCAGCTTGCACAGAGTAGAGGGTATCCTCAACCAGCACGGCTATCATTCCATCCTACAGTGGAAGGCCATCCCTTCGGGGAAACGCCTGATTGGAGAAGGGTTTGTTTTCCAGCAGGACAATGACCCCAAACACTCGTCAAGACTATGCAAAGACTACTTGAAGAAAAAAGAAGAGAAACAAGTCCTGGAAATCATGGATTGGCCACCCCAGTCCCCAGATCTCAACCCCATTGAGCTGCTTTGGGAAGAACTAGACAGAAAGGTTCGAGAAATTTGCCCAACATGAGAGACTCATCTGTGGGAGATTCTGCAGAAGGCATGGCAGGATTTCTCCAGTGACTCCCTCAAAAAGTTGACCAACAGGATGCCAAGAGTGTGCCGTGCTGTCAAAGGAAGATTCTTTGATGAGAAGGCAGTCTAATTGGAACACTATAAAAAACGAAGACATGCACAAAAGTTATATTCATTTTAGATTTTGTTTTGTTTGTTACAGTATCACAAAAACAACTGAAGTTGTTCGCAATAATGAGTTTCCATGATCAAGAAGAAAAATGACGCCCTTTTAATTGTTATCGTTTTTATTTTAAAAATATTATTTATTGTCTATTATGTTTATTGAATTACAATAAACAAGTTTTCTGTACAAGTGAAATATTGAGTATTGTTTTATTTCATTTTTGTGTCTGACTTCTGACTAGGCCAAAGTGAAAAGGCAAAATGAATGAAGTTGCACTGGTATAAGTGTAAAAAGCTCTGAATAACTACACATAATAAAAGAAGTTAGCATTCTGGAGAAAATGCCATCTTGACTGGTAGCCCGCCATTTTTTGCAGCTGTATGTCTATTAAGAGCTTTAAATCTTTTTGAATCAATGAGAAAATGTACACTGGTGTATAGTCTTCACTTTAAAACAAAAATACAGCTGTGCTATGAGCCTGACTTTCAATAGAGTCTACTAAGTGTAGAAAAACACACACTGCATGCAGGTGTTCCCAAACTTTTGGAGGGGAGTGTATATTTTTTCAATTTTCAAATATTTGTAATGGTTATATTTTGGGGCATGCCTATATTGTTTAATAATACAGGGAGAACATGGATGCAAGTATAGCCCAAGCCTGCGGCCAGTTGGTCAAATCACTCAAGGTCACTGACAAAGTGGTCAAAGTAGCCACTACAGATCCAAACCACTATGATGTCTTTGTCTCATATTGCCATGCTGATGCAGACCAGGCCAAGCCCATTGTCAGCAGGCTGCAGAGGCTTAACCCCAATCTGAAGATATTTTATGACATACAGGAACTGAAGGCTGGTGAGGGTCACTTCTCTGCACTTTCTATTCCATCTTAAATCACAACATCCATCTTCTCTTACAGTTGCAATGCTAGTTAGTCTCTTTCCATGTTACTTCATAGCTCACTTTTCACATTTCTGTTTTCCTAACATTCATGTTTGCACTTATTCCTTAGCTTTTGTCTTTCTAGATCCCTAGTTATGTGGCAGCTAATTATGAATTTTCAAAACTGATTAGCATATCTTCTCTGCAGTCATTTCTTTACTCCATAACAGAGCAGCCACTGTAATTTTAGCTCAGTATAAACTTGGTCGGTTATAAATGGTTTTTAAGAAGTTTTTTGCATGTGCCCTTTCTTGACATACACTCGTCTCATGTTTCTGGTGTCATGACCACATGTCTTCTAATCTTGTTGATCTGTTCAGCCCTTCTTCATGTACGTATTGATTCATGATTTGTTTCTCTGGAATATTACATGTAGTAGCTTCTTGTGCATCAGTTCTCATACACATAAATTATAGTATGTTTGAATGTTCACAGTATATGAAGCTGAATAATGGAATACATGAGCACGCTTCAACCAAAGAAAGGACAGAAAGCTTTAGCAAAAATGTAGGCTTAAATGATTTATTATTGCTGTGTAGAAATAAAGGACATTCAGTTTGAAGATAATGTATACATTTAGTCATTTTTACCACTTTGAATGGCTTTTACAGGAAAGGTTTTGAGATGGAGAGTTATGGTATACATACACAATCACATGTTAATAGACAAATTGAATTCGTTAAACCCCTCATGCATGTTCACGGGTGTGTTTTCATACTCGCGGTCATATGGGCAAATGGCTATTGTATTTTTTCCGAATCAATTAATTGGTTCGATGGACAGTGCCGATTCCATCTCCTGGGATCGTAGCCCGCTAATGAGCAAGAGAAGCCTCTCGAAAACGTAAGAAAAAAATCGATACCTGTATCCATATGATTTGCAAAATGAATATGTATGAAAATATGAACCTGGCTGTATCGTGAAGGCTACACAGATTTTAAAAGATATTGCATAAAATGAAGAATGACAACTTCTTGTAAAATTTATGAATAATTTTCAATAAATTGTACTACATATAATTGTCTACGATAATTTTTTAATCTAACTTTTCAGAACGTAAATGTAGTATTGCTCTTATAGCGGAAGACATAAACTACAATTTTAACACAAAATTGCGTTGCATCCGTCACTAAATTTCTCATGATGAACTTTTGTACACATAGTAAGATTTGAAATTAAAACATATTTGATGAGTTTCGTGTATTCTTCTACTTCTGCTGGTATCGGGCATGGCCCTGGGGATGTTCGGCGGTAGCACTCATGAAGTGTATTGCTTAAGCAAATTGAAGATAATATAAAATCCAGCAACGGAAGCAAAACCAAATTTGGTGCAGTTATAGAAAAATGTATACTTAAAAAGATGTCTATGATATTCAAGCACGGAAAAGTTAAATATTGAATTATGAGGGGGAAATGATAAATAATAATGTGGCGTGAAAGTGAATATGACCTCTTTTCCTGACGACGGTCGGTGAGAAAATGAATTTCAAATTAAGCTTTTGGAAAGTTATACTTATGATAATTTACTCATATAGAACAATGATAGATGTAGATTTCATATACTTGACAGTGGTGGATCCAGGCAGGGGCACCAAGGGCGCATGCCCCCTCTATAATTTTTCTGTAGTGTGATTTTTTTTTTTTTTACTCTTCGCCTCACCTCTGATATGACGAGGGTGTTTCATAATTTTTGAAAATAGTGATACACCACATTTTATTGTAAAAGCGCCCCTCCCCTTCAAGATTTTACCTATGATAAAGTGCAAATTTAGAGTGGTACCGAGGCTAAAAGTTTTAGGAAAGTAGTTCAGATACGTTTTTATTTCATGATCCATGAATGTACTACAGGCATTATGCAGACCTAACTCTCCCTCCGCTTTCCTGTACAGTGAGCAGTGCTGTGCCATATTCATAGATTTAAATCCAGAGAACATGTAACTGTGCACCTTAATCTACTTCAGAGACATAACAAGCTGTTAAGGTATGCTGGTATGGCAATAAAATTTGGCGTTTTCTCATATTATCAATTTTCATGAATTTTATAAATAGCCCAGTGCTACGTATGGTCAGTCATGGATAGAAAAATAAATACCTGAAGAGTTAGTTCATTTTTTTTGTTTTGGTTAATTCAGAAACACTTATGTTTCTCATTCTCTCTTCATTATGATTACATTTAATTTAACTGAATGGAAAAGTCTCGGAACAAAAGGAGGCATTTTGGTTTGGTAGTTATGATATTTGCCAAGGCACCCACATTACACTATACTTTTTGAGTCGATCATAATTGTCAATTAAGTCTTTGTGAAATAGGCCTCAGGTGGGTGACCAGACGTCCCAGAATTTAAGGGACAGTCCCATATTTGAACCATTTTGTCCTGTATTTCAAACATATGGCTGAAACCAAATATATAGCCAAAAATTGAGAAATAATGTACTAGCATGCAGTTAATGAAGTGTGCGAAAGCAGAAGGGTTTCATGATTTTTGCTTGCTGTTAAGTTTTGGAATTAGAATGTTCATTACCTGGGCAAGCACCGTGTAGCACAGTCCCGAGCTGAATTGTACTTTGCTCGTAAAATATACAAGTACAGTAAAAAGTGCAATATTTTATCAAACAATGACTCTTGAGCTGGGATGTTAGACTTCATTTGAGATCCCTACATGCTCCATTGAATGGCTTGCAATCTTGAGGGCAAATTATGAGAACAATTTTAACAATCTTTTAATCAGAATTTTTCATAAAGGTGAGGACAAAACATATCTGAAAACCACCCACTTCCAACATCACTTGGAGTACCTCTTTTCTAAAAGAGGCACCTCTTTTTAAAATCACAACTATAAATATCATAATTAGTCTTAAATTTCAGGTTTTCATGATAATTTTGATAATTCGCAGTCCCGTGTTTATGAATGTATAATTTCCAACATTTGTGTATATACCTTTATACATTTGTCTTCCTTCTATGAACATGAGAAATATTTCATATTCATTTACAATCTCTTTTACAATTTTCATGTTTCCTTTCCTTTCTGCTACTTCCTCCTTCCCCCTCGTCTGTTTCATTTCCTTTGTATTTTTTCTTATCTTCCTTACCTCTCCCACCCTTCTTTTCCCTTCATACCTCTTCCTCTTTCATGATTATGATTATTATATTTGAACTATTCTCTGTTGGACTTAAATTCATAAATAAACTTTTATTGTACATAACGCAGTAACATTCCTTTCTTCCATTAGTGTAGACAGGTCCTCATATCTGGAGGGGGGGGGGGGATGATTAACCCATTCGTACATATTTTTGCACACATAATTTGAGTCCATCTCAACATGTGGGGGGATAGGCATCTCACCCATCCCCCCCCCCCCACCCGCTAAAGCCCCTGCAGTTTCTACCGCCTGTTCTTCCTTTCTCTCCCCTCTCCATTTTTTCTGATATTTTCTCTTCATCATCTCTCTATCGTATTTCCTACACATCCTCTTCTCTCCCCTCCTACCCTTCTTCCTCTTAATGGTCTGATTTTATTTTCTCCTCACACCCCTTATCTTTCTCTCTCCCATATCTGCCCTCTCCTTTCTGTTCACTGTTTCTCTACTTCCCGATTTAGTTCCTCCATTTTATTTCAAAATTTGTATTTGAATTGCTATCTATAGAAAAAAAAATAGCGCGATTAAATGTCATAATGTATTCCAAATTGCATTTTACTATGTAATGTAATGCCTTAGAAAAGGAAGGTACATTCCATGCAATTTAGCTTTCAAGCTGCAAAGTGGTTTTAATAAATACCTTCTTAATCAATTAAAGAGGAGGCCACATATATCAAACAAGACAATTTCAAAATGTTTGGACATTTTTTCTGACTCACTCTGTATATCATTGTAAATATGAAAAATTGAAAGAGGAAAAATAAATGAATTGAATTGAAAAAAAATTGAATTGAATTATTGAATGACAAAGGTACAAGGTAATCAGCTGGGAATGGTGCACCCTCTCCCTCTCCCTCTTACGGGCCTAAAAATGTAAAAAGGCTAATATAGAGCTTGAAGATGTAAAGTGTCTGAAATAAGACCTATTTTCTATCAATCAACTTTTGAGAAATGTGTTGAAAATACCACCTCTTACCGAATCCAAGTACTAGCGTAAACTACAAATAACACCAAAGCATTCCTACATGCAAGTACAAATCCAATGTGACCAACAAACACTTCCTCATTCTTAAGGATACAGGAAAAAACACATCCTTATCCATTGGAAGAGATGTAGAAATACGAATCAACATAACAGTCTAACTTCCATCAAATCTAATCACCCTTTCCCACAATGAGGACGGGATTCCACTGTGGTAATTAGTGTGGTTAGTATGGTTAGTGTCAACTTTCAGGGAACGATAGTGAAGTCGATTCTCATTTCGCTATTGTGCCTTGTCCATGCACTGGCCCTCTGAAGTAAAGACCAAAAAAAGTCCCGTATTTCAGAATCCCAAATCTGGTCACCCTGCAAAGGCTCAGTTATCAATCAGGGGTGGCACCAGGGATTTTGATAGGGGGAAAGATGACTCAAAGTAGTTGCAAGCCTCGGGCCTCTCTTTCCCCACCCTCTTCTTTCTTCTTCCTCCTCTCTTTTCTTCTTTTTCTCCTCTTTTAAATTTTTTTATCACTTGAAAAATCATAGGGGGCGGTTGCCCCCTGTCCTTCTGTGGCACTGCCCCTGCATTCAGTATCAATAGATCTGCTTAAATTTGACTGACTGCATTGTTCAAGGTGAATATTTTAATGAAATGACGCTGACCGTATTTTGAATACTAAGAATTAATCATATTTAAAGGAATCTTATTTTCCTTACAAACAACCTATTCTCAATTTTATTTACAGACAATGGTTGAGTTGGAGCTTTTCCTCTAGAAGTGCTCTTAAAATGCGACTTTCACACATGATATCTAGAAAAAGTCCTTACCATGGGAGGGGGATACTCCCCCCACACCCTCCCCCACACGGTCGTTTCACTCCCTCGCCGCTGGCGCCACCCCTATTTCAAATTCCTGGATCCGCCACTGCTTGACCTTGTATTTTTCTGAATGTTCTAAGCAATTTATACTTAAATAAAATTAAATTGATTGCGTAAAGAGATTTTAAAAACATGTAGATGAGTATTTTCCGCCCTCATTGAACATTTTGTCCATAACCCCTCTATAAACCATGCAAGATGTCTGCACTTATGAAACCCTCATTTGTTGTGTAGTTAATGAACATACATGCCCTATATTCAGTATTATTAGCAATTTGGATGACAACAGGAGAGCGTTTCATGAAAGGACTCGTCGGAACATCCGACAAAGTGTGTTTTAACCGACAGTTGCCATAGTAACGATGCTTCTCAGCCAATCAAAATCAAGGAAAGATGTCAGATCTGACAGCTTGTCAGACGACAAATGTTGATGAAATGCCCCCCAGAATTGTACATGTGTACATGCTGCATCATTTTAAGATCTGTCTTTAGCATACATTGAGTCTTGTATTGGAACTATGAACTAAACTTATGGAATATACATGTATGAGGACTTGCATTGATTAGTCTTTCATGTTGAAAGTTTCTGAAGCCATCGACTCCATATTTTTTTTTTTATTCTCTTTTCATGCACTAAATCATTCTTTTGTTGTTGTTGTTGTTGTATATAGTATGCAAAAGTGAACAGTAGCCCCACTACACATTCATAAAATGCACTGAGCAGCAGACTCTAACTGAGAGCTCCGGTTGGCCAGTCAAATGGTTCACTGCCCCTCAAAATAACTAATTAACAACATTTTAATATGAGACCAAATTGAACAAAATGTTACAAGTTCTACAGAACATATTACAAATTCTTATAACAAAATCATGTTACATTAAGGTCAAGGAGGTATCAATAACATGATATTAATAATATCTAACATTATGTTATAACAGTATATATTATTATAGATATTACCTGTTACTATTATATTTTATCTTTTATAATATACATTATGATATTTAATATTCTATATTGCCTGTTTTTCTTTGTTTCTTTGTTTGTTATTGTAACCTTTGTTCATGCACTTTCTCCTTCCTTCAGTGTCCATATCTTTGATTTATAAACACCATAGTTTTCAAAGTCAGTAAACCTTTTTACAGGTCTGTTTGAAAATTTATTTCATGTTAACATTTTATTCATTTCTTTTTTATTTTTTATTTTTTTTAATTTTTTGAACAGTGATCATCTACAAACTGATGTATATTTTTTTCAAAATGAAAGTGGAAGGTATAATGTTTACTTACAATATGCAAAGTTGCCAGGTTCATTTTAAATATATTTTGAATTAATTGTAAATGTCTGAAGATATCTACATTTTCAAGATATCTACAAGTCCCACTCAAAGAACATAAAAAAGCCCCTACAAAAACAAAAAAGAGGTCTGTATAAGTCACACAAAATGAGATACACAGTTTGGGCCATAAGTTTACCTACACCTGGTAAAAAAAAGAAAAAAAAAATTCTCAAATTTTCATCATCTTTTGTTGCCCAAACAGTTTTATTTCTAATCAAATCAGACAAATTGTATGTCTACTTAATGTTCATGGTTTATGTTTCATATAAGATACTCACATATATAGTTAATGTTATCTATATTTCTTCAAAATCATTGGGTCAAAAGTTTACTTACACTTCCCTATTGTAGTGAGAAATGCTTTAAAAAGTGGTGTTTTAATAACAAATTAATAATGGCTTTCAGGTGGATCTTGTTTAATTTGATAGATTCGGGATTGATAGTATGCCATTCGCATATTACTTCCTGAGGCCTTTGAAGCAGGACTGACATTCCATCTTTACCAAACATAACCAGAAATTGAACGAGACATTTGAATTCGTCACATGACGAATTAGGTGGTCTGTCGGCATCTTTTAGGTTTCGACATGGATCGTGATAAATTCGTTGGGAAGACTTTTGATAAAGTTTTTACGTCTCGATAGGAGACTAACGTCATAGAAATTGGATGATTTGATATTGTAGCATACTGAAAAGATGATCCAAAGCTTTAATTCACCTGAAGTAATCAGATTTTCTATAGGGTTGTACATAAACTACTGTGCCCTGCATGGCAATTGTCATAACGGGCCAAAATCAGCAGTTTATTTCATTGACTGTGACTGTATATGTAATTATATAGTTAAAGAGGAGAGTAATATAACATGTAAAAAGAAAGCAAAAGGATAAAAATTGCCCCCTTCCCTCCGGAACTCGAACCAGGGACCTTGAGAATATGAGGCAAGTGCTTTGAAGGTATACCTGCATAAAAGCTCATAGAGATAACACGTACATTCAAAACGGAATTCTAATATCATGTTTTCCAGCCAAAATTTTGACATGTTTTCGACGTTTGCTTAAAAAACATATGAATGCATAAGACAGAGAATTTTCTCAGCTGCAACATACTTAAAGATGGGCGAAAATCAAGCAGAAATAAGGGAGATGTTGATCAAAGAAGACGAGAATGTAGAATGGAGAATTACGTAAAGGTCATGTCCCATAGAGAATACACGTAAAATGACAAAAATTGACATTGTACCTTTAATCGTGAATTTAGACCATGATAACCTCATCAAAATGAGTAACACTGGATAAAATATTTGTAGAAAATTGTCTCAGCTACAACATATCGAAATCTCGGCCGAAATTGACAAATAATAAGCGAGATAGTCTCGGTTAAAGGCAAAAAATATAATGTCAAAAATTAAAAATCAAAATTTTGAGTTCACATAAGAATAAGATGACCTCATGATATCCATAAGATAAATTTTTGTCATGGATTCACATCTACAACTCATAACCTTTCAGAATATGTAAAAAAAATTGGGGGTCTCCACGCATTCTAAGGAGCTATGGCGGATTTGAAAGGGGCATGTTTTTGCGTGTTTTTACATTATTTGCCCCATTGACGCGCGCACGGATTTCGAACTTTGACGCGCGCGTGTGACACCTATATGATTAGTCGAAATCAGTTCTAAATTGATGGAAATTGTTAAGAAAAGTATCAGGAATGCAAATCCACTGAAAAAACGGCGTTTTAACGTTATTTGGGACCTGCGCGCGCGTATGACGCGCATGCGGACGCGAACGCGCGCAAATTTTTGAACTGCTTAAAATGGCCTGAAACGTGTGCAAAATGAATATGAGTCGATTCTGAGCATTTTTAATTTTTGCACGCGCGCTGACGCGCGGACGTACGCGTACGCGCGCGTCTTAATAGATGAAAATGTTTGGACTGATATGAACATTCATCATGCCAAATATGATTAAAAAATGACTTTCCGTTATGAAGATATGACCCTAAGTTGATTTTCACAAAATGGCGCCTGGATGACGTCACGATGACCAGATGAGCATGAAAATATATGGAACGGCGAGATCTGATTATGACTAATAACTGACCAAAATTTCATGCAATTTGAACCAGCAGATTCTGAGATTTCGAGTGCACAAAAAAGTGCTTGGAATAAAGAAAAATAAATAAATAAAGAAAGAAAATTCTGACGAAATTAAGAGGTGATCTGTCAAAGATGACAGACCACCTAATTAATGAATTGATTATTGTCTATGTGAAAAGATTAGAGTCCAAAACTTGACCAACAGTTACAGCAGTGATCCACAGTTGGTGTCCATACAGCTAACACCAATGAGTGTTGATTAGCATTGCAACATTAGCACTATGGGAAAGTCAAAGGAGTATAGAGAAGATGTCAGGCAGCGAGTTGTTGATTTAAACAAGTCAGGCTCCTCTTTAGGAGTAAAATCCAAGACTCTCAGCATACCTTGGGCATCTTTATAAACCATCAGACACAAGGTTAACATTCTTGGGACAGTAAAGACTCTACTAAGATCACGTAGAAAGCGGAAACTCACCTGAACAGCGGAATGCTGACTTGTCTGCACATAGTTCAACTAACCCATGGATGACAAAAAGAGACATTTGCTGGGATCTAGAGGCTACAGGAAGCAAGGTCATCAAGCTAACATCAAGCAGATCCCCCATCATCATGGCCTGAAAGGCTGGAAAGCATGGAAGAAGCCCCTGCTCCAAGACCGACACCGGAAAGGCCAAGATGATGGAGGATCTGCTTGATGTTAGAGGGGATACCTTGCTTCCTGAAGCCTTTAGATCCTGGCAAATGTCTTTCTTTGTCATCCATGGGTTAAAGTGAACTGTGTGGACAAGTCTGCGTTCCGCTGTTCAGGTGAGTTTCCGCTTTCTACCTGATCTTAGTAGAGTCTGTACTGTCCCAAGAATGTTAACCTTGTGTCTAATGGTTTATACAAATGCCCGAGGTATGCTGAGAGTATTGGATATTACTTCTAAAGAGGAGCCTACTTGTTTAAATCAACAACACACTGCCTGAGGTCTTCGCTATACTCCTTTGGCTTTTCCCATAATGCTAATGTTGCAATGCTGATCTTGTTATGTTTGGTAAGGATGGAATGTCAATCCTGCTTCAAAGGCCTCAGGAATCAATATTCAAATGACATACAGTCATTTTCCCATTCCCGAGTCCTTTCAAATAAAACAAAGTCCACCTGAAAGCCATTATTAATTTGTTATTAAAACACCACTTTTTAAAGCACTTCTTAACCACAATAATGATAATAATAATATGTCTTGTTTACCCAGGGTAGCCTCTTCAGTACTAATTAATGTTCTCCCAGAGGGCCCTGCAAAAATATTATTATCCTGGCTTTAGCTCGAGCAACCGTAGCGCTTCGTGCATTCAAGGAATAAATCCTATCAGGTACCCATTTACTACTTCTGGGTCGAGTGTGGCAAATGTAGATAAATGTCTTGCCAAAGGACATTAGTGCTGTGGCAGGGATTCGAACCCTGTACCTTGTGGTTCAAAGCCTGGAGACTTATCCACTGGACCACAACACCTCTACAACAGGGGAAGTGTATGTAAACTTTTGACCCAATGATTTTGCAGAAATGTAGATAATATAAATCATAATATATCTGTCTGAGTATCTTACATGAAATATAAACCATGAACATTAAGTAGACATACAGTTTGTTTGATTTGATTAGAAATAAATCTGATTTTCTGCCAGGCATATGTAAACTTCTGGCCCAACTGTATACGTTCACAGGCTTACTCTTAATTTGAACAATGAATGTGATGATTCTTGTATTACTGTGGGGGTACATCTATGCTGATATATGTTACTCCTTTAATACAGGACTTTGTAGTGATCTGTGGAACAATGCTTGTTCCAGTTGAGGCAAAGTAGTACATGTATACTACATAAATGACACTGTAATGCTGAAAAAAATGAGGCATTTGTAAAGTAGTATTTAATTTTTTAAGCACAGAAAGTTTACAGGTATTTAAATAAACATTTTGTAACATTTCTCTGTGGCATAATTGTGCACGTGGATTTTTAAAAAAGATCTGCATTTTTCATGAGTTACAGGGCATGAATGGCAGCGTACCTTGTATCATTCTATTGATGGCTCATCCTGTATGATTGCTATCATCTCACCTAAGTATCTCAGATCTGCTGTGTGTATGGAAGAGTACAGCCTAGCACAAACAAAACATCTCTCTCAAGTAAGTTTTAGGTTGTCAGTTAAAGACAGAATCTTTGATTTGAATCTTGCTTTCTTCTTTGCATCCAAGATTTCATGTTATTATCACAAATAGATAACATAGGGCAACATGCTCAGAAAATTTACTGGCCAAAAAGAAGAGAGAAAAAAAGCAAGCAAACAAAGAAAAAAAAAAGAACAACAGCAAAAAAAGAAGAAAAAAAGTCATTACCTCAAGAGGGGAGGCTCAACTTAGACTTGTGTTCTTGAGGTATATCATTTGTATTTCGGAGGGGATGGAATACGGGTCGAATGTGCTCTGATCCCATCTGCCATTGTGTACATGTACAAGTACGCAGCATACTGAATTTTTTAAACTCTCAATACGGCCGACAGCTTACGAATCTGGAATAAAACGACCAACAACTTTGTGTCTGGCACACAGATTTGTAAATTATGTATTTTTAATGGTTCTCTTGTCAGGACACCCTTCAGCTGATTCCAGTCTGCATCTGTGATGGCATAGAGACTGACTTTGTCCAGATATCTCACATCCCCATGCTAGATGCTCGTCCATGTGTGTATGACAAGGCCATCAACAGCATCTGCTCAGCTGTTGTGTCTTGGCTGGAAACTAGCTCTTTTGCTTATCTGGACAAACTACTGAAGAAGAACAAGGTAAGTTCTCCATCAATACATTGTGAATTGTGCCATTCATAGATTTTTATTGGTCATACACATGAAGTTAATAAGTATTATATCCCTCATTAATGAAATCCTACTTAGTGATTGGTCTAAATAGCATCACGTGACCAAACATAGCATTGCTATGATGTTGATGATGTTGAAAACACAATGCCGATGAAGAAAATGTGCTTATGCCGTGACGTCATTCATGGTATAGCGTACTATGCCATGAATGTCGTCACAGATATGTGATCAAAATCGGCAGGGTGTGAAAAGTGCTATTGGTATCGGCCTCACAGACCACAGCTGTGTAAATTGCGTGTATTCTGCTAAATCAGTGTACTGCTTTTTTTATTAAGATAGGAGGAGGGATATAAAACAAATATATCATGGGCTGTTTCGAGCCTCTAGTAAAATTATGGATTCCTTGGTGACAGAAATAGCACTATTTTCTTTGGGGCTATGCCACTCAGAAGATAGTGTTATTCCTGTACCTTGGAATTCATAATTTCAACTAGAGCCTCTCAGTGCATGGTATATTTGTTCATTATTCCATTGCCCACTGGAACCAGGTGGTACCAGTATGAAATCATGGGGGAACGAGAGAATTCAGCAGGCAATGGATAACAATATCTCTGACTTAAACTCTGAAAGTCTTTGATTCCTGCTGGTTCACTTTCGTTGATATCTTCTGAAAGTTTATGTTACGTTCTATTAATGAAAGCTATGATGATGATGATAATGGAGAAGAAGATGATGGTGATGATGGTGACTGTTCATTGTTCATTTTATCCAGGATAACCAAGTGGATGTTCCGGATATGATGGAGGAACTCAGAGCAGCAAGGTTCTGGGAGGAATACAGGGAACCCTTAAGAAAGGATAAGATCTTTCCACCTGTGTTAGAAAAGCTGAAGGATGCTGAAGAGAAGACTGAGAACTCAGGAGGGGACCAGGATGAAGTGAAGGAAGGAAAAGAACAAGAGTGTAAGATAAAGGGAAAAGGAGATGGAGACAAAGAGGAGAAGGTGATTGGAGAGGAGGAGGAACCAGGAAAGGAAAATGAAGTGAAAGAAGATAGATCCGATAAACAGGATGGAGATGGAAAAGAAGGAGTAGGAGAAAAATGTGAAGATCAGAAGATAGAGATAATACAAGAGGAGAAGGAAGAACCAAAGCATGGTCAAGAGAAGCCATCAATGAATGTAGGTGATAAGGAGGAAGAAGATGCTACTTTTGAATCTAAAAGCACACATATAGGTGGGGGCAGCACAAAAGTGACAGAAAACACTTTCAAACCTGCCACTATCGTCTTCAGCTACCATCAGACAGATGTCAAATTTGTATACTTCCTCAAAGAACTCATTACCTGGAATGCCCCTCACCTTGTCCTCAAATCTGAGTTTGCTACTGATCAGGAGAGGTTTGGACAGCCTAGAAGCAGCTGACAACATCATTGCACTCCTCTCTCCACATTACATTGAATCTCCTCAGCATGTTGAGGAGTTCCACATAGGTCTCTGGAGGCAGCGTGTAAGCCCTGAGGAAGCTCCCCTCCTGGTGCCCATCCAGGTGGCTATCCTGCCCAAGCGTCCCACATACTTCCAGCTGGTAGGGTACCCTGTTAACACCTGGGATGGTCTGTGGGCTGACCTTCTAGGGGTAAAGGATATCAGGTCTCCTTCAGAGATTGACAAGTTCCGCCATAATGTTGGAAACAGGAGGCTGCCAAAGATTTCACCCGATGAAGTCCACCCAATGACAGAGGTTGCTCAGGTTGTTATGTCATCCATCAAAGCAAGAAGGTCAGTAAATATGAAGCTCCATAATGTACTTCTGCAAAAGTACATTGTGAAATTTCATCCTTGGAGAATAGGCAGAAAACTTCAGACAGTTCTATCAAATCATGTTTACTGCATACTTTGATTTTTTTTTTATTTATGAAAAAGATCTTGAAGTCTTCGTCAATGTACATTGACAAATCAAAGCTTGATTTTATTTATTCATTTATTCAAATATTTGTTTATTTATTCCTTTATTTCTGATTCATACAGGGTGTTGCATTTCACCAATAATGGTGGTCTTCCATGAGGCCCTGTTTGGTAACAATGCTATTTAATAACAATCATTGATAAAACAGATAACAGCAACAAAACGAAATAGAGAAATAAACTTTGTTTTTCCATGTTTTATTCTGATTTCATCTAAAACAATTACATTTCAATGTAACCAATTAACAATCCATATCAAACAATTTAACACTTCAAATTTCATATTTCTACTTTTTTCAATAACTTAATAGGCTATATATATTATATATATATATATATATATATATATATATACAAATCATGTTTATTTATGTACATGGTGTACCCTCTCTTAATAGGCTATATATATATATATATATATATATATATATATATATATATATATATATATATATATATATATATATACAAATCATGTTGATTTATGTACATGGTGTACCCTCTCTTTTTGAAGTTCTTACTGTCTACATGGTTAATCATCCAACACGTGGGAATTCTCAATATGAACATATATACGAATCATATATAACTTAAGAAAAAAATAACAATGAAATCAGTTATTATAAAAAAAAATAATAATTAAGTCATCCCCCAAGAAACCTTTCGCTATCAGACGTGTACTTTTTGCAGAGGGCGATACACCAATGCTGGGAGCATTAAAAAACAACAGCATAAAAAAAAAACAACAAAGTAAACCCAATCCAATTTACTGTCTAATATAAGAAATAAATATATCTAAATTGGAATTCCCTTTTCATGAAATACCCAGCAATATGTAAATACAAACTTTCATTTTATTGACCTCTTCCAAAGAAAAATAATTTTCCTAAAAAAAAATATGGATCTGACTTACAAATTTGTATCCTACAAAATCAATAGAATACATTGGTTATCAATCATTCACTCATTGATTACCAAGTCTCTTGGTAGTTTTTTTTGTAAGAAATTGCCGGATGCTGCCAATTTTATGCAGAGCGCATGAGGCTGATCTGCAAACATTATTCACATGAGTCTTCAAAGACAGATTATTGTCAAATATGACACCTAGGTTTCTAGCACCTGTAGAACATTGTATAGGAGTATCATTGAAAGAAATAGCACTAATCGAACTACTAGACCTGTGTCTGCTTACAAAGTGTAGACATTCTGTTTTACTTTCATTCAACTTTAAAACCATTCTGTATTGACCAACTCTTAATATCTGAGAAACAAGCACTGAGTTTTGTAGAGCAGGAGATTAGTATTCCTTTCTCAACACAAGGTAAATTTGAGTGTCATCTGCATAAGTCATACACTTTATGTCATGGTGTTTGATCCTCCAATGGAGATGAGAACAGTATAAATGCTAACGGGCCAATCTCAGACCCTTGAGGTACTCCGAAATTAGAAGAGCTGACTTGTGACTCATTACCACTAACAACCACAGACTGGTTTCTGCTAGTGAGATAGGAACGAAACCATTCCAACATTTTAAGAAATACTCTCATTCCAAAAGTTTCTGTTCAATTTTCCTGAAACTGGTATAGAAGGCTTATCAAGTATCAGAGATCATGTGGAAGGAATTTCAGGTCACAAAATCAAGGTCAAAGGTCATTTGAGTTCAATAAACTTAAATTATGTTGCAAAAACTTTCCCCTCATTTCAAAAGTGTTTGTTCAATTTTCATGAAACTGGTACACAAGGCTTATCAAGTATCAAAGATCATGTGGAATGAATTTCAGGTCACAAAATCAAGGTCAAAGGTCATTTGAGTTCAATAAACTTAAATTATGTTGCAAAAACTTTCCCCTCATTTCAAAAGTGTTTGTTCAATTTTCATGAAACTGGTACACAAGGCTTATCAAGTATCAAAGATCATGTGGAATGAATTTCAGGTCACAAAATCAAGGTCAAAGGTCATTTGAGTTCAATAAACTTAAATTATGTTGCAAAAACTTTCCCTCATTTCAAAAGTGTTTGTTCAATTTTCATGAAACTGGTACACAAGGCTTATCAAGTATCAAAGATCATATGGAACAAATTTCAGGTCACAAAGTCAAGGTCATAGGTCATTTGAGGTCAATAAACTTAAATTATATCTTCAAAGACTTAACAAAAAGTTTAAAATTTTGAATTGTTACCCTCATTTTTAAAGGATTTGTTGGAAATACATGAAACTTGTTTACATGAGATATCAAGTAACACCAAATCTTGTGGAACAAATTTCATGTCAAAAAGTCAAGGTCAAAGGTTATTTGGGATCAGTTACCATGAACTGTGTTGCAAAAGCTTTTAATACCTAAGGTTAAGTAGTATTCAAATTTGTATGAAGCTTCTTGAAAGGGTTTTCCAGGTATAATTAGAACAAATTTTAAGTCACAAAGTCAAGGTCAGGGGTAGCCCCTTCATGTGCTCCCACCACAATTTTCACTTTAATAAGAATGCTGCCATGGCAATTTGCATGATGCAGGCGAGACCCCGCAGAGCGTTTCAATTGTTGGAATTTTTGCAAAGGTTGAAAAAAATGTCTTCGCCTGGAATTGGGCCTGCGCCTTTGGCTATGAATGCCAATGCCTTAACCACTAGACTACAGAGATGGGCCAGTTGATCACAATACATGCATATGTGAAATCAGTTTTAATAGAGAATAATAGTAGCGTAGCTTAAATCAAAGTTCCCTAGAGCTGTCCTGTCCTTCACTGTCTTGAGTATTTTCATTTATTATTGCCACTATACAAGACAGGGCCAATCATAAAGGAAACCAAAACCCTATGGTCAAGTAGTTTTTAAATCAAGCCAAGGCAGAATTAAATAGATCAGCAAAATTTGAACGAAACTGAACACGGAATAAGAAAGTTATGCCTATATGAAATTTTCCATTTTTGAAACTACCATACAGCTACTAGTGATATGAGTTATGGACAGCTCTTAGTACGTTTGTATACAGAATAATAATAATAATAATACTAATATACAGTTCTTGTATAGCGCATATCACATTATGATATACGTCTCTATGCGCTTCCAAGGACTTGGATATTATTACCCGGCTTTAGCCCGGCAGCCGTTTACAGCGCGCAAGCATTTCAGGAATGATTCCTGCCAGGTACCCATTCACCTCACCTGGGTTGAGTGCAGCACGATGTGGATGAATTTCTTGCTGAAGGAAATTAACGCCATGGCTGGGATTCGAACCCATGACCCTCTGATTGAAAGACGAGAGTCAGAACCACCAGACCACAACGCTTCCCATATTCTTCTTTTCTTGAAGACCACATATTTTCATTGTTCTTATCCCAAATATGTTTGTGGAGAAAACATGCCTGCATCATATATCTAGGGTTTGGCTTAAGAAAATGTGCAATCTTAACAAATGAAATGTCCACAAAATTAATGATGTCATCAATAGTCATGGTAGTTTAAAAACAAATGTCAAATAGAAAATTTCATATAGCCATAACTTTCTCATTTGGTGTGCATTTTTTTTTCAAATTTTTGGTGATGTGTATTATTCCATCTCAGCTTTCATTTAAAAACTACTTGATTTAAGGTGTTGGATTCCCTTAATGGTTAATGAAAACAGATTATTCAAGAAATACTATTGCACATTGTACTGTGTATAATTATTCATTCAGCTGTTTTGAAAGATAGGGTAAGACTTCATACACAGAGCAGCTTCTAAGTGATTTTGTCTTGAGTAATTTTACCTACACTGGAGGCATTTTGTATGCCACATAGATAATACATTTACTTTGTAGAGAGAGGGACTCTTCCATAGCATAGCCCTATGGCTCTCAGTAAATGATATGAAGTGTGCAGTCACTTCCCCTTACTGTGGTTGTTTGCATGGTATGACAAAATATTGATTTGCAAATTACTGTGGGAATGGGTCTTATTTTTCCAGTACATTTCAACCATGTAACTTTACCATTTCTTTTTTATACACCCAAATAGGTCAGTCACCATGGAGGATCCCCCTCGTGTCCGACCAGCTCGTGTCAACACTGTCAAACTACAGACGGAGCTTGCATCACTCACGGGAAAACCGCAGCATCGTTAAGCCAGTAAGTCCGAAAGGTTGGGAAAAGAAACTACTACGGATGTGCTGGTTTTTTATGTCAAATTTAGGTTTTTCTGTTTTTACCGAATTGAAAGCTTAGAATTAAAATGGATATATAACTTGGCTTACATAGACACTATGAACCCTGTTAAATTGCAACTGAGAAAGTGCACTAGTCTGTCAAGGTATGAACAGAACATTGGAGAAAACAGTCTCTAGAGAAAAGGGAGGCAATTCAGAACTGCTGAGGCTTGTGTCCTATTGTCCGGTGGTGCAATACAGTAACTCTGAACCCCTAGCAACCATATGAAGGGATTGCAAGATTGCACTGTAACGTGGCAAGTCTGTGAGATAGTGATCTCAGTATATCCTGTTAGCTGAAACTTGTTCATACAATAGTTTTTTAGCTCATCTGGGCCCGAACTTCCACACTCTAGGTAAAGGGATGTATTCAGTATTGGACATCGTGTTTTTTCAAAAAAATGAGGAAACGCTGTTAGAATTAGTGATGGAAAGGAACAGATTTTTTGCCTCACTTCTGGCCCTGGAATTTAGCCAGATGATAAATTGGATAGTTCCCCTTTCAAAACATACCAAAATCAAATCAACTTTCTATCCAACTCTGCTATTTTGGCTGTTTACGTAAAACTCCCATCACGACTTATTAGCGGTTTTGGGGTGCCAGGTCACATTTCCATCGTAACTTTATGAAGGATGATGCTCTTTGACTGCTTTTCAAACTGGATTTGTCCCTTTATTAGCTCCAATTCATTATACAAAATAAGACCACTTAAGTTGTATTTGTGCTACAGAGCCACAAAATTCAGTATCATAATGATAAAGTGGCATGTTTGTACATTTAATCACCTCTCTTAATTTTTTTTTTTTTTTTAATGTGATCTCTCCCATGACAGTGTTTGGTTTCTGTGCCACAGCCGAAGGAGCCTCACCCAGTAAATCATGCATCATCATGTAGACAGGTCTAGTAATGTAGAGGAAGAACAATTATGACTATTGGTAAATGCAGTATTGAACAAGAACAAGTATACAGATCTGTGATGAAAGTGCAATTCCAGGCAGAACATGGATGTTATTTTTCGCCAGCTTGTCATCTGTGTTTAGAGTGTCCGTTTGAAATAGAGTAAAGTTTAAGTTAAAGACTGTTCCACACAGTTTTATTATAAGGACATAATCAGAGACCTGTATGCATAAGAAATGTCCTGTTGAAATACATGTAGTATTAATTTTCAATTATGGTGCGATTTGACAGGAAAATGAAACAAGAAAACATTGGAAGAGATACATGTCGTTAGGGTGGGTGTGAAACCCTCCTGAGGTACACTGCATAGAACAAAATCATAGGTAACTTATCTCAAAGTGAAAGTGAGTGAACCTTGGAGGAATTTGAGAAGTGAAGATAGAGAAGATGGAAATGGGAAGACATGTAAAGCTGGGAGTGGACTCATGGAGTAAAGGCCGCGGAATGGTCACGCTCAGACAAGGAAGCAGGGGGGCACATTTTGTCTTTCAAACGATACATGCCCCTCCACGTTCATGGTCTGCGCCCGATGTTCCGCTTCCCTCTGTGGTGGGGGGAAGTAAGGAAATGCAGTATAGAAAGCAAACTATTTTCATAGAGCAATATTTTTATACTGAATCTTAATGATTCTAAAATAGGCCAAACCACCAATTAGTATCACTGAATGAAACTGAACTTCGGCCTTCATTCGGTAACTTTGAATAGCAATATAGTTTAAAACATGATGATGCTACACATGATCTTAGCCAAGAGGCTGAGAAGGGATATAATTATATATATTTTTGTCAATATTTTTCCCTCCACAGGGAAAAATATAATATTTTGATAAGTCAAAATATTAATATTGACTCTTTGAATCAGGTGGATTTTTGTATGACTGACTTTGAATATGAACTATGAAAACAGTAAGTAATAATGGAAAATATGTGTGAATGCACTGAAATACATGTAGTTTGTAAATCAACTCATATTTGATAGGTGCACATATGAAATGTTCTAAATGTCACTGAATAAGTGAAGCACACAACCTTATTGATTTAATCAAATTGTTTAAAAAATAAATAAATACTATTTTTGTACATTTTGATACATTTTGGGCATGTCTGTGAAAGGGGGGGGGGGAGTGAGTGAGAGACAGAAAGAGGGGGAGTGGGTGTGAGGGGAATGATGAAGGTGAGAAAGGGTTCTCTCATAGAAATTAAGATACTTAAAGATAGAAGGATGACCAAATGTGAACGCACTGAGAGTAAGAAACCACAATTTGACCAAATTTGACCAAATTAGCATTTTCACATTTTTCCAATCTCTTTTGACCAAATCTACAGTAGGATCAAATGAACAATTAGATGTGGAACAAACTTGCTGAAATATATCTGTTATTGCCATGATCATGTGGATTTTATTCATTTTTCAAATTATATTATATTTAATTCACATGTGTACTTGCATGATCATGTGGAATTTATCCTTTTTTTTTTCAAATTTACATGTTTTTTGCAATTATTGACTTTTGATTTGGATGCAGTAAAGAGTCAGAAATGATTTCACTACCTGTTTTTGTAAATCTTGTTTAAATATAGAGCTTTGTTGTGAGGACAGAATGAAATGCAATAAACATGTCATCACATTTGCAATTCATTAATGTACAATATATCTGCATGAATTATACTTCTACTTGTTTAATATGGCAAAAAAATGAAAATCAAGTATGCACTTATAATAATGTAATATTTTAATCTAAATTTCATTTGTAATATTGCTGTTTTTCCACATTATACTTGATTGAATAAAATGTCAGAAAATGAAAATCAAGTATGCACTTATAATAATGTAGTTTTTAATATAAAATTTCATTTGTAATATTGCTGTTCTTCCACATTATACTTGATTGAATTAGATAATACAGTACCTCGTGAAAGTCACTTCCAAGCTGTCAAAATGCTATGCAAATATACATGTATCTCCCATATCATGTTTGCTTCTTTCACAAGAATGTAGCCAAAGGAAGTTCAAGTGATAGAGTTCGTTACTATGTACACTTTTTATCATCATTTATGACTCTTGATTGCAATTGATTGCAACCTTCTTGTAACACCCCCATAATGAGGTGTTGGATGAAGGTTGCAATCAATTGCAAATAATTGCTAATGTTGAAACAACCATTCTGATTGGCTCAGGGTCTGCCCTTTTAAGAAGACATGCATGCAACAATGATTTTGATTGTGGCTTAAAGTTATTCTGCAATTTTCATTATCCAGTATATTTGTTATTTAGATCAGTCAAAAACATGAAGATATGCTGAAAATCACATTCAAAGCATAACTCACTATGTAATTTATGCAGATAGGAGACTGCTTAGAGACATGTTTCTGGCTGTAATTCATTTAGTTTGGGATACTAGTTCCATTTTCTTGATCTTTCATTGTTCCATTACTCTGCTTGTCTAACCCCCATATCTTTTTTTTTTTGTTTAGTTTTGCAGATATACACAGTCATATACATGTACTTAATAATATTTCGAAGTTTTGAATATCTATTGATAGGTTTTCTTCTCTTTTTTTCATACTGAGAGATTTGATTTCCTACTACTGCCAAACTCAAACATACTCTCACTCTCTCTCTCTCTCTAATAATGTATGCTTTAGATACTAGATGTTTCCTTAAAACCATAGACACAAGTTTTTATCTCTGTCTATTCATGATTTAGATGTACTATGATTTCTTTTTCATGTTTGATGATTTCTATAGAAATGTATGTGAAGTTCTATTTCTGTGCTTACCTTGTTGAACTCATTCAGTTGAGCAAACTTGATATCATCTGACCTAGATTTGTTTACTGTTATTATGTTTTATTATATGTGAGTTTATGTGCTTTCATCTATTGTTGAATTCTATATGCAATTACAATCCAACCTTATTACGTTAAAATGAGTAATATATATATTTTCTGTGTTTTACAGTGATAATTTCCTTCTTGTCGTCAAAGTGGACTATGTTTCTTAATTTTGAAGACATATACAAATTCATTATACGTATCTAACTGATAGATCTACATGTGATCTGCTTTATGATTTCTGAAGCTTGTTCATGACGACCCATCGTTTAAAACTGAAACCCCGATTTGATTTTTTGCAACTTCTAAACACCTGAGATTGCAGTAAGCCTAAATAAACAAATGCGCTGAACAACTTAATCACCTTGCCAGAGAACGATCGATCGACCTTCATTAGATAAGAGAGAGAGAGAGGAGAGAGAGAGAGAGAGAGGAAGGGAGAAAGAGAAACACGCTGGGGCTACACATGCTTAGTGCACGCGCGACTGGCTAGTTTATGGAGTTGAAAATGTTGCTAGAATCGCAATTTGTGGTCATTTTGCTTCGTTCGAAGTTTATTTTGGTTATCATCTAAATTATGAGTGACTTTTGGTCATGGCAATATCTTGAAACAGGTGAAAGATATATTTCCTACTTCACATTTCCTTACAGGCAGTGCGGTGTTAAGAGTTTGTTAACACTATTATGTAAGATGATGAGGAGTGCAGGCGTACTACAAAACCACCACCACCTCTCGTGCGAAGATGTTAGTACTGATAAGACTTTTAAACGTGTCATTTAGATAGCGGGTAGCTAAACCCACCTAAGATATGCATCGGATCATGTGCTAAAATGGTGGGGTCTATTTTAAAAGAGGGATTTTCGTAATGTAATTTTTTTTTTAGTTTTGCAGATATACACAGTCATATACATGTACTTAATTTGCACCTAATGATGACAATGA
>CM057155.1:26857902-27110890 GCA_029962745.1 Echinometra lucunter | reverse complement strand
TGGGTTAAAGTGAACTGTGTGGACAAGTCTGCGTTCCGCTGTTCAGGTGAGTTTCCGCTTTCTACCTGATCTTAGTAGAGTCTGTACTGTCCCAAGAAAGAATGTTAACCTTGTGTCTAATGGTTTATACAAATGCCCAAGGTATGCTGAGAGTATTGGATATTACTTCTAAAGAGGAGCCTACTTGTTTTAAATCAACAACACACTGCCTGAGGTCTTCGCTATACTCCTTTGGCTTTTCCCATAATGCTAATGTTGCAATGCTGATCTTGTTATGTTTGGTAAGGATGGAATGTCAATCCTGCTTCAAAGGCCTCAGGAATCAATATTCAAATGACATACAGTCATTTTCCCATTCCCGAGTCCTTTCAAATAAAAAAAGTCCACCTGAAAGCCATTATTAATTTGTTATTAAAACACCACTTTTTAAAGCACTTCTTAACCACAATAATGATAATAATAATATGTCTTGTTTACCCAGGGGCCTCTTCAGTACTAATTAATGTTCTCCCAGAGGGCCCTGCAAAAATATTATATCCTGGCTTTAGCTCGAGCAAACCGTAGCGCTTCGTGCATTCAAGGAATAAATCCTATCAGGTACCCATTTACTACTTCTGGGTCGAGTGTGGCAAATGTAGATAAATGTCTTGCCAAAGGACATTAGTGCTGTGGCAGGGATTCGAACCCTGTACCTTGTGGTTCAAAGCCTGGAGACTTATCCACTGGACCACAACACCTCTACAACAGGGGAAGTGTATGTAAACTTTTGACCCAATGATTTTGCAGAAATGTAGATAATATAAATCATAATATATCTGTGAGTATCTTACATGAAATATAAACCATGAACATTAAGTAGACATACAGTTTGTTTGATTTGATTAGAAATAAATCTGATTTTCTGCCAGGCATATGTAAACTTCTGGCCCAACTGTATACGTTCACAGGCTTACTCTTAATTTGAACAATGAATGTGATGATTCTTGTATTACTGTGGGGGTACATCTATGCTGATATATGTTACTCCTTTAATACAGGACTTTGTAGTGATCTGTGGAACAATGCTTGTTCCAGTTGAGGCAAAGTAGTACATGTATACTACATAAATGACACTGTAATGCTGAAAAAATGAGGCATTTGTAAAGTAGTATTTAATTTTTTAAGCACAGAAAGTTTACAGGTATTTAAATAAACATTTTGTAACATTTCTCTGTGGCATAATTGTGCACGTGGATTTTAAAAAAAGATCTGCATTTTCATGTGTTACAGGGCATGAATGGCAGCGTACCTTGTATCATTCTATTGATGGCTCATCCTGTATGATTGCTATCATCTCACCTAAGTATCTCAGATCTGCTGTGTGTATGGAAGAGTACAGCCTAGCACAAACAAAACATCTCTCTCAAGTAAGTTTTAGGTTGTCAGTTAAAGACAGAATCTTTGATTTGAATCTTGCTTTCTTCTTTGCATCCAAGATTTCATGTTATTATCACAAATAGATAACATAGGGCAACATGCTCAGAAAATTTACTGGCCAAAAAGAAGAGAGAAAAAAAGCAAGCAAACAAAGAAAAAAAAAAAGAACAACAGCAAAAAAAAAAAGAAGAAAAAAAGTCGTTACCTCAAGAGGGGAGGCTCAACTTAGACTTGTGTTCTTGAGGTATATCATTTGTATTTCGGAGGGGATGGAATACGGGTCGAATGTGCTCTGATCCCATCTGCCATTGTGTACATGTACAAGTACGCAGCATACTGAATTTTTTAAACTCTCAATACAGCCGACAGCTTACGAATCTGGAATAAAACGACCAACAACTTTGTGTCTGGCACACAGATTTGTAATTATGTATTTTTAATGGTTCTCTTGTCAGGACACCCTTCAGCTGATTCCAGTCTGCATCTGTGATGGCATAGAGACTGACTTTGTCCAGATATCTCACATCCCCATGCTAGATGCTCGTCCATGTGTGTATGACAAGGCCATCAACAGCATCTGCTCAGCTGTTGTGTCTTGGCTGGAAACTAGCTCTTTTGCTTATCTGGACAAACTACTGAAGAAGAACAAGGTAAGTTCTCCATCAATACATTGTGAATTGTGCCATTCATAGATTTTTATTGGTCATACACATGAAGTTAATAAGTATTATATCCCTCATTAATGAAATCCTACTTAGTGATTGGTCTAAATAGCATCACGTGACCAAACATAGCATTGCTATGATGTTGATGATGTTGAAAACACAATGCCGATGAAGAAAATGTGCTTATGCCGTGACGTCATTCATGGTATAGCGTACTATGCCATGAATGTTGTCACAGATATGTGATCGAAATCGGCAGGGTGTGAAAAGTGCTATTGGTATCGGCCTCACAGACCACAGCTGTGTAAATTGCGTGTATTCTGCTAAATCATTGTACTGCTTTTTTTATTAAGATAGGAGGAGGGATATAAAACAAATATATCATGGGCTGTTTTGAGCCTCTAGTAAAATTATGGATTCCTTGGTGACAGAAATAGCACTATTTTCTTTGGGGCTATGCCACTCAGAAGATAGTGTTATTCCTGTACCTTGGAATTCATAATTTCAACTAGAGCCTCTCAGTGCATGGTATATTTGTTCATTATTCCATTGCCCACTGGAACCAGGTGGTACCAGTATGAAATCATGGGGGAACGAGAGAATTCAGCAGGCAATGGATAACAATATCTCTGACTTAAACTCTGAAAGTCTTTGATTCCTGCTGGTTCACTTTCGTTGATATCTTCTGAAAGTTTATGTTACGTTCTATTAATGAAAGCTATGATGATGATGATAATGGAGAAGAAGATGATGGTGATGATGGTGACTGTTCATTGTTCATTTTATCCAGGATAACCAAGTGGATGTTCCGGATATGATGGAGGAACTCAGAGCAGCAAGGTTCTGGGAGGAATACAGGGAACCCTAAGAAAGGATAAGATCTTTCCACCTGTGTTAGAAAAGCTGAAGGATGCTGAAGAGAAGACTGAGAACTCAGGAGGGGACCAGGATGAAGTGAAGGAAGGAAAAAACAAGAGTGTAAGATAAAGGGAAAAGGAGATGGAGACAAAGAGGAGAAGGTGATTGGAGAGGAGGAGGAACCAGGAAAGGAAAATGAAGTGAAAGAAGATAGATCTGATAAACAGGATGGAGATGGAAAAGAAGGAGTAGGAGAAAAATGTGAAGATCAGAAGATAGAGATAATACAAGAGGAGAAGGAAGAACCAAAGCATGGTCAAGAGAAGCCATCAATGAATGTAGGTGATAAGGAGGAAGAAGATGCTACTTTTGAATCTAAAAGCACACATATAGGTGGGGGCAGCACAAAAGTGACAGAAAACACTTTCAAACCTGCCACTATCGTCTTCAGCTACCATCAGACAGATGTCAAATTTGTATACTTCCTCAAAGAACTCATTACCTGGAATGCCCCTCACCTTGTCCTCAAATCTGAGTTGCTACTGATCAGGAGAGGTTGGACAGCCTAGAAGCAGCTGACAACATCATTGCACTCCTCTCTCCACATTACATTGAATCTCCTCAGCATGTTGAGGAGTTCCACATAGGTCTCTGGAGGCAGCGTGTAAGCCCTGAGGAAGCTCCCTCCTGGTGCCCATCCAGGTGGCTATCCTGCCCAAGCGTCCCACATACTTCCAGCTGGTAGGGTACCCTGTTAACACCTGGGATGGTCTGTGGGCTGACCTTCTAGGGGTAAAGGATATCAGGTCTCCTTCAGAGATTGACAAGTTCCGCCATAATGTTGGAAACAGGAGGCTGCCAAAGATTTCACCCGATGAAGTCCACCCAATGACAGAGGTTGCTCAGGTTGTTATGTCATCCATCAAAGCAAGAAGGTCAGTAAATATGAAGCTCCATAATGTACTTCTGCAAAAGTACATTGTGAAATTTCATCCTTGGAGAATAGGCAGAAAACTTCAGACAGTTCTATCAAATCATGTTTACTGCACACTTTGATTTTTTTTTTATTATGAAAAAGATCTTGAAGTCTTCGTCAATGTACATTGACAAATCAAAGCTTGATTTTATTTATTCATTTATTCAAAATTTGTTTATTTATTCCTTTATTTCTGATTCATACAGGGTGTTGCATTTCACCAATAATGGTGGTCTTCCATGAGGCCCTGTTTGGTAACAATGCTATTTAATAACAATCATTGATAAAACAGATAACAGCAACAAAACGAAATAGAGAAATAAACTTTGTTTTTCCATGTTTTATTCTGATTTCATCTAAAACAATTACATTTCAATGTAACCAATTAACAATCCATATCAAACAATTTAACACTTCAGATTTCATATTTCTACTTTTTTCAATAACTTAATAGGCTATATATATATATATATATATATAATATATATACAAATCATGTTTATTTATGTACATGGTGTACCCTCTATATAATAGGCTATATATATATATATATATATACATGTATATATATATATATACAAATCATGTTGATTTATGTACATGGTGTACCCTCTCTTTTTGAAGTTGTTACTGTCTACATGGTTAATCATCCAACACGTGGGAATTCTCAATATGAACATATATACGAATCATATATAACTTAAGAAAAAAATAACAATGAAATCAGTTATTATAAAAAAAATAATAATTAAGTCATCCCCCAAGAAACCTTTCGCTATCAGACGTGTACTTTTTGCAGAGGGCGATACACCAATGCTGGGAGCATTAAAAAACAACAACATAAAAAAAAACAAAACAAAGTAAACCCAATCCAATTTACTGTCTAATATAAGAAATAAATATATCTAAATTGGAATTCCCTTTTCATGAAATACCCAGCAATATGTAAATACAAACTTTCATTTTATTGACCTCTTCCAAAGAAAAATAATTTCCTAAAAAAAAATATGGATCTGACTTACAAATTTGTATCCTACAAAATCAATAGAATACATTGGTTATCAATCATTCACTCATTGATTACCAAGTCTCTGGTAGTTTTTTTGTAAGAAATTGCCGGATGCTGCCAATTTTATGCAGAGCGCATGAGGCTGATCTGCAAACATTATTCACGTTAGTCTTCAAAGACAGATTATTGTCAAATATGACACCTAGGTTTCTAGCACTGTAGAAACATTGTATAGGAGTATCATTGAAAGAATAGCACTAATCGAACTACTATGACCTGTGTCTGCTTACAAAGTGTAGACATTCTGTTTACTTTTCATTCAACTTTAAAACCCATTCTGTATTGACCAACTCTTAATATCTGAGAAACAAAGCACTGATGTTTTGTAGAGCAGGAGATAGTATTCTTTCTCACAACAAGGTAAATCTGAGTGTCATCTGCATAGTCATACACTTTATGTCATGGTGTGCATCCTCCCAATGGAGATGAGACGAGTATAAATGCTAACGGGCCGATCTCAGACCCTGAGGGTACTCCGAAATTAGAAGAGCTGACTTGTGACTTCATTACCACTAACAACCTACAGACTGGTTTCTGCTAGTGAGATAGGAACGAAACCATTCCAACATTTTAAAGAACTACTCTCATTCCAAAGTTTCTGTTCAATTTCCTGAAACTGGTTATAGCAGGCTTATCAAGTATCAGAGATCATGTGGAAGGAATTTCAGGTCACAAAATCACGGTCAAAGGTCATTGAGTTCAATAAAACTTAAATTATGTTGCAAAAACTTTCCCCTCATTTCAAAAGTGTTTGTTCAATTTTCATGAAACTGGTACACAAGGCTTATCAAGTATCAAAGATCATGTGGAATGAATTTCAGGTCACAAAATCAAGGTCAAAGGTCATTTGAGTTCAATAAACTTAGATTATGTTGCAAAAACTTTCCCCTCATTTCAAAAGTGTTTGTTCAATTTTCATGAAACTGGTACACAAGGCTTATCAAGTATCATAGATCATATGGAACAAATTTCAGGTCACAAAGTCAAGGTCATAGGTCATTTGAGGTCAATAAACTTAAATTATATCTTCAAAGACTTAACAAAAAGTTTAAAATTTTGAATTGTTACCCTCATTTTTAAAGGATTTGTTGGAAATACATGAAACTTGTTTACATGAGATATCAAGTAACACAAATCTTGTGGAACAAATTTCATGTCAAAAAGTCAAGGTCAAAGGTTATTTGGGATCAGTTACCATGAACTGTGTTGCAAAAGCTTTTAATACCTAAGGTTAATTAGTATTCAAATTTGTATGAAGCTTCTTGAAAGGGTTTTCCAGGTAATTAGAACAAATTTTAAGTCACAAAGTCAAGGTCAGGGGTAGCCCCCTTCATGTGCTCCCACCACAATTTTCACTTTAATAAGAATGCTGCCATGGCAATTTGCATGATGCAGGCGAGACCCCGCAGAGCGTTTCAATTGTTGGAATTTTTGCAAAGGTTGAAAAAAATGTCTTTGCCTGGAATTGGGCCTGCGCCTTTGGCTATGAATGCCAATGCCTTAACCACTAGACTACAGAGATGGGCCAGTTGATCACAATACATGCATATGTGAAATCAGTTTTAATAGAGAATAATAGTAGCGTAGCTTAAATCAAAGTTCCCTAGAGCTGTCCTGTCCTTCACTGTCTTGAGTATTTTCATTTATTATTGCCACTATACAAGACAGGGCCAATCATAAAGGAAATCAAAACCCTATGGTCAAGTAGTTTTTAAATCAAAGCCAAGGCAGAATTAAATAGATCAGCAAAATTTGAACGAAACTGAACACGGAATAAGAAAGTTATGCCTATATGAAATTTTCCATTTTTGAAACTACCATACAGCTACTAGTGATACGAGTTATGGACAGCTCTTAGAACGTTTTGTATACAGAATAATAATAATAATAATAATAATATACAGTTCTTGTATAGCGCATATCACATTATGATATACGTTCTCTATGCGCTTCCAAAGGACTTGGATATATTACCCCCGGCTTTAGCCCGGCAGCCGTTTACAGCGCGCAAGCATTTCAAGGAATGAATTCCTGCCAGGTACCCATTACCTCACCTGGGTTGAGTGCAGCACGATTGTGGGATGAATTCTTGCTGAAGGAAATTAACGCCATGCTGGGATTCGACTCCACGACCCTCTGATTGAAAGACGAGAGTCAGAACCACCAGACCACGACGCTTTCACATATTCTTTCTTTTCTTGAAGACCACATATTTTCATTGTTCTTATCCCAAATATGTTGTGGAGAAAACATGCCTGCATCATATATCTAGGGTTTGGCTTAAGAAAATGTGCAAATCTTAAACAAAATGAAATGTCCACAAAATTAATGATGTCATCAATAGTCATGGTAGTTTAAAAAACAAATGTCAAATAGAAAATTTCATATAGCCATAACTTTCTCATTTGGTGTGCATTTTTTTTTCAAATTTTTGGTGATGTGTATTATTCCATCTCAGCTTTCATTTAAAACTACTTGATTTAAAGGTGTTGGATTCCCTTAATGGCTAATGAAAACAGATTATTCAAGAAATACTATTGCACATTGTACTGTTGTATAATTATTCATTCAGCTGTTTTGAAAGATATGGTAAGACTTCATACACAGAGCAGCTTCTAAGTGATTTTGTCTTTGAGTAATTTTACCTACACTGGAGGCAGTTTTGTATGCCACATTAGATAATACATTTACTTTTGTAGAGAGAGGAGACTCTTCATAGCATATCCCTATGGCTCTCAGTAAATGATATGAAGTGTGCAGTCACTTCCCCTTACTGTGGTTGTTTGCATGGTATGACAAAAGATATTGATTTGCAAATACTGTGGACGGGTCTTATTTTTTCCAGTACATTTCAACCATGTAACTTTACCATTTCTTTTTTATACACCCAAATAGGTCAGTCACCATGGAGGATCCCCTCGTGTCCGACCAGCTCTTGTCAACACTGTCAAACTACAGACGGAGCTTGCATCACTCACAGGGAAAACCGCAGCATCGTTAAAGCCAGTAAGTCGAAAGGTTGAGGAAAAGAAACTACTACGGTTGTGCTGGCTTTTTTATGTCAGAAATTTAGGTTTTTCTGTTTTTTACAGAATATGAAAGCTGAGAATTAAAATGATATATCACTTGGCTTACATAGACACTATGAACCCTTTTAATTGCACTGAGAAAGTGCACTAGTCTGTCAAGTCATGAACAGAACATTGGAGAAAACAGGCTCTAAAGAAAAGGGACAATTCAGAACTGCTGAGCTGTGTCATTTGTCCGTGGTGCATACAGTAACTCTGAACCCCCTAGCAACCAGTATGAAGGGATTGCAAGATTTCAATGTAACGTGGCAAGTTCGTGTAGATATTGATCTCAGTATATCCTGTTAGCTTGAACTTGTTACATAACAATAGTTTTTTAGCTCATCTGGCCGAACTTCCACCTCTAGGATAAAGGATGTACTCAGTATTGGACAATCGTGTTTTTTCAAAAAAAATGAGAGGGAAACGCTCTGTTTATGAATTAGTGATGGAAAGGAACAGATTTTTTTTGCCTCACTTCTGGCCCTGGAATTTAGCCAGATGATAAATTGATAGTTCCCCTTTCAAACATACCAAAAACCAAAAATCAACTTTCTCTATCCAACTCTGCTATTTTGGCTGTTTACGTTAAAACTCCCATCACGACTTATTAGCGGTTTTGGGTGGCAGGTCACATTTCCATCGTAACTTTATGAAGGATGATGCTCTTTGACTTGCTTTTCAAACTGGATTTGTCCCTTTATTAGCTCCAATCATTATACAAAATAAGACCACTTAAGTTTGTATTTGTGCTACAGAGCCACAAAATTCAGTATCATAAATGATAAAGTGGCATGTTTGTACATTTAATCACCTCTTCTTAATTTTTTTTTTTTTTTTTAATGTGATCTCTCCCATGCAGTGTTTGGTTTCTGTGCCACAGCCAGAAGGAGCCTCACCCAGTAAATCATGCATCATCATGTAGACCAGGTCTAGTAATGTAGAGGAAGAACAATTATGACTATTGGTAAATGCAGTATTGAACAAAAAAAGTATACAGATCTGTGATGAAAGTGCAATTCCTGGCAGAACATGGATGTTATTTTTCAGCCAGCTTGTCATCTGTGTTTAGAGTGTCCTTTTGAAATAGAGTAAAGTTTAAGTTAAAGACTGTTCCACACAGTTTTATTATAAGGACATAATCAGAGACCTGTATGCATAAGAAAATGTCCTGTTGAAATACATGTAGTATTAATATTTTCAATTATGGTGCTATTTTGACAGGAAAATGAAACAAAGAAAACATTGGAAGAGATACATGTCGGTTAGGGTGGGTGTGAAACCCTCCTGAGGTAAACTGCATAGAGAAGCAAAATCATAGGTAACTTATCTCAAAGTGAAAGTGAGTGAACCTTGGAGGAATTTGAGAAGTGAAAGATAGAGAAGATGGAATGGGAAAGACATGTAAAGCTGGGAGTGGACTCATTGGAGTAAAGGCCACGGAATGTCACACTCAGACAAAGGAAGCAGAGGGGCACATTTTGTCTTTCAAACGATACATGCCCCTCCACTTTCATTGTCTGCGCCCCGATGTTCCGCTTCCTCTGCGGTGGGGGTGAAGTAAGGGAAATGCAGTATAGAAAGCAAACTATTTTCATAGAGCAATATTTTTATACTGAATCTTAATTATTCTAAATAGGCCAAACCACCAATTAGTATCACTGAAATGAAACTGAAACTGCCTTCATTCGGTAACTTTGAATAGCATATAGTTTAAACATGATGATGCTACACATGATCTTAAGCCAAGAGGCTGGAGAAGGGATATAATATATATATATTTTTTTCAATATTTTTCCCTCCACAGGGAAAAATATAATATTTGATAAGTCAAAATATTATATTGACTCTTGAATCAGGTGGATTTTTGTATGACTGACTTTGAATATGAACTATGAAAACAGTAAGTAATAATGGAAAATATGTGTGAATGCACTGAAATACATGTAGTTTGTAAATCAACTCATATTTGATAGGTGCACATATGAAATGTTCTAATGTCACTGAATAAGTGAAGCACACAACCTTATTGATTTAATCAAATTGTTTAAAAAATAAATAAATACTATTTTTGTACATTTTGATACATTTTGGGCATGTCTGTGAAAGGGGGGGGGGAGTGAGTGAGAGACAGAAAGAGGGGGAGTGGGTGTGAGGGGAATGATGAAGGTGAGAAAGGGTTCTCTCATAGAAATTAAGATACTTAAAGATAGAAGGATGACCAATGTGAACGCACTGAGAGTAAGAAACCACAATTTGACCAAATTTGACCAAATAGCATTTTCACATTTTTCCAATCTCTTTTGACCAAATCTACAGTAGGATCAACATGAACAATTAGATGTGGAACAAACTTGCTGAAATATATCTGTTATTGCCATGATCATGTGGATTTTATTCATTTTTCAAATTATATTATATTTTAATTCACATGTTGTACTTGCATGATCATGTGGAATTATCCTTTTTTTTCAAATTTACATGTTTTTTGCAATTATTGACTTTTGATTTGGATGCAGTAAAGAGTCAGAAATGATTTCACTACCTGTTTTGTAAATCTTGTTTAAATATAGAGCTTTGTTTTGTGAGGACAGAATGAAATGCGATAAACATGTCACACATTTGCAATTCATTAATGTACAATATATCTGCATGAATTATACTTCTACTTGTTTAATATGGCAAAAAAATGAAATCAAGTATGCACTTATAATAATGTAATATTTTAATCTAATTTCATTTGTAATATTGCTGTTTTTCCACATTATACTTGATTGAATAAAATGTCAGAAAATGAAAATCAAGTATGCACTTATAATAATGTAGTTTTTAATATAAAAATTTCATTTGTAATATTGCTGTTCTTCCACATTATACTTGATTGAATTAGATAATACAGTACCTCGTGAAAGTCACTTCCAAGCTGTCAAAATGCTATGCAAATATACATGTATCTCCCATATCATGTTTGCTTCTTTCACAAGAATGTAGCCAAAGGAAGTTCAAGTGATAGAGTTCGTTACTATGTACACTTTTTTATCATCATTTATGACTCTTGATTGCAATTGATTGCAACCTTCTTGTAACACCCCATAATGAGGTGTTGGATGAAGGTTGCAATCAATTGCAAATAATTGCTAATGTTGAAACAACCATTCTGATTGGCTCAGGGTCTGCCCTTTTAAGAAGACATGCATGCAACAATGATTTTGATTGTGGCTTAAAGTTATTCTGCAATTTTCATTATCCAGTATATTTGTTATTTAGATCAGTCAAAAACATGAAGATATGCTGAAAATCACATTCAAAGCATAACTCACTATGTAATTTATGCAGATAGGAGACTGCTTAGAGACATGTTTCTGGACTGTAATTCATTTTCGTTTGGGATATTAGTTCCATTTTCTTGATCTTTCATTGTTCCATTACTCTGCTTGTCTAACCCCCATATCTTTTTTTTTTTTTTAGTTTTGCAGATATACACAGTCATATACATGTACTTAATATATTTGAAGTTTTGAATATCTATTGATAGGTTTTCTTCTCTTTTTTTCATTCTGAGAGATTTGATTTCCTACTACTGCCAGAACTCAAACATGCTCTCTCTCTCTCTAATAATGTATGCTTTAGATACTAGATGTTTCCTTAAAACCATAGACACAAGTTTTTATCTCTGTCTATTCATGATTTAGATGTACTATGATTTTCTTTTTCATGTTTGATGATTTCTATAGAAATGTATGTGAAGTTCTATTTCTGTGCTTACCTTGTTGAACTCATTCAGTTGAGCAAACTTGATATCATCTGACCTAGATTTGTTTACTGTTACATGTATTATGTTTATTATATGTGAGTTATGTGCTTTCATCTATTGTTGAATTCTATATGCAATTTCAATCCAACCTTATTACGTTAAAATGAGTAATATATATATTTTCTGTGTTTTACAGTGATAATTTCCTTCTTGTCATCAAAGTGGACTATGTTTCTTAATTTTGAAGACATATACAAATTCATTATACTGTATCTAACTGATAGATCTACATTTGATCTGCTTTATGATTTCTGAAGCTTGTTCATGACGACCCATCGTTTAAAACTGAAACCCCGATTTGATTTTTGCAACTTCTAGACACCTGAGATTGCAGTAAGCCTAAATAAACAAAAGCGCTGAACAACTTAATCACCTTGCCAGAGGAACGATCGACCTTCACAGTTAGATAAGAGAGAGAGAGAGAGAGAGAGAGAGAGAGAGGAAGGGAGAAAGAGAAACACGCTGGGGCTACACATGCTTAGTGCACGCGCGACGGGCTAGTTTATGGAGTTGAAAATGTTGCTAGAATCGCAATTTGTGGGTCATTTTGCTTCGTTCGAAGTTTTTTTAAATTTTGGTTATCTAAATTATGAGTGACTTTTGGTCATGGCAATATCTTGAAACAGGTGAAAGATATATTTCCTACTTCACATTTCCTTACAGGCAGTGCGGTGTTAAGAGTTTGTTAACACTATTATGTAAGTTGATGAGGAGTGCAGGCGTAATACAAAACCACCACCTCTTGTGCGAAGATGTTAGTACTGATAAGACTTTTAACGTGTCATTTGGATAGCGGGTAGCTAAACCCCACCTAAGATGCATCGGATCATGTGCTAAAATGGTGGGGTCTATTTTAAATGAGGGATTTTTGTAATGTAATTTTTTTTTTTTAGTTTTGCAGATATACACAGTCATATACATGTACTTAATATATTTGAAGTTTTGAATATCTATTGATAGGTTTTCTTCTCTTTTTTTCATACTGAGAGATTTGATTTCCTACTTCTGCCAGAACTCAAACATACTCTCTCTCTAATAATGTATGCTTTAGATACTAGATGTTTCCTTAAAACCATAGACACAAGTTTTTATCTCTGTCTATTCATGATTTAGATGTACTATGATTTTCTTTTTCATGTTTGATGATTTCTATAGAAATGTATGTGAAGTTCTATTTCTGTGCTTACCTTGTTGAACTCATTCAGTTGAGCAAACTTGATATCATCTGACCTAGATTTGTTTACTGTTACATGTATTATGTTTATTATATGTGAGTTATGTGCTTTCATCTATTGTTGAATTCTATATGCAATTACAATCCAACCTTATTACGTTAAAATGAGTAATATATATATTTTCTGTGATTTACAGTGATAATTTCCTTCTTGTCATCAAAGTGGACTATGTTTCTTAATTTTGAAGACATATACAAATTCATTATACTGTATCTAACTGATAGATCTACATTTGATCTGCTTTATGATTTCTGAAGCTTGTTCATGACGACCCATCGTTTAAAACTGAAACCCCGATTTGATTTTTGCAACTTCTAGACACCTGAGATTGCAGTAAGCCTAAATAAACAAAAGCGCTGAACAACTTAATCACCTTGCCAGAGGAACGATCGACCTTCACAGTTAGATAAGAGAGAGAGAGAGAGAGAGAGAGAGAGGAAGGGAGAAAGAGAAACACGCTGAGGCTACACATGCTTAGTGCACGCGCGACGGGCTAGTTTATGGAGTTGAAAATGTTGCTAGAATCGCAATTTGTGGGTCATTTTGCTTCGTTCGAAGTTTAATTTTGGTTGTCATCTAAATTATGAGTGACTTTTGGTCATGGCAATATCTTGAAACAGGTGAAAGAAATATTTCCTACTTCACATTTCCTTACAGGCAGTGCGGTGTTAACCCTATATAGCCCGGGGGGGGGCCTAAAAGGCCCCCCCCTCGACATTTTTCGCGATAATTTCTAAATGCAAAAAAATAATACGCTGAAATTTCATGACTTTTTTCTTTCACATCTCCCGCACATTTAGAGACCCTGTTTGCGAAAATCGGGGGTACACTTGCGGAGATATAGCACATATTCGTGACCAATGTCACCGAAAATGACAATTTCCATCGACTTTTGTGTGTACAATGTATGGGTTTTACAAGAAGTGTTGTCAGATGAATGTTTTTTTTCTGTTTTTCCTCACATAACTTTCTTTTGGGCTATCACCAACTATTCTAGATTTGAAAAAACAATAAAAAGTAGAGATTTCAAAACAAAGAAATACATAATAAATCAAAAACAAATTTATGCCCAGACGTGGTAATTAATATGTGAAATTCAGAATTTCGAGAAAAATTAGCATATGCGCATAATTAATTACTATTATAATCTAATAATTATACAATTTCAATACAGTTGAGTGAGCTGTCTTTTAGATTACATGACTGGCTACTAACATGCTTGATTCCATTGCATTTTCTCAAAAAATGGGGGGAAAACTACAAAAAATGAAAATTCCTTGAAAAAATTTGAATATTTGCATAATTAATTAGATAAATAAAAAATGATAATAAATATCACAAATTTGACAACGCATTCTTGTAAAATACATAATGAGACACCCACACACCAAATTTGGTCGCAATCGGTCGATAAACGGCCGAGATCTGAGGGGGGGGCCTAATAGGCCCCCCCCCGGGCTATGCAATTTCAAAATAGCCCGGGCTATATAGGGTTAAGAGTTTGTTAACACTGTTATGTAAGATGATGAGGAGTGCAGGCGTAATACAAAACCACCACCTCTCGTGCGAAGATGTTAGTACTGATAAGACTTTTAACGTGTCATTTGGATAGCGGGTAGCTTAACCCCACCTAAGATGCATCGGATCATGTGCTAAAATGGTGGGGTCTATTTTAAAAGAGGGATTTTCGTAATGTAATTTTTTTTTTTAGTTTTGCAGATATACACAGTCATATACATGTACTTAATTTGCACCTAATGATGACAATGATGACAGGCAGATCCAAGGGGTCAGAGCTTCCAGGGAGGACTAGGAGGGGAGGGATGAAAAGAAATCATTGCAGGGGTTTGTTTGTTTGTGTGAATGCTAACTTGTGTCAAGATAAGTCACTGGGATGGAGGCTTAAAGCCAGTTCACTGTGTCATCATCAAGTTCTCTAAGCCATCAGAGCCACGAGGAGCCTGGTAATTACAAGGGTGAAAAAAGCCCATTTGACCCTAGTCCTCTCCCCTCTTTGAGCTTTGATGGCCTGCAGAAGTCCTTGAGGAAGTAATATATTCTGGAGGGGATGGGAGAGGGGAGGGAGGGGAATATGTTGTTACTACCAGTCAACATCTCCATCCCCTCAAAGATCAGTATTAAAGGGAGAATTGATTGAACTGTATGTTCCTTGTGAAAATATCCCAGGAAAAATTTGTGGCTTCAAGTCCTCCTCTCCCATTTGAGGGCAATTCTGGATCTGCCCCAGATGATGGTGTTGAATCATGGTGGTGCAATGATGGTAGTGGTGATGAGGCTGATGGTAGAGGTGATGATGATGGTGATGATGATGATGGTGATGATGATGATGATGATGATGATGAAGATGCAGGCAGTGGGATCACATTTTACGGACAACTTGTACATATTTTGATTGTCTATTATTCAATAAAACACACAATTACAAAAAAACTAAAAAAAACATCGGTATAATGGTGATGATGATTATAATAGTGATTGTGAATGTAAAGACAGTGAATAACAGTAAGAATGTGATTTCGTCATTACAATGACTTGTACTGTGCACCCTGTGAATTGACTGCACTTTAATTAGTCGCATGTGTAACTGCTGCGCGGCGGACCGCGGATATGTGGCCGTGGCCATGAGGCTGAGGCCGTGGCTGAGGAATATATTGAACTGAATACTTTCCCAATAGTATTGCCAAAGAATATTTACGAAGAACCTTCAGTACCGAAATAAAGCACGCGTACGTATTGTAGTATGCATACATGGTACGTGGTAAAGCCGCGCGTCATCGATAACAACAAACGGTTTCACGTTAGTATTACAAACATTACAAAAATTGGTCAAAATCGTGCATACTCCCAGGGATTTATGGGGGGGGGGGGGAGTCTATCGCGGTTCAATTATATTTTTTCAGAGTTTGAAATTTTATGTGAATCACGTTTTCCATATATTTAGATAAATCCTAGGGGAATTAACTTAATTTCAAATTCCCTGTTTTTGTGTATCAACCTATGGCAGAGGGTCAAAAGCATGCATAGTACCCGAAATTTATGGTGAGTCTGAATTTTTTTGAGCCTTTGATATTTTCCAAAGTCTCAAATTACATAGGCTATAAATCACATTTGAAATAAATTCAAAGTAGTCATAGGGGAACTATATTTAAAAATTGCTTGCCTTTCGCGTGTAAACCTATGGTAGGCAAGATTTTTTAAAGCAAAAAATATGCATATTCCCAGGGAGAAATTTATTGGGGGGGGGGGGGGGTCTATTTGACTCATGGAGCTTTAATTATATATTTTCAGAGTTTTAATTTTATGTAAATTACCTCTTCTGTAAATTCAAATAAAGTTAGGGGAATTACAATCATTTCAAAAAAATCTGGTTCTGCGTGTTAGCCTATGGCAGCTCTGAGGACAAAAGCATGCATAGTACCCGAAATTTATGGGCAGTCTTTGATTTTTTTGAGCCTTTAATAATCTCTTCCAAAGTCTCAAATTACATACAAATCACATCTGAAATAAATTCAAACCAGTATTACAGGGGAACTATAATCAACCTTAAAATCCCTGTTTTTACGTGTTATCCCTATGGCAGGTGACTCTGTCAAAAAGCAGGCATATGATCCTGAAGATAGTGCCATTTATTGAAAATAAAGTTTTATGAAATGTTCTTTTAACTATCCATTCTTCTGTTCGTGCAAAAATCAGACTTTCAAAACAAAGTTTTCGATTTGAAATATCAAGAATAGATTAGACATCTTTTCACACGTTATCAATGGCGGATGCAATTTTCCAAGTCCATTTTTCACACAGCAATTTACCCTTGCCAAAACGTACTACGGAAGTAGGCGAGAGTAATTTGTCCTGTAATCCAATAATGTCTTTGGTATCGCAACCAGCCCCTTGCAGCTCGCCGGTATCATAGTCGATTTGTTCTGGGCAGTCGATTGGATCCTCTGGAACCAATCGCCTGAATATTTACCCGCCGATTAGATCCGCTGTGGTCAACTATATGCGATCATCATAGGCGATTGGTTCCAACCAGGCGATTTGTTCCTTTCGACCATTCCACGAAGGGTTTAGCTGCGAAGGTGATCCAAATCTCTATTGTGCTAACGTATCACGTCATGGTAACACCCCTAAAGAAAAGTGTACTCTTCTGGTCACCTTATAGAGCCAATCAAACTCTTCCAAATCAGCCACAAATGGCAGAACGAGCATCGTTGCCTATTTCAGAATTTGGTATACACGTAGAAATAGATATGGTAGAAATTCCTGTTCATAAGGTCAATATTAATTCCCGCTTCCCATCGATTAGCCATATGCGTTGGCGGGGGGGGGGGGGGGGGGGGGGAGGGGTGCCGCCCCTGAACCCCCGCTAGGGCCCCATCAGCAGGATCTGGATTTCGCCTGTTTGGGTGTCAGCTCCCCTGTCCCTCTAATAACGTTCCGTGGCCTCCGAAATGTACCCCGAAACTCCTGGCTAATGTCGGAACCAAACGGCGGCTTTCATAACGCATCGGCCAAAAGTAGTACCAGACGTCTGGTTCCGCTAGAACGAATCAACTAGTCGCTTGGTTCCGGGGAACGAATTGACTAGCCATTTCGTTCCTGCGGAACCCGGAACACATCGACTATCACACCGGTCCCTTGCTGGAGTAGAGTCAGCCAACAATAAGCTAGCCAACAACAAGCCAGCCCACAATTCGAGCCCACACTAGTTTATATCGGATACAAGATTATGTGTATATCTGGATTGTTTTTGCCTCGGTTACTGACAAACTTTAGGGTTTTTCAGTCCATCAGAGTGAAAGTGTGACCACTGGTCAAGTTTTTCTAGCCCCATCCCCTCAAATTTGCATTATATTACGATCTCAAGGAGATTTTCTGTTTTTTTTTCTAAAGGCATCTCTAATAAAATACCTATTGTTCCTGGAAAACCTTTCGGGTGTTTGTAAGGGGGTACCCCTTCTTTAAATCCATCATAGTGAAAATGTGACCACTGATCAAGTTTTACTAGCCCCACCCCCTAGATTGTCCATATTTTTACGGTCTTCAGGAGAAAATTCGGGGGAAAAAGCATTTATAAGCACATATAAGAACAACGATTGGAGGAAAATGGTAGATTAGTCCTGGAAAACCTTTGGGGTGTTTGTAGAGGGGTACCCCCTCTTTCAATCCATCATTGTGAAAATGTGACCAGTGGTCAAGTTTTACTAGCCCCACCCCCTAGATTTTCCATGTTTTTACGTTCTTGAGGAGAAAATTCGGAAAAAAGAAGCGTCTATAAGCATGATAAGAACATCGATTGGAGGAAAATGGTAGATTGTTCCTGGAAAACCATTGGAGGGGGTACCCCCTCTTTCAATATCCATCGTAGTGAAAATGTGACCACTGGTCAAGTTTTACTAGCCCCACTCCCTATAGATTTTCCATATTATCACGGTCTTGAGGAGAAAATTCGGAAAAAGTGAGACAAGAATGTAGGCTTATAATTTATCGTCAAAAAAGTGAATTTTAAGTGAAAAATCAGGCATATCCAATAGAAATTTATTGTTTTTTGACACTCACTCCTTAAAGGGTGAACAGTTGCACTTATTTTATCTCTTTTTTCTAAAGAGATAACACCTTTCCTTACACATACCGTATTTGGATTTCCTTGGATAGATTCGTGAATGAATGAATGAATGAATGAACGAACAAACGATATCTGACGGCAGATTTTGTACCAGGTACAAAATCCGCCGCTGGAACCAAATCTATGCAAAAATAGGGGAGGGGGGCTTGCTTCCCTTTTCCGAATTTTCTCCTAAAGACTATAATCATGATAATAACATGGAAAATCTAGGGGGTGTGACTAGTAAAACTTGACCAGTGGTCGCATTTTCACTGTGATGGATTGAAAGAAGGGGTACCCCCTTACAAAGACCCCAAAGGTTTTTCAGGAACAATCTACCATTTTCCTCCCATCGATGTTCTTATCATGCTTATAGATGCTTCTATTTTTCCGAGTTTCTCCTCAAGACCGTTATAACATGGACAATCTAGGGGGTGGGGCTAGTAGAACTTGACCAGTGGTCACATTTTCACTATGATGGATTGAAAGAGGGGGTACCCCCCTATAAACACTCCAAAGGTTTTCCAGGAACAATCTACAATTTTCCTCCAATCGGTGGTCATATATTTGCTTTTTTTCCGAATTTTCTCCTCAAGACCGTTATAACATGGAAAGTCTAGATGGTGGGGCTAGTAAAACTTGACCACTGGTCACATTTTTACATGACAGATTGAAAGAAGGGTACCCCTCTACAATAATACCTCCCCAAAGGTTCTCCAGCAACAATCTACCATTTTCCTCCAATCGATGTTATAAATGCTTCTTTTTCCTAATTCTCTCCTTGAGATCATAATGGAAATTTGAGGGTTTTAACTACAAAAACTTGTCCAGTGGTCACACTTTCACTGTGATAGATTTAAAAAGGTGGTACCCCCTTGGAAACACCCAAAAGGTTGTCCAACGCAGCCAGACACAATCTTGAAATTCACACATATTCGTATCCGATATAAACTAGTGTGGGCTGGAATTGTGGGCTGGTGCGGCTTGTTGTTGGCTAGCTTATTGTTGGCTGGCTGGCTGGCTGACTTGACAGAGGCAAAGAAGCTGAGCTATGGATATCTACGAAGAACTTTCAGTACCGAAATAAAGCACACGTACGTATTGTAGTACGTCGTATAGCCAACGAACTAGTTCTGTGGGTATAGCCTTTGGGTAGCCACATATCGTGCGTCATCGATAACAACAAACGGTTTCACGTGTAGTATTACAAACATTAAAAAATTGTTCAAAAGCATGCATATTCCCGGGGATTTATAGGGGTCTATTTGACTCATGGAGCCTTAATTATATATTTCAGAGTTTGAAATGTTATGTAAATTACCTCTTCCGTAACGTTAGGGGAATTAAAATCATTTCAAAAATATATCCTATGGCAGCTCTTAAGACAAAAGCATGCATAGTACCCGAAATTTATGGGGAGTCTTTGAATTTTTTGGAGCCTTTAATAATCTTTTCCAAAGTCTCAAATTACATATAAATCACATTGAGATAAATTCAAACCAGTAATAGGGGAACTATAATCGATCTTAAAATCCCTGTTTTTACGTGTTGTCCCCCCGGGGGGGGGGGGGGGGGGGTCACTTCCATTGAAGAGTGGACAGCATCCACGAGAAAAAAAACGCGGGAAAAGGGTATTTTTTGAGGGGTAGGCGCGGAACGTGCGGAACGCGAATAGAGTGTCAAAAACGCCCCAAAACAGTGGCGGCACCAAGGGGGGGGGGCATGGAGGGGAAATTGCCCCCCCCCCCCACTCAGAAGCTTTGCCCCCCCAGTTGCCCCCCCCCCCCCCCCCCCCGAAATTTTGAAGACCGAAAAGAAAATTTATACAGTAATTTGTAAATAAGTAGATGTTGTCATAAGCATCATATTCGAGTTATGAAGTGCTGTAAAATATCATTTTCCCGCCCTTCAAAACTTCAATTGAAAACAAAAAAAGTGGTTATTTTTGGCTCGCTCGCTTCGCTCGCTCGTCATATTTTAAAATTTCTTTTCTAAATTGCGATTAAAAACAAGAAAAATAGCCATTTTTGGCTTGCTCGCCTCACTCGCTCGTCATATTTCAGAATATTTATTCGAAAATGTGATTAAAAACAAAAAAAAAGCGGTTATTTTTTTGTTTGCCCACTTCGCTTGCACGCAAAATTGATATTAAAATGTGTGTAAGAGGGAAAAAAATTCAAAAATTCAATTGTCCCCCCCCCCCCCCCACTCCTCAAAGTGGATTTACGCCGGCGACTAAAACTCGCGCTTCACGCTCGATTTTTCCATACACCCAAAAAAAAAATTGACTACCCCTGCCCCCCAACATTTTCTTTACCCTCCATTTGCCCCCCCCCCCACTTTAACAATCCTGGTGCCGCCACTGCCCAAAAATGAAAAAAAGCCCCCTAAATCACGAAAATCTAAAACGCGAAAAGGGTATGTAATTTGCACAGACTGCGGGACCGACTGTAACAAGACCCATGAACGGAAAATCCTATAATGCCTGTGTAAAACATAATGAGACAGTGAATTATCTCGAGATAAAAACGGCTCCAAACTTTCAATGTACCCCACTATCACTCTCAAGGTATGAAAATGGGAATATCCTCGTTTAGGGTATGAAGAAATCCCTGTTTAGGGTGTGCAAATCTGGGACATCTGCACAAAATCCGTGTTTAGGGTGTCCTAGCGACCTGCCCTTGAATCCTCGTTTAGGGTGCTTTTTTAAGAACGATTCTCGCGGATGCTGTCCACTCTTCAATGGAAGTGACCCCCCCCCGGCCCCCCCCCCCCCCCCCGTGGGGTGTTGTCCCTATGGCAGGTGACTCTATCAAAAAGTAGGCATGATCCTGAAGATTTACAGTGCCATTTATTGAAAATAAAGTTTTATGAAATGTTCTTTTACCTATCCATTCTTCTGTTCGTGCAGAAATCAGACTTTAAAAACAAAATTTTAGATATGAAATATCAAGAATAGAAGATTAGACATCTTTTAGTTTTCACACGTTATACCCATGGCGGACGCAATTTTCCGAGTCCATTTTTTAACACAGCATTTGGCCTTGCCAAAACGTACTACGGAAGTAGGGGGGAGTAATTTGTCTTGTAATCGAAGTCTTTGACACATTCGGCCTTGCACGATTTAGCACGACGGAAGAGCGGACACGAATCGTTATAATGTCGAGTCCTACATCAATAAATTTAGATCTTTTGACCCAAGGAGGTTTAATCATATTCATGGAAGTATATCTTTACTTCCAAGAACTTTACAGTGTCATGTTAGTTTCTCTACTCTTTGTTTACATGGCATCTGGTTACCGGACGACGAGAGCAGGGAACCGAGCTTGCGTACTGGTGCTAGGCGACATCGGCAGAAGTCCCCGCATGCAGTATCATGCGCTTTCGCTAGCGGCTGAAAAGTTCGACGTGGAAATGGTAGGATATGGCGGTAAGTGAAACATGGTAGGATATGGCGGTAAGTGAAACATTTAACCATGCACAGTTATTATGATCGCATGACCAGAACTCCAGTGTATCTTTAAGGGACGTATTATCTATTATGTCATGGTTACACCCAGTAGTGTACATGCTGAATTCTGAAAACTGAACAAGAAACATTTTATATAGATCTAATTTTTATTCCTTTCTGGTTGTCTTGATTTTGAAAATATTGCACTTCACACTCACAGTCATGACTTTGACAGTCAGTGTAATGTCACTTACATGTATACTGGCACAAGATCTACAGACAATATTTTTGTGATAAAATCCATCAAAACTGAAAGTAGCAACCCAGTTGCGAGGGGAACGATAATACAAGCGCTAAGCAGTGCCAGGCCAGTTTTACTCTGCAGAGGCGTCGATCCATTTTTCGGATTGGGGGGGCAAGACGACCAAGCGTTTTTTAGCTACTGTTTTAGCTACCTTGCTTGCAGTCCGAATCCATTCTGTTTCTACCATAGCGAGCAAAGTCAACGACCGATCCAGGCAAAATTATATGGATTCGTCCCAAAATCTTTATCAACCACCTTGCTGCCCAAATATGATGATATTTTGGAATCTCGCTGCTATAATAAGCTACTTGCTGCCCGAAATCATCTTGTATCTAGCTTCTACCAGCGAGAGTAGCGAGCGAGTTAACGAAAAATATGTTTTTGTTTTGTTTTTTTTTTCTCTTTTTATCCAGGCCGTTGTCTCCTGAAAGTTGATCTATTTTTAGGTCAACTGGCCGCTCGATTGCTAGGAGTGATATCTTGTTTGATTATATTACTTCCTATGAGTAGAAGAATAGTATAACATCAGATAGAAACACAAGATGCAAACCGATTTCCTTTCATAAGAATAGTAATTATCATCGGCATTGGTTAAGATACTTAAATGCGAGCGAGCGAAGCGAGCGTGCGCTTCCCAGTTTCCCATTTTCTTTCTTTTTCCTTGTTTTCCACTTTCATTTCACTTCCTTCCTTCCTTCCTTCCTTTTCCTTTCTTTTCTCTTTCTTTTTTCTTTTTCCTTTTTTTTTCTTTTTTTTTTTGTTGGGAAATTATTGGGGGGGGTACTCCCCCCCTGCCCCCCCCCCCCAGGATCGATGCCTCTGTTACTATGGACAGTGTGTAGTCTAGAGAACAAAATTGAAATAAAGTTCCCATGACCCGGTAGTCGGTACTAGTAACATTAATATGGCCGTTCAAATAATCCATGGAATGATGGAAGTACCACCACTTCAAGCATGTGATGTCATTTGCCTCATAACTTGGTGACTATGACTATGTTGGATATTTATGGATTTTTCACTCTGAAACACTGTTTGCGAGTTTTCTTCTCCCTTTTCTCATCTGCAAGTTGTATTTTAGAGAATGATAAATCAAGGCATTGCTAATTTTGTGAGCAGCCGATTTAAAAAATTCCCAAACTATTAAAGTTAAAACATATGTATGAGTATTTGTATTTGTACTAAAAAACCATGAAATCAACCATAATTTGGAATGAAAAACTGTTAGTAAGACGCAAACCAAAGCTCATCCTGGAATCAGCGATCACGACATTGTTGTTGTTGACTCAGACATCTTTCCAAGGAGAAGGAAACCAATAAAGAGAAAGCTGCACCTTTGGAAGAATGCAGACCTTCCTAGCATGAAAAGAGACTGTCGTGCTTTCCAGAATGACTTTCTGGAGAATTTCTCCACCACCAGTCCAGTGTCGGAAGTGTGGTCAGAGATCAAACAATTCCTACTCCAGCTTCTTGACAAGTATGTTCCATCAAAGATGACGTCCACCCGGTTCAGTCAACCGTGGATTACCACTGCTGTTAAGCGACTCACTAGAAGGAAGAAACGCAGTTTCGTACGGGCAAGAAGATCCAACAAGCAGAAAGACTTCCTGGAATACCTCACTTGAAGAAGCAAACCAGAATGGCCTGTAAAGTAGCGTATAACAACTACCTTACCAACATTGTTAGTCCAGAATCCAAAAACATCCCAAAGCATTTCTGGAGTTTTATTAACAGTAAACAGTGTGACAATACTGGTGTAGCTCCTCTAAAGTTGCCAGAAGGGATCACATATTCAGAAGGTCAAACCAAAGCAGAGATTTTGAATAACCAATTCATCTCAGTTTCCAACAAGAATGAGAATCCAAATAACATCAAGGACAAAGGCATTAGCTCTCATGCAGACATGGGAAACATCACTGTCTCAGCATATGGTGTTTTTAAGCTTCTGTCTGGTCTCAAGCCACACAAAGCTATGGGCCCAGATGGACTACCAGCCCATCTCCTGAAGGAGCTTGCCTTGGAACTTACCCCCATCTTCACCCTTCTCTACCAAGCTTCACTCGATCGAGGTGCAATTCCAGAGGATTGGAGGAAGGCAAATGTTGCACCTGTGTTCAAAAAAGGAGAAAGGAACAGAGCTGAGAATTATTGACCGATCTCTCTGACCTCCATCTCATGTAAAGTCCTGGAACACATTGTCAGCAGCTGCATAATGAACCATCTTGAAGACCAAAACATCTTATCGGATGCATAGCATGGCTTCCGAAAGAGACGCTCATGTGAGTCACAACTCATCCTAGCTATGCAAGACCTTGCCAGAGGGATTGATGACAAGCAGCAGTATGACATACTACTGCTAGACTTTTCCAAGGCATTTGATGTGGTACCACACTCCAGACTTCTCTACAAACTGCATTTGTATGGCATTCGTGACAAAACTCATGATTGGATCACGGCTTTCCTTCGAAATCGTAACCAACAAGTCACGCTGGAAGGTACTTCTTCTTCCATAGGCCAAGTCACCTCAGGCATTCCTCAAGGTAGTGTCCTCGGGCCTCTACTATTTCTTCTATACATCAATGATCTGCCAGAGTGCATATCACCGGACACCACTGTACGTCTTTTTGCGGACAACTGCGTGCTGTATCATAAGATCAAGTCTGAAGCAGACTCAACACAGCTACAGCAGGATCTTGACTCCTTACGACAGTGGGAGGATGACTGGCTCATGCAATTCAACCCCAAGAAATGCCAAACTCTTCATGTTACCTACAAGAGACATCCGATCACCAAGTCTTATAGCATCCATGGACAGATCCTGGAAAACATATATACTGCAAAATACCTTGGAGTTCATCTTACCCATAACCTGAATTGGAACCATCACATCAATGCTGTAACAAAGAAAGCAAACTCTACCAGCGCTTTCTTACAGCGGAACTTCAGGTCGTGCCCAAGACACACAAAGGAGCTCTGTTACAAGATGCTGGTACGCCCTGTCATGGAATATGCATGCACTGTTTGGGATCCGTTCACTCAAGACAACATACATGTACGCAAGCTAGAGATGGTACAACGCCGATATGCACGCTTCATCTTCAATGACTATCAGAGATCAAGCAGTTTTACAGCCATGCTTCATCATCTGCAATGGCCTACACTCCAAGAACGCAGGGCTCAATTCAAGGTTGTAATGTTGTATCGCGTTGTCCACCCGCTCATTGACATACCACAAGACTACATATGCCCCTCTGCAATCACATCCAGTCGTGGACACTCTTGCATGTTTGTTGCCCCCTATGCCAGAACTGTTGGCTACCAATGGACATTCTTCCCAGACACCATCAGGCTGTGGAATGGACTGTCTCAAGATGCCATCAGCTGTACCACTTTAGCCCAATTCAAGCAAGTGGTACAGGAAACCCAATTCCGCTAGATGGGGACACTTGCTTTTAGCTGCACATAGCCAATGTAGTTCTTTTAACCTGCACTGTACATATTCATGTCCACACCATACCTGCCAACAGTACAAGTATACGCCAGAGGTGGACTGTACTGAACAGGAAGAAGAAGAAACCAGGATTTTATTATTTTTTGTCTCAGAGACAATTATTAAGAGGACCATTTTGCTCGAGTTAAAAAAAAACGTTATCTGCCTCCCTCCGCGAGATACGCCAATGCACACAGTACGGTCCGATGAGCCATGCGCTCATGCGTACTCCTTACGTCTAGTCTGTGCAACCTACCGTTACATATTTTTCTAACGTTGGTTCACAATTATAATATTTCAAAATACTTCCTGTGGATATTATACTTTGAAATGTTCAGACAGGTATTTTTACACTACATTATGTTTATCCCATTTTTAAGTAGCAAAAGGAGTTTAAAAAAAAAAATTATAACAATGTTAACCAATGCCTTTAACAACTACATGTAGATCTAGTTGTTATACTTGGACTGTATAGTGTAGTGCAATATTGTTGCACTACTTGCAGTCAACAACCAGACGGATAAAAACTATGAGGTGTTTCTGGTTAGGAGTTTTCTGAATTCGTTTCCCGGTGTACCCTTGTCATACACCCCGTAAGCACACTGGGGAGGGGCAGAGGTGAATTAGTGCTGTATAAACTTGTTTTGACCGATGTCGTGTCTCATTACTACTGCACATTTAATTGTTGAACTACTGTCGTCATAACTATACACACTGCTGTACATAAGAAATTCTTGCGAACTCACAACAAAAAGCGCGACTACATCACGTACATGTATGTGATGAAGCTTAGCTCTCTCAGATGCAAAAGTGACATTGTCTTAAAATTGAATACTTGATTGATAAGTTTTACTTTTTATATTTATTTTGACAAGTTAAACCTGTCATCATTGACTGTGTGTCTCTCTTTTTTTTTTTCAAACATAGGCTCTAAACCACATGAGGATTTACTCAGTAACAAGCAAATCAGAATGCATGTGATGGCAGATCCACCCTCTTTCAAATGTAAGTAATGACAGTGCATGGCCATGGTGATGTCTTTATTTTGAGGAGGATTTCAAGGATGGAGCATACTGTATATTTCTGTTAAAAAAACCCCCACAAAACAAATAAACAGATTCAGATTCAAAATATATTTATTTCCTCCTCATCATCAAATACAAATGAAAAATTTACATAGTCATAAAAACATGAAAATAAATACAAACATCGTGGAAGGTGGCGAAATTTCCTGTAAGCACATGGGTTGTGTTTCGGTTGCCATTATGTATAGTTTAATTCTATCATATACGCCAACTTAAAAATATCAATTAAAAAAAAAAGAAAAGAAATAGAAAAAGGGGGAAAGGAAAAAAAAAAAAGAAGCAAATCAGGACAAAACAAAAACAAAAAGGCAGTACCCAGTATATCTATATCTATATTTAGCAAAATATATCTTTTTTATATATGAAGAGAAGGGCATGTTGATAGATTTCTGTAAGTTGTTCCAGAGTTTGGGGCCAGTGAAACAGATATTCAGTTGAAACAAAATTGTTCTTTGTCTAGGTTTATGGATGTTCTCCAACATATCTCTTTGGATAATTATGGATATTAAAGTTGCCTGGACTTGGTGCATAGATGGTGCTTGTGAAAATCCCACTTTGCAGTGCCATGACAATTTCCGAGCCTGTGTTAAGGTATTTGTTGTGATCAAAAGTTTTTAGGCATGAAGGCTCGCCCGCACTCACTCTCGTGTGCGATTTGTAGCAATACGGAACACACAGACACACACCAGTGGGAAAGTCGCTGTCACTTTCGCAGTGCATGTTGGATCGAATATCGGCTAGTGCATGCAGTGCTTTTTGTCTCGGCCACCAGGGGCGGTATTCTGTTTTATCTTGTATATTATCTTCACTGTGTTAATTGTCATAACAAATTTTAAAGACGTACTTCTGATTGGTTTGAACTGTGCAAATGATCAGCACGCAAGGCAAAAATGCGCGATGTGAGCCAATGGCGTACGCTATTTCTGATTGCTATGGCAATTAAAATGAGATAAAAGATAAAACAATTTTCAGAATACTGGCCCAGAGGTGAAGGGGATACTAAGGGATCCAAATGGCTTCCCTCCGTCCATCGTCTGTCCGTCAAAAATGTTAAAGTTTACCTGCAAGACCCTCTTATGACGTATAACTTGGCAACTGTTGCTGCAGTGGCAATCAAACTTGGGTTGTAGATGTACTAAGGGGATCTCCATGTTATGGTGTTGTTGGAGGTCACTTGATAAGTCAAAGGTCATTTGAGGTCATATGTTAAAGTTTACCTGCAAGACTCTCTTATGACACATAACTCTGCACATGTTGCTGCAATAGCAACCAAACTTGGTGATAGATGCCCTTGGGGTACATTCATGTTATGGTGCCTTCAGAGGTCACATGGTAAAGTCAAAGGTCATTTAAGGTCAAACATTAAAGTTTACCTGCAAGACTCTCTTCTGACAGATAACTTTGCAACCCTCCGTCACTTTTCAACCAAACTCGGGTTATAGATGCAGTAAGAGGACCTGCATGTAATGGTGCTGTCGGAGGTCACCTGTTGGAGGTCACATGATAAGGTCAAGGTAAATAGCCCTTCTCAAATTTTATGGGATGTTGCATTCTATGGCAGGTATTTCACAATGAGCTTTGGATACACTTCTGTTGTATGGCAATGGAGAATTCTAGTTATTTTCATTAGTGGGCGAGACACAATATCGCTAATGCCTTGTTTTATGTTGATGGCATATGTTGGTGTATTAACAACTGGACTGGTTCATGTGTGATGTATGATCTCAATTGACACGGAGGGAAATATCTATCTCACACAGCCAGGCATGTTGCTGCCCAGTGGGATTTTTGCAAGCTTTGCATGAAGCACCATCTTTACACCACGTCGGGATAACTTTAAGATTAAAATCAAACATAGTGCAAAACTGTTCAGGGAGATGTTTGTAAATACATTTATACATGAAAACATACTCCTGGTTTGTGATGACATCTTTGAATTTCAAAAATTTTCAATCATTTAAAAACAAGGGTGCCGTTGCATAATAGCTTGCTAATATAGTAACTTTGCCATCAATGGTAACTATCATAGTAACATTGCTCAATAGCCAATCAAAATCTAGTATTCCATTAAAGTTACCATTGATGGCAAAGTTACTATAATAGCAAGTTTTATGCAACGGCACGTCGGCACCAAAGAGTTGGTGTGAGTTTCTTCTTCTGTAGTGTAATTAGCTTACTTAAATTAGACGGGAATTTATTGCCCCAGACTATAAAACAGTACAAATAATAATAATAATGGTAATAGTGAGTTCTTGTATAGCACTCAGGTTTGTCAGAACTGACACTCGTAGCGCTTCACTGTTAGTACCCCGGCTTTAGTGTGTCTGCAATAAGGCACTCTAGTATTTCAAGGATATTCTTCATACCCGGTACCCATTTACTACACCTGGGTCGAGAGTGGCAATTGTAGATTAATGTCTTGCCAAAAGACATTGGTGCTACAATGGGACTCAAACCGCCAACCCTGTGATCTATTTTGCAGAATATTTTGACAAAACAAAAAATACAGTCTTTGAATGGTACCCATATTTTTTCAAATTTATTTTCTACTTCATGGATATGCGGTTTCCAACCCAATTGACTATCAACAAAAAATTAACCTTGAATGGTCAGAATGTTCTGGGTTCCACATTATGTGTATGGTGAGTACATGTATTTCCCATACTGAAATTTAGCGGGCATTGTTATACATACATGTACATCAGTGTTATTGCTTATTCTGTGTGTAGATCCATACTTGAAATAATTTGATTGCTTTACATTTTATGATTTTGCATTAATTATTTATACCTCCGCCAAACGAAGTTTGAAGGGGGTATTATATCCCCCTCCTATATATATTTATAAATATATAAATATACATGTATGTAAATGGGAATCAACGTACGGTTGTGCGGGTGGTCAGTATGTTGCAGATCTTGCGGATCAAACTACATGTACTTCCTCATTTTTCGAGCAATGCTCATGAAATTTGGCACACACATTGGTCTTGGGATCAAGATGTGCAAGACATATATTTTGTTTGTGTCTGAAACTGCATTGCCATGGTAACAGCATATGGCAATAAATCAGTAGGGAATCTTGCAGATTGAACTACTTCCTCATTTTTCGAGCAGTGCTCATGGAATTTGGCACACACATTGGTCTTGGGATGAAGATGTGCAAAACATATTTTGAATGTGTCGGAAACTGCGTTGCCATGGTAATCCCATATTGCATTAAATCAAGGAGAAATATTGCGGATCAAACTACTTCCTCACTTTTCAAGCAATGTTCATGGAATTTAGCACATACATGTACATTGGTTTTGGGATGAAGATGTAAGACATATTTTGAATGTGTCAGGAACTGCATTGCCATGTACAGCGCGACAACAGCATATTGTAATAAATTGGAAATATTACAGATCGAACTACATGTACTCCCTCATTTTTCAAGAAGTGCTCAGGAAATTTGGCACACACATTGGTCTTGTGGTGAAGATGTGCAAGAAATTTATTTGAATGTGTCGGAAACTGTGTTGCTATGGTAATGGCATATTATGGCAAATAAATTGGAGAAATATTGTGGATCAAACTACTCATTTTTTGAGGAATGCTTTTGAAATTTATCACACATTGGGGCAGGGGTATTAATCAGCTTCATTGAGTTTTCTCATTTTCAATGAAGCAGATTTTCTTCTTTTTTAAAAATTTTGTGCTGTAAATTGATAATTTATTTCAAAATGTTAATGCAGAACTTTAAGACAGGTTTTGTGATCTCTTTGTATGTTTTGGACTCTGCATACAAAGTAATCAAGTTTGTTTTGTAAGCAGAGATATTTAACTTGAATTAAGTCAGTTTTATCCCCTCAGTATGGATAATTTGATTTTTGACATTATAAATGTTGGTTCTGTGAGTATTGTATTGTATTATGCAGAGATGCAAGTCATTTTTTGTAAGTCCAAGTCAAGTCACAAGTCATTTGTTGCAAGTTGCAATTCAAGTCTCAAGTCATTTGTTGCAAGTCAGAGTCAAGCCACTAGTCTTTTAGCCATAAGGCAAGTCAAATCAAGTCCCAAGTCAAGTTCAATCAAGTCGCAAGTCATTTTGACTCACTGTCCTTGTGAATTGTCAAGCCAAATCACAAGTCATCACAGGTCAAATCAGGTCACATACTCGCTTTTATTTCAGTTTTATTTTATTTTGTTTTATAATTTAAAGTAAAGACAAAAACTAATAATTACTTGTACTTTGCTGGAGCAAGCTTTCTTGCTAAGACATGTTCGCACACAATAATAATAATAATGATAATTAATACAGCATTTGTAATGCTAGTTAACTATTCAGCGACACACAAGAGCATACACCCCTCTGTAGTCTAAAAATAAACTTTGCCTTGAGAGTTTCTGGTTAAAACTATTGGTAGGAGGCGACTCCGAAATAGTACTAATATTCACTGAGGGGCGCAGCCCCAAATTTAATGGTACTATTGGAGGCACTGAGACTCATACACTGTAGTTTTAACCAGAAACTCAAAATTATGGTGTATTTTATTAGTTTATATTTTGTATATTTTTTTTTTTTCATTTTCCATTAGTATACCATGTACAATGTACATGTAGTCATGTAAAGTGCCATTCATGCCAGCATTCTGAAGTAGTTGAAAATATGAAGCTCTTTAAGCCAGTCACTACATGTACCATAGAGGATTAATTTTTGATCTAAAATATAAAGCTGTATAAACCTCTTTGCACCACTTTAGACAATGGTTGATCATAGCTCACAAGCATATATGGAGCTCAAGTCTAGTCTAGTCTATGTACCTACTTTTTGTGTGTATGTAGTATTGTAAAATAATTATGTAAGGCTTGCACGCAATAACTTGGTGATTTTACCCCAGCCCTGTTAAAATGTTTACACTAATTATGGGATGTGAATAAGGTAGCAAGTCATTTGTCGCAAGCACAAGTCAAGTCACAAGTCATTCAGGCATGTACATGTAGCAAGTCAAGTCGCTAGCAAGAAAAATAGTGACTTGTCCAAGTCGCATGAGTCAAGTCAACAGGTCTGGTATTATGCTTTATTCCAGTTTTTCCATCAATTGTGAGATATGGAGTAAAGGCCATCTACCAATGCTTTCAACTGTGTTGGGTGCTCTTCTTCAAGATGAAATGGCCTTCACATATATTTGTACAGGTAAGATACCCATCATGGTTGGGGACAAGTCATTGTATAACTTGATATGAAAACTGAAAGAAATGATAGGCAAGATTAGAAAGTGGACTTTAATTCAAGTAGAAGCTGAAGATAAGGGTAAGGGAAAGATGAAATAAAATAATATGAAGAAGAGTGAAAAGACAAGGGTGGGAGAAGAGGAGAAGAAGAAGAAGAATGAAGAAGAAGGAGGAGGAGAAGGGGAAGGGGAGAGGAATTAAGAGAACAGAGAGAAGGAGGCGGAAGAAAAAATCTGGGGGGGGGGACTTTGGATGTAATGTGTGATGTGTATGTCACACAATCAAATTTCCGTTCCAATGATACCATTTTTATTTTATTTTATTTTTTTTTTTTTGAGGAAAAGAACAAAGAAAACCATTCTAAGGCACCACATTTTGTTATTCCGCCACTCTGGCCACTTCCCTTCACTTCACTCCATTCTGAAGAATATCATTCTTGGTGAAGTTGGGGTTGAAAACAAGTTTCAATTCAAAGCGTGCTATTGAGGCTTGCACATGTGAACTATGGTCCAGCCCGATCCCAGCCTTGCTGCTAGCGTGTCTGGTGGCACAGCCCATCAGACCCGGAGCATGCATGTGTATACACGCTCATGCCAGTTCCATGGCATCATGATATTGAAATCCAGTTCCAGTGACCTCCTTTTTTTCCAAAAAGGTAGTGGTTCCAAAGACCATCCTTTTTTTTTCCAAAAAGGTAGCTGTTCCAAAGACCATCCTTTTCATGATAAACTCATTCCGAGACCCCCCGGAGGTGAAGGCGAGACTAAGGGATCCAAATGGCATCCGTCCGTCGTCCGTCGTCCTTCCATCACAAATGTTAAAGTTTACTTGCAAGACTCTCTTATGATGCATAACTTGACAACTGCTGGTCCAATGGCAACCAAACTTGGGTGGTAGATGCACTAGGGGTACCATCATGTTGCGGTGCTGTCGGAGGTCACATGGTGAGGTCAAAGGTCATTTGAGGTCACGTATTAGAGTACCTGCAAGACTCTTTTTACATACGTTAAAGTTTACCTGCAAGACTCTCTTATGACACATAACTTGGCACCAGTTGGTCCAATGGCAACTAAACTTGGGTGATAGATGCACTAGGGGTAACATCATGTTGTGGTGGTGTCAGAGGTCACATGGTGAGGTCAAAGGTCATTTGTGGTTAAATGTTAGAGTTTACCTGCAAGACTCTCTTATGACAAATGACTTTGCAACCGATGCTCCCTTTTCAACTAAACTTGGGTCATAGATGCACTTGGGAGACCTTCATGTTATAGTGGCATTGGATGTCACATGGTAAGGTCAAAGGTCATTTTATTTCAAACATTAAAGTTTACCTGCAAGACTCTCTTATGACAAATGACTTTGCAACCGATGCTCCCTTTTCAACTAAACTTGGGTCATAGATGCACTTGGGAGACCTTCATGTTATAGTGGCATTGGATGTCACATGGTAAGGTCAAAGGTCATTTTATTTCAAACATTAAAGTTTACCTGCAAGACTCTCTTATGACACATAACTTGGCACCTGTTGGTCCAATGGCAACCAAACTTGGGTGATAGATGCACTAGGGGTAACATCATGTTACGGTGCTGTCGGAGGTCACATGGTGATGTCAAGGGTCATTTGAGGTCAAATGTTAAAGTTTACCTGCAAGACTCTCTTATGACAAAAGACTTTGCAACATTTGCTCCCTTTTCAACTAAACGTGGGTCATAGATGCACTAGGGGAACATTCATGCTATTGTGTCCTCAGGTCACATGGTGAGGTTAAAGGTCATTTTAGGTCAAACATTAAAGTTTCCCTGCAAGACTTTCTTATGACATCAAACATATGAAACATATAGTAACTCCCAGAGTGCAAAACTTGGCTGCCTGGGAAGGAGACAGCAAACTTGATCACTTTAACCTGAATGGTCCTCTTTCCCGACCAAGATTTTGCACTATGAGAGTCGGTTAGATATATATCAGTCAATATACAAGATGAAATTAAGTGCATTTAAAGCAAGAGATGGAAAGTCCAATAATAACAATGATCATAAATATTGCAGGAGATGTTTGTCTCATAATGAGTAAATAGAAAATTATCGGTACATAATGTTTACTAAGGAAACGATGAATAGAGGAATGTGTTGGTTATACTGAATATGGGTAAGTAAAATTTGATTTGATAAAAAATGAATACTATTAACGGATAATAAAATTAACTAAATATGAAAGGAAGAGATGGGGGAATACTGAAACTGAATGCCCTGTGGAAATAGGCATATTCAAGTTAACAAATATAGATATATATTACACAACTTTCAGAATGTAAAATTGACACACGAATTCTGAAATATATTTTACATTATTATATGTATATCATTATTAAACAGAGTCAGTTTCGTATTCATTGAAATAAACCGAAAATTTTATTAGCTAAAACCAAGAAAAAAAGGCAGCACATGTAAGCTGGTTCACCTTTAGATATAGGCAAATTTCAGTTAACAAAATCAAAGATAATTTGAATTTTAAAAAGTAACAAATTAGAATAAAATAGTCATACGCCAACTGACATATCCAAAGTGAAGTGTCCGAAATGAGATAAATATTAAGAGCTGATTTCGCGTTTAGTATTTTCAAAAATGTAATTTGGTGCTAGAGAGATTAACAGAGGAATCTGAATTAAACTAAACATTCTAAAGATAAAATATTGACTAGAATATTGGAGTCAATTTATGAGATATATGGATTTAACTAGAGAAAACATGTCTCTTAAGTCTACATTTCCAGGTCTGAATTTTGTGTATAACAAAGTCTAAACGCAAGTTCAATGGCAGATCATCCCATAATCTTGGAAACATGTACAATGCTGTACTGTTTAATCGCTGTGTTCGAGCTAGGAGATGGTGAAAACGAACATCTTCTTGACGTCTCACTATAACTCGGATATTTAAGAGTACATCTGGACTGTCAATGATTCTATATAGGGCTTTGGCAACAAAGGGAATGAGGAGGTATCTTCTTCACGATTCAAGTGATACCCAGTCCAGAAGAATTAATTGCTCGGGATATGACATCTGCTGCCTTTTCTGCTTGAGGATTATTCGCGTGATGCAATGAAGGTGTCTTTAAAATATACATGTATGTACCGTACTCATGCATGTTGCTATTATTCTCCTCATCTACAGAATCCTCCAGCCATTCCAACGCTAGCTGTCGCTTGGTTTGCATGCAAGGTCTATGGCAGCAAGTTTGTGGTGGATATGCACAACTATGGCTATACTCTACTAGGCATCACACTCGGCAAGACTCATCCCCTTGTCAGGTTTGGTGAAAAGTAAGTAGTTGTTCTTGCTCTGTTGCTTCTTGCTTCTGATTTACAGTTTTTTTGTTACTTAAGGCCCATTCAAATACAGTTAAGCCCAAAAGAAATGCTTACAGCCTACATGCAATATTGTCAGGCCCTACACAATCATACATACATGTAGGCCTATCAAAATTTCATGTAGGCTGTAAGCTTGTTTTTGGACTTAACCGTATGTAGAGGGAAACGGCAGGGGGGGGGGGAGTTCTAAGGGGGTGATTTCTTTTTTTTTTTTTGCATATTACAACACGCAGGTAAATGAGTTTGTGACATTTTAAGCGCAGTCTTTTGTTGCATCATTGCCATTCATTTTGTACACGAAAAATGCACTTTTAAAAAAACAGCAGTTCCCCTCATACATGTATGCACAAGCCTTTTTACGATTTTTTTTTACTCCATGATCATGTGAACAATTACTCCATGCATTAATTCCAGCTCGCTTGATTTTTTTTGTAATTCAGTTCTTTTCAAAATTGCCAAACAGCAACAAGACAGATTGCAGTCCCTCCCAAATTCTAGTGCAAGACTCCTTACCTTCAACATTTTTACCTTGTGACATTTTATGCGTAGAGTGGCATAGCTTCGATTTTTTGCAGAATTGTGCACTTTTGTCTAAAAGCACCAAAATTGGTACAGTTGTTAAAAGATACATATACATACAATATCAGATATGGAAGCACTTTCAAAAGTAACTTTTGGGGTTAATTTTTTAAGAAATAGCAATTCTAGATTCCCCAGGTAGGTAACTCGCTGAACACTGCATTTGGACCCTGTGGTAATGCTCCAAGTACCCCATTGTTTGCAGAGGCCGTAAGCAACCCAATGGAACAAAAGGCGCATCTGTTGGTTGAATCACACAAGGGTATAATGTGCAGTAGTGGCAGTCGGTACAAAAATCCTTTTGACTAAAATTGGTATTTTAAAGGTATGATTCTTGTTAATCTTTGTGTTTTAAGGCAATTTTTATTTGTTCATAAGGGTATTCGTTTGAGGTCTTACTATCACATACTAGTAGTTACTACACTTCGCAATTGGACAAACAAGTTCCTGATTATTAATGAAAAATTAGATACCTTATAACTGCTAGAAATGGGGAGGGGAGGAGCCAGGAAAGTAAAGGGGAGAGGTGAAGAAATAGAAAGAAAAACAATATTAAGCAAAGGAAAAATATTATTGTAGCAGACAGTGGAAAAATTTTTAAAGTCATTGAAGAATAAGAAGGAAGATGATTCACACCCCCCCCCCCCCATCAAATTGTTCTCTGGATTTTCATCTGCTATAGCCCCACCCCTGTCCCATAATTTTGGTGCCCTTATTAATGGCTAGACCCACGATATGCTATTGTTGAAGGGTTAAAAAAATAATTGGCCAACATTTGTTTACAGTTCTGTTGAGCTGCATTATCTAGTGAATCTGCTTAACTCCACCACAATGGACTCATCTTTAAAATACTGCACAACTATGTCATGTACTGAATATAGAAGCTTTTAAATTGACCTCTACAACAGGTTATATGTATCGGTGGGGTTCTAACTTTAAATGCCCCTGCAGACGAAGCCTTAGGGGGCATTTAGCGTTGCAGCTGTCCGTCCATCCTTACCTAAATTGGTTTCCATGCGATAACTTGAAAAATATTGGACAGATTATAATCATTTTTAGTGTGTAGGTAGATAACACTAAAATACAGGTTAGGTCGATTTCGGAGTCTGCAGGTCAAAGGTCACAGTTAATTACATATGCGAATTGGTTTCCCCTCTATAACTTGCAAAATTATTTGACAGATTTCAATCATTTTTGGTGTGTAGGTAGATGACACTAAAATACAGGTCATTTTTTAATTCGGAGTCCACAGGTCAAAGGTCACACCTCCTTATATATGCCAATTGGTTTCTGCGCGATAACTTGAAAAATATTGCACGGATTGTAATCATTTTTGGTGTGTAGATAGATGACAATACAGGTCAGGTCAAGTTCAAATTTGGAGTCCAAAGGTCAAAGGTCACACTTCATTATATATTCAAATCAGTCAAAAATATGGTTTCCCATCCATATAACTTATGAAATGTTTTGATGGATGTAAATCCTTTTTAGTATGTCACTAGACAACATTGATATACAGCTCAAGTTCGAATTCATAATTTTTGGGGTATGTCACTAGTTGATTGATTGTGCATCTGACTTTAATTCAGTTTTCTGAAATGTAGGATGAAGAATGAAATCAACATCTCTTAACCTAACTAACCTCTCTTAACTAATCACATTAAGTGTCATATTACACAACACTTTTTTTCTAGTTGACTGAGGAAATAGCTATTTGTTGAGGAGGTGTCGAGAATAAATCACAATACCATTGAAAATTGCCTGATGAAATCATGTCTGAAAGTGCTTCCATATCAGATATTGATTATTATTATTCCTACAGAGGATTTTAGAGCTTGAATATAAGGATTATTTTCGTTGTCACGCTTCATAAACCTCGTCCCACTTATAAAGTTTGTTGAACTGGACCAATATTCTCTGTCAAGGAAGCCTAATATTTAAAATATTGGGCACATAGTCACAGGCTTTAGTGTAAACAATGAAGATGCCTGGGATGACAATGGATAGGCACATTGCGACACACGTTGCGAATATATTTTGCTTGTTTACAAAATATGAAATGAAATTTCCTCCAGCTTTCTTTTGTGAAAGATAGTATGAAGGTGTATCCTAGCTTGCTGATTTTTCTAATGCCGCCATCAGTAGTCTACCATTTCCAGACAATTACAGTAACTTTCATAATTCCATTGCTGGAGATACACTGTAATAACGAAGTTTTGCAGAACATGGGAATAATGGTTCAGTCACCATATTAAAAAAATTAAAAGACTTTCAAATGGTATAACTTTGCACATCAAATCATTTGAACTACATGTATGTAATTTCTGAAACAAAAATGGCTCAAAATTGGAATTTTTTATATTGGAATACATGTAATAGTAATAATATTGGATGTCGTAATTGGGCCAATACAGGATATACAGTATCCAACAAAAGTGAGTACACCCTTGAGGGTGTGCTTAACTGTTGTTGCCACAAATTCAAACAAAATCCTTGAGCTATTACATTATTGTTATTGAAGAGATAATTCCTATCAATACACCAGTCACAAAATTTTATTCTTCTCTGTCATAGTTTTAATACATTTATGTAAGAATTTACATTTGAATTTTAACAGTTTGTAAAGGGTGTACTCACTTCTGTTTAGAGCTGTTACCGAATCGCCGAACTGACCGGAAGTTTGCCGAACATGGCACTTCCGAACAGAACCGAACCGAACTCAAAGGCCAAGTTCGGAAGTTCGGCAGTTTGTAACACGGGATCATTGATTCAGCCCTCGGTGAAGACCTTGTCCTGACTTCATTATCCTAGATAGGAGATACACCTTTGCTTTATTGAAAAATTAATACATACATTTATTGGTGGGATTTCTTTTAATTCATCTTCCAAAAGTTTTTCTTAAATAAAAGATAGAAAAAACACTTAATACAGCTTGTGTCTTATTTTTCCTTTGATTCTGATAAATTTCATAATATTTGGCACCGTGAATTCTAGTTGTTTTCCCCCAAAATCATGTTAAAAGCTTCAAAATATGACCAAAGATCTCACGACTGTAATCGATCGTAATAAGGTTGTAATCGATTAATAATCATGATTGATCATAATACTAAATAAATATTTTTTAAAAATCAAAAAATAGAAAAACACTGCTTTATTGATAATTTCTTTTAATATTTTCGTTCCTTTCCTATATTTCGATTTAAAAAAAAAATTCTTGTTTTCTTTTAATCAGTATATGAAAATTATCTTTCCTTTTCATTCAGAAAATAAAAATAAATAACAAAGAATCATGCAATAAATGCAGTAACTATTTTTTGTCATACAATATATATTTATATAAAGAAACACTGACTTCCAAGTATAGTAAAGATAGAGAGAGTTCTAGTGGTCTTTTGTTATCGATGCTTACCCTTTTATTTTTTGTATACTGTATTGCCGAACCTCGAACCGAACCAAAATTCGGAAATAAAAGTGCCGAACTCTGCCTAACTGAACCGAGCCCGAACATGGTGCTAAATTTACAGCCCTACTTCTGTTGGATACTGTATTGAACTTGATATGGAAACAGTATTAGACTCGTCCAATATACATGTATTGGCACATCTCATCCAATATTTCCGTGTATTGACCTCGGGACATCCAATATTATACAAGTATTGGTTTATTCACCAATGTGCCAAATTTGGTGCTTTTAGACAAAGTGCACAATTTTTCAGCTGCACCACTCTACTAACACCAAGAATGCCCTCTATTATTCCTGTATTCTCTTTATGGCTACCTGTCTTGAAAAGAGTCCACTTTAAACTTGTGTTACTTGTCTATTTGGCCCTCCATGGAATTTCGCCACAGTATTACAGACACACTGCACCCCTACAATCCAATTGTATTCTAAGATCTGGAAGTGATTATTTTGCTGCATATTCTCCATACCTGTCATTCTTGGTAGAAGGACGATGCTTTTTCACATCCAGCAGCCAAATTAAGGAATAAGCTCCGCTGTATTGCAACGTATTCCACCTTTAAAAATTGTCTAGACTTGTCTGTTTCATGTGTAACCATGTATTCCCCTAAGTATAAATTTATTGTACTAAATCAGAATTTAAAATCTTGTGTGTATTGCATTTTAACTTACTTTGTTAGCACCCTTTAGTCTTATTGGCTACCATTATGGGGCCTGGTGGCCTCAAATGCTAGAGCTCCTGTGATTTATGTACTGACTGGGCTTGTCCCTCAAATTGTCAGTGAATGGAGCAGCAAGAAGGCACCAGGCCTCACCGGGTGGAGATGAGAATGGCAATGGGTGATGCAAATGTTGTGAATCTGTCTTCAGTTTTTGATAGTAATAACTCCACTATAAAATGAATTTGTTTTTATAGCTAGTGCTATGAGCATCCTTGGACGGTGTGTGCGCTCTACAAATTTTCACAATTACAGTGCAAACTCGGTATAAAGAGATCTGATATAACAATATTCCTGATATAACAAGGTAATACATGTACATGTATTTCGGTCCCAGCTCTTTATATTCTTTTGTTTTTTAACACTGATATAAGGAGATTCCTGCTATAACAAGGGAATTTTGATGGTCCCAAGGACCTCATTATACTGAGTTTCCACTGATTGTTATCCATGTAGTTATACCAGCTGTATAAGAGACTTCTTTTCTGTACATGAATTGATTAGTTTGAAAATAATTCATGACACTTAGTATTAAATTTAAGGCGATCTGCATACAAAAGGTCAAGCTAACGCTCTACACGCTCTCATTGTTTCCTGGAAATATTTGTTGTGTGGACTTTCTGGAGGTCTTAGCCATTGTTCTATTGTGGGTCCACCAATCTTTAAGAGCATGCTAACATCATATTTTTATTTTATATTTTATGTTTTTGTTTGGGGAAATTCACTGGTCTTGATTGATGAAATATGAGTAATTTTAGTAATTGATTAGAGGTCGTGGGATCGTGTCCTGTCATGTTCTTTTCTAGTTCTTTTCTTTCTGTCTCCCCCCCCCCCCCCTCTCCAAATGAAATAAGTATTATATTAATCCACATTTTGTAACTTTCAGGTTTGAACGTTTCTTTGGCCGTCGAGCTGATGGCCATTTTTGCGTGACCGAAACAATGAAGACTGATCTGATAGATAACTGGCAGATCAAACGTCCAATCACGCTTTATGATAGACCAGCAGCAAAGTTTAGAGAGACAACCACGGAAGAACAGCATGAGGTAGTAACTGATTTCATCGGATATGACTCTTTGTCTTTAAAACAGTAGTTTGTATCTAGACTAGTCCTTCTCAAAGAATATAATTTTCAACTCTCACAAATATGAATATCAATTTGGGCATGTAGAAAGTTGTAGAGAAACCAGTTATAAAACTAGTTATGAAAATAAGAAGTGATAGTTGTAAGGGAACATTTGTGGAAATTCAGGTTTTGCCCTCTGATGTGTAAAGTTTTTCTGAAAGCTTCATGATTGGTTTTGATATAGAAAACATGCCCCCTCCACATATCTCTTTTATATCCTTTTTTTTTTTAAACTTATACTATAATTTATGCAAATTTATGCAAAAATACAAATTTTGAGTAATAATTAAGTAATGAAAGGCCCTGGAAACGAAATTTCAATGCAAGAAGTTCTTTATAAACAGTAAAACATATAAGGAAAGAAAATGATCTGAAAGTGATTTCAATTCTTATGTATTCTATTGTTTTGCTAATTTTTTTATGTATTTCTCTGTTTTTCAACTTTAACTTTTTATTGTGTTATTAAGTTTGCTGTTTCAGGATGTTATCTGGACCACTGTTAAGTTGGAATAGATAATAATAACAGCTTAAAGAAGAAATTATAGATAATAATGGAGAAATGTGACACAGGAAATATGATTTTTTTTTCCATTCATTTTGTACACAAAACTCAGAAATTCCCCGTTTTCTGGCTGACATGAGGTCACAAAAGGTCACATGGCTTGGTAACATATGACCAATTTTTGTAAACTTGGTGTCAAAAGATGTGCAGGACTTGAAAGAAAAAAAATCAGGAAGTGGCATGGCATGGCGTGAAATGCAGCGATTTGAATTTTGCAGCAAAACTGTTGAGGGGGCTATGATGACCCCCCCCCCCCCCCCCCCCCCCGTCTTTTTTTAAAAGATTAGAATTAGTTGGCGCACAAGCACTCACAGGTAGAACATTGGATATTATTTATTTAAAATTCTCTCACACACATAATGTATATAAGATCAGTATGTCATATGCATACATTCACCAATTTCCCTTTTTTTTTATCATTCTCTTCCATTTCCAGTTATTCACAAAGCTGGCTGCTGATTATCCTGAATTTGCTTCTGAATCAGGTCAGGAGGGGGAGACAGTCTTCACATCCATGGCATCAGGGGAGGCTAGAAAGCTTGATAGGCGACCAGCTTTGATTGTCAGCAGCACCAGCTGGACTGAAGATGAAGATTTCTCTATCCTCCTTAGTGCATTAGACAGTGAGTTATTACTTATTAGATAAAATGCAGAAAACTGCTATCATTATTGATATTTCAAACTTCCAGAAATGTAGCGTACAATGTACTTTTCCTTCACCCGTTGAGCACTAAGCCTGCTATATCTAGGTTCTATGGAAATTGCATGTTATACTGAAGTTATACTGAAATCAAATGGTATTTCACGGGTTAAAACAGAATTTCAGTAATAGTGTAGAATTTATTCTTACAGAATCAAGCAGTGTAATGTTCAATGTTCAAATCTACGATTTATACCTGCCTAGCGAATGTTGTTGAAAATGTGTAATAGTTAAAGAAACATTATGAAAAGGAGCTATTATGGTAGTCCCATCTTAAAACATTTAATCTCATATGAGTTGTTCCATTCAGTTAATCTCTGTTTATAATTTGCCAGTCAGAATAACCCATCATTGTTTTGATAAACAACTTAGAATTCTTTCATTTTTACTTGAATTGTGGTTCCATTAATGGAACATACCAGCTTGAACAATATCAATTCTTGCGTTTCCGTTTCACAATACGTTGTATCCGAGGCCGGCTCAGCCGAGACCGAGACATGGCCATTGCGAGACTGAGAACGAGACTGAGACATGACTATCCGAGACCGAGACTACTAAATACATTTCCTTTTTTTTTTTTACGTGTTGAATTTACTATGCCGTTTTGTGTCTTTTTAAGACCTTTCAATTGTACAGTTAGTATTTGGGCATGCTTTTTTCTGTATTCTCCCCCTGAATTTTTTAGAAATGTATGTTGAAAACTGAATAATGAAATTAAGAATTATCAAGGCAAGCAAATTAGCATTAAAACGATCAAGAGTTAAGGCATTTACAGACTTGTCAATGCACTTTTATTTCTCCTCCAACATCCTGATAAATACAATAAAAAACGTAACAGTGTATTGGCTATTGACTGACAGACTGTATGAGGCAAGAATATAAATGCTAAAGTCAACTTTAGATTTCCAAGTAAAAAACTCTCACATGATATTCTCATATCAACAGGAAACTTAAATAATCAAGATCATAACTCTCCTATTACACAGTATCTAATAGCTCCAAAAACATGAAAACCTTCTTTATATAATGTATTTAAGCCCCTTCATAATACTATAATTATAGACCAATTTCACCTTCGGTTTATGTATTTGGCCCTCTATCGGCGACGCCATTGCTGTGGTGGGCAAGCGCGCTGACTGCGATTGGCTCTGTGTACAAAATGAATGTAAGATATGAGATATGCCCTGGTATTGTTCCATTTACTTTATTCTAGATCAATAAAATAAAACATGGATACATGGGTAGATGAGGTAAGACAATGGCCATATCTGACAGATGAAGGTATGATGTATTTTTGTACTTTCGATGGTTTTTCAACTTAGTTTTTGTCAGTAAAAGTTCGATTGCAGCATAGAAGCCGTAGTAAATGGGAGTCCTAAATCTTACCCTGTTTACAAAATCATGTTTTCACTCATTAAATCTTACGCCAAAGTACATAATGATAATGTTTCTTGACTTCAAAGTCCTTTCTGTTGATGTTTTTACCCACTGGCGACGAATTCCTTCACATTGCTTACGGAAACTTGTGTAGGGAGTACGGCTTCTCACACAAACAGGCTTCATGGGTCAAAAGCGAGTGAATTTCGCAATCAGTTAGCTTCCAATTTTTAAACTTTCTCTAATTCTTGTGGCATTTGAGCACCGCACAGCTGCGACCCAAACTTCCCTGATAATTTCTCATTGCAAATATTCAAATAAATCTGCATATACTGGTCAAAATAGACAAAAAATTGAACGAATGTACATAACGCGCTATTGACTTGTGTACTATAAAAGTTGGAGCGCCCACCGCAGTATGTCGAACTGTGTCGAACAGTCTGTTGCCCTCTTGCGTTGTGAAATTGGTCTATAATTAGTGTACGTACTGTAAAAGTTACCTAACTTCAGTTAAATCACAATGAACACCAAGGAAACACTGTCATAAAGCAACCTACATGTATACAGTACAGGTATGTCATAGAACAATCAAACAATGTGATATTATGAATCTGAATGAAAAAGCAAAAATATTCATGGTACAGGATCCGTTTTACAGACCTCAGTAAACAGAACATTATATGAACTACAGGCTACTTTATTTTCTCATCTGTGAAAATTGAAAGGCGACACTTATCTAGAATATGAATAATGCACTCTGTAGTCTTGTCAGGCTTACATCAGCCTTTTTAGTGCAATTTCTGTATCATCACTCATCTACAAGAATGCTTATTGTACATGTCTGTAATTTCATAATGAAATTCTTCATGGTCGCAAAAATCGAATCTTATGATTTTGGAATTTGCAGACATATCGGATTCACCGATTCTGATTATCAAAGAATCAATGTAAGGACACATGTTGACTCATTCATTTACCCATTCAAGTTCAGTGCATGGCGTTGGTGTTGTGTTGATCGAGAGCGTGTGAATATCTGCTGCTGAACTGAGCTCCAACACCATGCATAGCGGCGCTAGCGGTGAGTTTAGAAAGGCCAATACCAGTCGCATTATCGATAGCTCAACACCGAGTGACATCACACCTTTGCGAGAAAGTAAAAAATACTAGGGCTTAACCGATATGGAATTTCGTTGCCGATACGATGTTTTTACATCTGCATTGGCCCGATTCCGATTCTGATTCCGATACCGATGCAGCGCAGAGCGCGGCTGGAGTAGAGATGCGTAATTACAATTTTAAAAATTGAATCCCGTTTGCTACGTCTGCTACGAATGAACTATCGACTGGGCATATTAGTTCTTTACCTTTGGACATTAATAATAGTTTTGCTGGTCGTCTGAGTTGCCTTCAAGAAATATGAATCGCCAACGAAACGAAGGTGAAACTAGTATTAACTTGACAAATTGATTCTTTACCTTTGTCGATGAAAATGATATCGGCCTGTTCTTTTTCAAGAAACATAAAGTATGGAAGGGACGGAGGTGAAAGATCGACTTGAGAATAATTCTTTACTTTTTATGATAATAGTTACGGCGGGTCGACTGAAAAAAATATAAAAAGCTGATGTGACGGAGCTGAAACGTAATAACTATCGACTCAGCAAATTAATTCTTTACCTTTGGACATTAATAATAGTTTTGCTGGTCGTCTGAGTCGCTTCAAGATATACGAATCGCCAAAGAAACGGAGGTGAAACTAGTATTAATTTGACAAGTTGATTCTTTACCTTTGTCACTGAAAATGATATCAGCCGGTTCTTTTTCAAGAAATATAAACTACAGACGGGACAGAGGAGAACAATCGACTTGAAAATTAATTCTTTACTTTTTGATGATGATAATAGTTACGGCGGGTTGATTTAAAAAAATATAAAAAGCTAACGAGACGGAGCTGAAACGTATTAACTATTGACTTTGCAAATTAATTCTTTAAAAGGTTAAAAAAAAAAAAACTGTTGCTTGCATTGGTTCCGCATCGGCACACCCATCAAAATATTTACCAATTCCGATGTGTTGCCAATGCGGCCAAGAATCGGCATTCACCGATCTCTGATTCGGATATCAGTTAAGCCCTAAAAAATACATGTGAAAATGCTCGACGACAGAATCGAAATCAGTCAGAATCTGTAGTGAAATCTCATCATATATTATGTAAAATCTAAACCATTTCAAAAAATCAAAAGAGAAAATATTATTACTCCTTAAAAACATAATATCTCCAATGCTTTGCACTCATTTTTAATGTAAATTTTATAGATTCGCGAACACCAACACCAACACCAGACTATCTGGCAGTAGCATGCAGTGCTGTGCTTTGCATTGCGACAGCGGAATTGCAGTATCAGTGAATATTGAGCTCACATTGCCACTACTTACAGGCTGAGTGTTCACGCACATATTAGCTGATTCAAAAGTCATTTTCAAAACTGAAAATGACTGCGTTTGCCGCTGCCTCAATCCGTCCTCTAGCCGAGACATCTGAGACATTAGCTTCCGAGGCCGAGGCCAAGGACGCAATTTTCGGCCTTGAGACCAACCTTGAGGACGAGGCCAGCCTGGAGGCTTACAACACTGCAATACGTGCACCACCAACATCCATAACATGAGAGGCCTATTTTTCAGCTTGCGGGTCGACAACTGTTTTCAAGATAACAGACGCCGCAAGTGAGAGTTGACCAATTGAAGAAATATGAGTTAGTAGAATTAGCATTGAGAGCCCAGGGAAAATATGAAGTGTTAGAAGTCTGTAATCAATTAGAATAGGAGCAGAAAAGACGACTTGTGTAAGGTGTTAATGGTACTGTGTTGTCGACCCATCCCGCGCTAGAGTGACTGTCACAACTGAACTGAATGAGGGTGCAAGGATTGCAAAACGTGAGTATTATTATCTCTTCTGTTTTTGCCTGCTATTCCAGAATATGAAGCTGCTAAGACTGAAGAGGGTACCCAATCTCATCTACCAGCTCTAGTTTGCGCAATCACTGGAAAGGGTCCCCAGAAGGAATGTTACAAAGGACTTATAGAAAAGAGACAATTCAAGCATGTCAAGATCTGTACACCTTGGCTGGCTGCTGAGGACTATCCAAAATTGTTAGGTAAGTATTGGACACACTTTTGATTATAAAACAAATGTAAAAAAGAAAATTTTTTGCAAACCGAGTTACGTATGGCTATCCCTTTGTTGTTTGGATGTACATACATTGTATACTGTATGTGGTATCTTTGTGATGGATAACTGTTGTGTATCATTATTACTCTCAATCCATCAGTTACTTTATGTAGCATTGATATTGATAATAAAATTCCTTGTATGGTCTTGCAAAGGATTAAAAAGAATTGGGCCCTTGAAAGATATATATACAAATAAACTTGTGTGATTTATATGTAACAATGATTTATATGAAATAATTTACTTACACCTATGCACTTTGAGTGTAAGTAAATTGGATGTAAAATGTCACTGAATGTCTAGAACGGTGCTGACACAAAGTGATGTTCACACTAAACACAGGTTCTGCAGATCTTGGAGTGTGTTTACACTACTCATCAAGTGGCCTTGATCTTCCTATGAAGGTAGTTGACATGTTTGGATGTGGTCTCCCTGTCTGTGCAATAGACTTTAAATGGTAAGTCACTTTAATATTCCAGACCTCTTTACCTAGGTCATTTGGGTCACAAACACAGTGATCTTTCTGCAAAGTGTGTATTTGGCCAAATGTTTAAGTAATAAAAGCCATCTGTTGCAAATACATGTATATTAAAGAAATGAGACTGAAGCCAGACTAGCTCTCAATATCTGTTTAGTGTATCCCCCGGCAGTATGCTGGAGGATACTTTGGACTCAGCAGCGTTCTGCTGCCGCCGCGTCATATTCTTGTGTGCATGATACTGGCCACTTTTCTGGATGGATTTTGTTCAAATTTGGTACAGAGGTGTATCATGTAAAAATCTAGCCGCCTATCACTTTTGGTGATAGCGCCCTCGCTTGGGCCGTCTTTTACACAAAAAGGTAGATTTTGTAAGGTCTACTTGTGTGCACTCTACTGGCCACATTTCTTGATGGATTTCATTCAAGTTTGGTACAGAGGTCTATCATAGCCAAATTTGAACCCCTATAACTCTAGGTGATGCTGCTCCCACTGTTCTGTCTTTTACAGGGTCAAATACATCCACCATGTTATAGTTTTTGTGTGGGCTGTACTATGCACATGAAACTTGAATAACTTTCCATCCATTTGCCCATTTGTAAGCAGGGGCGGTATTGTGAAAACGTTCTTATCTCAAATATGATCTTATCTATGTCATGATCACAAATTGGTATTTTGATAACGTTCTTACCTTTTTATCTTTTCTTGTAGCTTTACAACCTATGCTAAGCGCCTAGATAGTTTGCATACATATATAATTGGCGCATATAATGCTAATTTATTTGCGCGCTAAAAGATAAGATCATTAAAGTGGTATTCTGAAAATGTTCTTATCTTTTATCATATCTCATATTGCATGGTATTTGCGAAAATATTTACAATAGCTGAAGGGCTATTATATCTCATGATGACAGCGATCTTTCTTGCCCAACATCGGGCTGATAATGTTCGATGGGTAAGAAGGAGACTTTGTGTGACCAAACAACTCCCAGAGGAGATATTTAAAAGAAAATATCAATGCGATTTGATGATTTTACATCAATATGCCATATGATTAACCCATTCATGACAGAGGTCCACATTTTGTGGTTTGGCCTAATATCTTTTGATGCAAAGCCCTAAAAAATCATACCAAATACATGAGCAGAAAGAGCAAAAAATTCTACACAAACTGTGCCCATTTTGGTTGCGTCAATATTCGTTGTTTGATGCTGAAAATTTTTTACAGGAAAATAAGCATTAAAATCCTTAAATTGGCAATGTGATAGAAGGTTTAAAATCACCGTTTTCCCCTGCGAACTGGCAACTGTTTGACTTCTCATCATAATTTCTGTCAATTTATATTCATTTCAGATACATGACATTTTACAAGATAAATGTAGCAATAAAATAAGAATATTGGTGTTGCCAATTTGAAGAATAAAACCTGATCAAATTAGGCTTTAAATAATTCCTGTCACAAATGGGTTAAGGAAAATGAGCCGTTTCAAAGATGTCATGGGGGTTCGCGCCCTTTGACAGTTGAGCAACGAGTTCTGTACAACATCTGTATGTAAACAGAAACAAACTTTCATTCAATAAATGTACAAGTGGTTGTTGACGCCCAATGAATGTCTGTGCTCGATGGCCTAGATCTAGCATGATTCGTTCATTTGGCAAAACAGCCTACTCTAAACGAGTTTAGAGAGGGGAGGATGGGGGAGGATGCCATCTGGTTGGCTATTAGGTTAGTTTATTATGCCTCCGCCCACGGTAGGTGGTTGCCGGAGGCATTATGTTTTCGGGTCGTCTGTCCGTCCGTCCGTCCGTCCGTCCTGTTTTCGTTTGACAGATCAACTTCAAACTTGGCTCGTGTATGCATATGGGAGGGACAATGATCTGATTAGATTTTGGAGTCTTAAGGTCAAAGGTCAAGGTCATAGAGGTAATAATACACTTAAAAATGGCTCGTTCTCGCGATAACTTGAACCATTTTACAGATTGGCTTCAAACTTGGCTCATGTATGCACATGAAAGGTACAATGGTCTGATTAGATATTGGGGTCACAAGGTCAAAGGTCAAAGGTCATAGAGGTCATTATGTACATAGAAATGATTCGTTCTCACCATAACTCGGTAACCATTTGACAGTTCAACAAACTTGGCACAGGTATGCATACGGGAGGGACAATGATCTGATTAGATTTTGGGGGTCACACGGTCAAAGGTCAGGGTCAAAGATGTCATTGTATAAATGAAAATAAATCGACATGAAGTGCCATTTATTTCTGATTTGGTAATGGCAGAGGCATAAAGTTTTATGTTTATATGAAGGTCTATGTTTATATGAAGGTCTATATTGACCCAATATCACTGGCATAGCAAGGAGTTTTCAAAAGGGTGGGGAGGGGGGCAAGGCGAGGGAACGTCCTCCCCCATAGAAGGAAGATTTTTGAAAATTCATGCATGAAAATGGCATTTTCTGCACACTAAAATTCAGTATTCATGATATTAGGGGTAACTTATATGAGAAGTGGCATATAATGGCTGTCAAGGCGAGGGAGCGAAGGGTGTATGGGGGGGTACCCCCCCCCTCCCACGGTAGAGAGATTTTTGAAAGTTCGCGCATGAAAATGACATTTTCTGCACACTAAAATTCAGTATTAGGGGTAACTTTTTTTTTTCATTTCGCAGGGTAGGGGTAGGGTAAATTATGTGGAGTGGACCAGATTTTTTCCCATTTTTTTTTTAATTTCTTTTTTTTTTTTGTCGCCGATCAACAGGGGGGCATGGCCCCCTGTGCCCCCCCCCCAGCTACGCTAGTAGTGCCCAATATAGTTTTGTTTTGTTCACATGATGATGCCAATTTTGTCATTTCATTTTGGGGCAGGTATGTGCAAGTTGAACCCTGAGCTCGCTACGACACAGTACTGTGGAAAGGGAATGAAAGGGTTGGAAGAAGAGGCAAAGTAAAGGATAAAAAAAAACAATTTTGATTCTGGGATTGCTCTGATTGATAAAGCTAGGTGAGGTCTTAGGGTCAAAGATCACATGTGGAGGTCATAGGTCAAATGAGGTCAAATGTTTAGGTAACTTTCAATATTTGACCTCATTTGATCTCATTTGCAAGTTTCTACTGGAGTTGGTTACTTTTAAATATTAACCCATTTGTAACCTGACTTGGATGGTGTATGCCTTACAGGGATCTCAATGTGGGAGTCAAAGGTCAGGTATGTAGGTCAAAGGTCAAATGTGCTCAAAACAATTAATTTGCTTCTTCTTTGCCATTTCTTGGCCGATTTCGATCCTGATTGCTTTTACTGACAAAGCTAGGGGAGGGGTTGGCAACTTGTACTTGGAAATGTGTAAATCATGAAATATGCAAATTTCTGCAAAATCACAAAAATGCCGATTCTCTGTTTTGCAGCTGAATTTGATTATGTTTGTGTTATTTGATAGGGCTTGGTGGGGGGGGGCATGTTGGAGAGGGGGTAGTATTTCATGGAACAACCCTTCTTTTTTATGGGAGGTTACATTGTATGGTAGAGATTTCATAACGAGCCGCGGGATACACTTCTGTTGCGTGACAACAGAGATTACGATACTTCTAGTTACTGCAAGTTTTCAGCCAGAAGGGTCTTCATCAAGCCTACTGCCTATATGGGCGGAAACAGAGAAACAAACATATTCATGATAGTGTAGAAAACTAGGGTATGTATATAAATGTATGCGAAAACAGTTTAATAACTTATATCGAAAAAAATGATAATGTATGTGATAATGCAAAGGGAGGTAACCCTGAGACTGTAGTACCAGTGAGGTAATACATACCTTAGTGGGTTTGTAGTGCACACTGGTATCCAATTTACCTCCCCTCGTAGTGATGTCGATATCCAGAAAAGGTACTTTTGTGTCAGAAATGGTGTGGGTAAATAACGGAGCTTGATGGAATGTATCGAAGTGCTGAATGAGAAGATCAAGATGTAAAAACAAGAAAGCACCATTGCATGTTCCTCTGGTGTTGACATATAACAAGACAAATGCAAGACTCTCTGCTGTGATCAAGCACAACTTCAAGCTACTGAGTGATAGCGCATCAACATCCCATTTTTTCAACGAGCCTCCTACCACAGTGTTCAGGAAGGATCAGAGCCTGAGATCAATCCTGGTCCATTCAAACATCAAAGGCCAACTTGCTGACAGAGCTGTCATGGTGGATTCCCGTCCCTGCCTCTGGCCAAGATGTAAGACGTGTACCCACCTCTCTACAGAACGACACATATGTGGGCCTAATGGTGACTTCACCATCAAAGATGGTTCATTTGTACAACGGAGAACTTAATATGCATCATCTCCTGTAAGGCCTGCAACCTTCTCTGTGTGGGGGAGACCAAACGACGATTAGCGTAGCCGAACACCTGAGATTGATACATCTGAACACCAGTGGCCTGCCAGTTTAACCGTCACTTCAATCTCCCTGGCCACTCAATCGAAGACTTCGAAGCTTACTCTTTTTTTTCTCTTCTATTCTCTTCCTTCCTTACCCTTTTTTTCTCAATGTTTCTGGCTTCCTCCTCTTTTTTTCTTTTTTTCTCTCTCCCTTTGTTCTTCTTCTCTCTTCTGTCCTTCTTTTACTTTCTCCTTCCATTTTCTTCCCCTTCTTTCCATGGTGTTGTGCTATCTCTCCTTCCCTTCTATTTATTGTCTTCTTCCCCTTTCTCACCCTTTTTCTTCTCTTCTCCCTTCCTCCCTCTATCTTTAATTTCTTTTTTCCTTTTCCCCTCCTGTCTTTCTCTGTACTACACTTTGCTCTGTTGCGTCAGCATCTTTTTGCGCATTGCACTAGCACAGTGCGTTGTTATGATGGTTGCTTTGAAATGAAAGAAACCTCATCATTTCCTGATGAAGCCTTATGGTCGAAATTTCGTAAACTCTTTTGTCTCACGGAATTTGTTTGTTTATTTTCTGCATTTATTCTAGATATAGATATATATATATATAGATATATGTACAGTGTGTCCCAGAATAAACGAAAATGAGAGTGATCGTTGTTTAATCATATCTTAATCACAGTTATGATTAATAAGTGGCACATGTTTGTAAAGCTTAGACCCTCTTCTTTCATGCGATGTCACTCATATGATATATATTTCACGCAGGAGTGAATAAAGACAGTGTGAAGTTGGGTAACCAAAAATTTGTTTGGCCAACGATGTTTGAATTTCAAAGAGATAATCACATTTCTAAAAATTACATATTCTGCCCTTTCGTTTGACACCTCAATCGGGAAAAATGAACCAGGGATGACAGGGATATCTTAAATTGAAATATTGATTGCATTTCCTTGATTTTTAAAATCATTTGTTTCTTAACTTCTCACCAGTTGTGCGCACCAATTATTCGCATGAATGGATGTGGATCTAAAAAATTTTAGTGTAGAGACACCTCCTATCCCACTATCCTCATCCTCATTGCCCATCACCACCCCACCCCAATCCCATCCCCAATCCCTCCCGGAACCCAAACTCTACAACCCCCCAAGCTCCCTCTCCCTCCCTCGTTATGTGTGTGTATTGTGTTATGGTCGTTTGTTCATCTGATGGATAGATTTAGTGAAACAACACTGCCTAACCGATAATTTGCATGTTAAAACCCATCCCTACCACCCTCCTCCTCATCCCCACCTCATCCTTAACCCCACTTGGAACTCCAAACCATTAACTCTTCATCCCCTCACACTTCCTCTCGCTCCCTCTGTATGCGTGTTTGTGTGTCGATGTTATGGTTGTTTGCTCATCTAGTAAATTTATTAAGTCAAACACCACTGCATAGCTGTCAACGCTTCAAGTATTAATTTCTTTCCATAAAAGCTATTCATAAATTGAATCTGACATGACACTGCTAGACAGACAGCAACATCAGTAACTTGCTGAAGGCTCTCGAGCTCAGAACATCCCAATTTTTTTCTTACTAGAAACACTCGATCAATCTGTTGTTAACTGCAAGGTGAATTATGGTAAGGAAAACATACTTCATAATTAATTAACTGTTATAACTTTTGTGAAGTTTTTTTTTACTCACCACTCCAATTTCTTGATGATCAACCATGCATTAAGTCTTTTGTCTTCTTTGTTCACTGCTATGACAGGTAGTGAATGCGAACGGATTCATGTAATAAATCATGGAAAAGCAAGCATCACTTTACACAAACAGAGTTTAGTCATCTCCGACCCATTTTCATCCATTGAGGAGTCATATTAAAACTGTTCAGCAGTGTTATTTTCATATCACAGTAACAGAAATATTTTCATATCTACCTTTAAGAATTTGAGGCATGGTTGTGCAAAGGACTTTTTGGTTGCCCTTCTTCATATTGTTCTAATTCACTCATGGGTGGAGTATGTATCATACGAGTGGTATCTAATGAAAGAAGAGGGTCTAAGCTTTACAAATATGTATTAGTTATTAATCGTAATTGTGATTAAAATATGAATAAACATTTATACATCTTGGTTTCATTGTTTCTGGGACACACTGTATATATATATATATATATATATATAATTATGCAGGAATGGAAATGCACACCTGAAAAACCACTTGAAGTTAGAACACTTCATGTTGTATCACTTTAAGTGTTTTACATGACTTTGAAAATTTTACAAGCATGCATGCCTATGTGTAGTAGGATCCAGCATCTAACAATTGACTGAAAGTCATGAACCTAGTGTTGTAGGATGACTTGAAGTTATCACATATGCGATACATTGATTTTTTTTCGGGGGGGGGGGGGGTGGGGGGAGTCATGTGATATGGTACTCTAGCAGCAGAGTGATTAACAAACTTAGGTTTGACAGTCTTTTAATGGTGCATCTTACATTTAGGTCAAAGAGTTGACTTGAAGTTATTAGTTGGTGACAATTAGGTGACTTTGAGTTCCCTCATCTGCCTAGAGATAATCCATTAACAGGCAGCATGGATCCTACTACACGAGCCATGCATTACCGGCTACTAGCATTTTGTTTGTAAAATTTTTAAAGTTGCGTAAAACACTTGAAGTGTTACCACTTGAAGAAGTGTCCTAACTTCAAGGTTTTTTTTTTCAGGTGAGCATTTCCATTGCTGCACATATATATATATATATATATATGCCTTGTACATAGGAGAAACTCTCAGATTTCGGGAGAGAGTCAACAATCATAAGAGCAGCATTGCTCATAAACTTTATCACCCTGTGGTAGAACACTTCAATATAGCTGGACACTCAGTTAACGACCTACAATGCTGTATTCTTAGAGGCAGGTTGGTGTCATTTGAAGACTGACACCTGTATGAGATCAAAATGATCGTAAGGAATGAGAGCTACAAGAAGCCAGGCTTGAACTTAGACTTGTCATGGCTCTCCAACTACACATTCTTCCGTTAGTACATATACTTAAACTCCTTTGTGACGCTTTTCAATATTACGTCATCTTTTCTTTTTATGACGTTGCCAATTTTAATTTAAATATTACGTCATCTTTTCTTTTTATGATGTTGCAATAATTTCAATGTTCAGCATTTTATCTCCCCCCCCCCCCCTCCTGTAAAGTGTACGCACAGCTACCTCTAGCGCTTTGCCTTGGTAACGCTACTTCAATAATAATTTCAAAGTTTGTCATGTCATTCACTTGATAAAGACGTTATGGACCATCGAAAATTTGTGACAGAAAAATAAAAGTTTGATTTAAACATGAAATTTCTTCTTGTGTGCATTTATATATATATATATATATATATATATATATAAAGAAAAGACAAAAGTATAAAAGAAGACTCCGTTAAGTGACAAAATTTGATAACGATATTTTGCCCATAGGGCTTCTTCGAGATATGATGTTACAAGTACATGATTTAAAAGAGCAAAACGCGCGGTTAAGACAACACGTGCAAAAACGAAATAAAGAGTCAAGGAAGGAAAGCAGTTGAGAGAGAGAGAGAGAGAGAGGGAGAAAGAAAAAAAAGAGAGTTAGAAAAGGGAGAGGAAAAGGAGAAAAAAAAAGATAAAAGAAGAGAAGATGAATAATAGAAAAGAAAAAACATGAGAAGAAGAAAAGGAGGAAAACAAGAAAAAAGGAAAATAAAAAGAAAATAAAGAAAAAATGAAAGGAGGAAGAGAAAAAAGTATGGAGAGAGAGAGAGAAAGAAGAGGAGAAAGCACCATTGCATGTTCCTCTGGTGTTGACATATAACAAGACAAATGCAAGACTCTCTGCTGTGATCAAGCACAACTTCAAGCTACTGAGTGATAGCGCATCAACATCCCATTTTTTCAACGAGCCTCCTACCACAGTGTTCAGGAAGGATCAGAGCCTGAGATCAATCCTGGTCCATTCAAACATCAAAGGCCAACTTGCTGACAGAGCTGTCATGGTGGATTCCCGTCCCTGCCTCTGGCCAAGATGTAAGACGTGTACCCACCTCTCTACAGAACGACACATATGTGGGCCTAATGGTGACTTCACCATCAAAGATGGTTCATTTGTACAATGGAGAACTTAATATGCATCATCTCCTGTAAGGCCTGCAACCTTCTCTGTGTGGGGGAGACCAAACGACGATTAGCGTAGCCGAACACCTGAGATTGATACATCTGAACACCAGTGGCCTGCCAGTTTAACCGTCACTTCAATCTCCCTGGCCACTCAATCGAAGACTTCGAAGCTTACTCTTTTTTTTCTCTTCTATTCTCTTCCTTCCTTACCCTTTTTTTCTCAATGTTTCTGGCTTCCTCCTCTTTTTTTCTTTTTTTCTCTCTCCCTTTGTTCTTCTTCTCTCTTCTGTCCTTCTTTTACTTTCTCCTTCCATTTTCTTCCCCTTCTTTCCATGGTGTTGTGCTATCTCTCCTTCCCTTCTATTTATTGTCTTCTTCCCCTTTCTCACCCTTTTTCTTCTCTTCTCCCTTCCTCCCTCTATCTTTTAATTTCTTTTTTCCTTTTCCCCTCCTGTCTTTCTCTGTACTACACTTTGCTCTGTTGCGTCAGCATCTTTTTGCGCATTGCACTAGCACAGTGCGTTGTTATGATGGTTGCTTTGAAATGAAAGAAACCTCATCATTTCCTGATGAAGCCTTATGGTCGAAATTTCGTAAACTCTTTTGTCTCACGGAATTTGTTTGTTTATTTTCTGCATTTATTCTAGATATAGATATATATATATATATATATATATATATATATATATATATATATATATAGATATATGTACAGTGTGTCCCAGAATAAACGAAAATGAGAGTGATCGTTGTTTAATCATATCTTAATCACAGTTATGATTAATAAGTGGCACATGTTTGTAAAGCTTAGACCCTCTTCTTTCATGCGATGTCACTCATATGATATATATTTCACGCAGGAGTGAATAAAGACAGTGTGAAGTTGGGTAACCAAAAATTTGTTTGGCCAACGATGTTTGAATTTCAAAGAGATAATCACATTTCTAAAAATTACATATTCTGCCCTTTCGTTTGACACCTCAATCGGGAAAAATGAACCAGGGATGACAGGGATATCTTAAATTGAAATATTGATTGCATTTCCTTGATTTTTAAAATCATTTGTTTCTTAACTTCTCACCAGTTGTGCGCACCAATTATTCGCATGAATGGATGTGGATCTAAAAAATTTTAGTGTAGAGACACCTCCTATCCCACTATCCTCATCCTCATTGCCCATCACCACCCCACCCCAATCCCATCCCCAATCCCTCCCGGAACCCAAACTCTACAACCCCCCAAGCTCCCTCTCCCTCCCTCGTTATGTGTGTGTATTGTGTTATGGTCGTTTGTTCATCTGATGGATAGATTTAGTGAAACAACACTGCCTAACCGATAATTTGCATGTTAAAACCCATCCCTACCACCCTCCTCCTCATCCCCACCTCATCCTTAACCCCACTTGGAACTCCAAACCATTAACTCTTCATCCCCTCACACTTCCTCTCGCTCCCTCTGTATGCGTGTTTGTGTGTCGATGTTATGGTTGTTTGCTCATCTAGTAAATTTATTAAGTCAAACACCACTGCATAGCTGTCAACGCTTCAAGTATTAATTTCTTTCCATAAAAGCTATTCATAAATTGAATCTGACATGACACTGCTAGACAGACAGCAACATCAGTAACTTGCTGAAGGCTCTCGAGCTCAGAACATCCCAATTTTTTTCTTACTAGAAACACTCGATCAATCTGTTGTTAACTGCAAGGTGAATTATGGTAAGGAAAACATACTTCATAATTAATTAACTGTTATAACTTTTGTGAAGTTTTTTTTTTACTCACCACTCCAATTTCTTGATGATCAACCATGCATTAAGTCTTTTGTCTTCTTTGTTCACTGCTATGACAGGTAGTGAATGCGAACGGATTCATGTAATAAATCATGGAAAAGCAAGCATCACTTTACACAAACAGAGTTTAGTCATCTCCGACCCATTTTCATCCATTGAGGAGTCATATTAAAACTGTTCAGCAGTGTTATTTTCATATCACAGTAACAGAAATATTTTCATATCTACCTTTAAGAATTTGAGGCATGGTTGTGCAAAGGACTTTTTGGTTGCCCTTCTTCATATTGTTCTAATTCACTCATGGGTGGAGTATGTATCATACGAGTGGTATCTAATGAAAGAAGAGGGTCTAAGCTTTACAAATATGTATTAGTTATTAATCGTAATTGTGATTAAAATATGAATAAACATTTATACATCTTGGTTTCATTGTTTCTGGGACACACTGTATATATATATATATATATATATATATAATTATGCAGGAATGGAAATGCACACCTGAAAAACCACTTGAAGTTAGAACACTTCATGTTGTATCACTTTAAGTGTTTTACATGACTTTGAAAATTTTACAAGCATGCATGCCTATGTGTAGTAGGATCCAGCATCTAACAATTGACTGAAAGTCATGAACTTAGTGTTGTAGGATGACTTGAAGTTATCACATATGCGATACATTGATTTTTTTTTCGGGGGGGGGGGGGGGGGGGGTGGGGGGAGTCATGTGATATGGTACTCTAGCAGCAGAGTGATTAACAAACTTAGGTTTGACAGTCTTTTAATGGTGCATCTTACATTTAGGTCAAAGAGTTGACTTGAAGTTATTAGTTGGTGACAATTAGGTGACTTTGAGTTCCCTCATCTGCCTAGAGATAATCCATTAACAGGCAGCATGGATCCTACTACACGAGCCATGCATTACCGGCTACTAGCATTTTGTTTGTAAAATTTTTAAAGTTGCGTAAAACACTTGAAGTGTTACCACTTGAAGAAGTGTCCTAACTTCAAGGTTTTTTTTTTCAGGTGTGCATTTCCATTGCTGCACATATATATATATATATATATATGCCTTGTACATAGGAGAAACTCTCAGATTTCGGGAGAGAGTCAACAATCATAAGAGCAGCATTGCTCATAAACTTTATCACCCTGTGGTAGAACACTTCAATATAGCTGGACACTCAGTTAACGACCTACAATGCTGTATTCTTAGAGGCAGGTTGGTGTCATTTGAAGACTGACACCTGTATGAGATCAAAATGATCGTAAGGAATGAGAGCTACAAGAAGCCAGGCTTGAACTTAGACTTGTCATGGCTCTCCAACTACACATTCTTCCGTTAGTACATATACTTAAACTCCTTTGTGACGCTTTTCAATATTACGTCATCTTTTCTTTTTATGACGTTGCCAATTTTAATTTAAATATTACGTCATCTTTTCTTTTTATGATGTTGCAATAATTTCAATGTTCAGCATTTTATCTCCCCCCCCCCCCCTCCTGTAAAGTGTACGCACAGCTACCTCTAGCGCTTTGCCTTGGTAACGCTACTTCAATAATAATTTCAAAGTTTGTCATGTCATTCACTTGATAAAGACGTTATGGACCATCGAAAATTTGTGACAGAAAAATAAAAGTTTGATTTAAACATGAAATTTCTTCTTGTGTGCATTTATATATATATATATATATATATATATATAAAGAAAAGACAAAAGTATAAAAGAAGACTCCGTTAAGTGACAAAATTTGATAACGATATTTTGCCCATAGGGCTTCTTCGAGATATGATGTTACAAGTACATGATTTAAAAGAGCAAAACGCGCGGTTAAGACAACACGTGCAAAAACGAAATAAAGAGTCAAGGAAGGAAAGCAGTTGAGAGAGAGAGAGAGAGAGAGGGAGAAAGAAAAAAAAGAGAGTTAGAAAAGGGAGAGGAAAAGGAGAAAAAAAAAGATAAAAGAAGAGAAGATGAATAATAGAAAAGAAAAAACATGAGAAGAAGAAAAGGAGGAAAACAAGAAAAAAGGAAAATAAAAAGAAAATAAAGAAAAAATGAAAGGAGGAAGAGAAAAAAGTATGGAGAGAGAGAGAGAAAGAAGAGGAGGGGAAAGGAAAAACAAAGAGAAAAGGAGAAGGAAGCAAAGTAAAAGAAGGAGAGAGAGAAAAAAAAAAGAGAAAAAGAGAAAGGAATAAGAAAAGTTACGAAGAAGGAAAGGAACAGAAACTGGCAGTATACCAAGAGGCTGGAACGTACCAAGTTGAAAGATGATCTTTTCTTCATGGACCTTTCTTTTCTCGTCTGTGACCCAGCATTGCTTAAGGTCATTGATGGTGTGATTAGTGCAATTGAAGTGCTGGGCAACAGGGAGTCCACTAGTGTTAAGTCGGATGGAACAAAGATGCTCCGTCACCTGATCCGCCAGTCTCCGTTTCGTTTCCCCCACGTACAACTTATTGCATGAAATGCAAGGCAAGAAATGCAATAGATAATGTTCGTAGAAGTGCATGAGAAAGGTTTCTTCACAGTCCAAGATCCCTTGGGCCCAGCAATGGTGGTGACATCGTTTACATGGGAGCATGTCTTGCAGCGAGGACGTTTGCAGGGAACCGTACCAGGAGGTGACGCCTGTACATCAACCTGCAGCCCGTAGGCTGCAGGTTGATACAAGATCTAGCCCCTTGAGGATACTTCTCAAGCTGGCATCCTTATTTATATATATATATATATATATATATATATATATATATATACATGCATACATACATACATATTGAGAACTCCCACATGTTGGATAATAAACCATGTAGACAGTAACAACTTCAAAAAGAGAGGGTACGCCATGTATATGAATCCAACATTAGTTTTTATTCTTCAGAATTTTTAGCCTGCCTCAGTGTATATACATTTTAATGACAAGATAATAGCAAACAAAATTTTCCTTGTAGCTCCTTAGCAACGCTCTGCGCGGACTGCGTACAGAGCATTGCCAAGGAGCCAGAACTTATATAAGCGTTGCCATAGAGGGGAAGGCAATAAAAGAAGTAATAGTAATAGATAAAATGAAGCACCAATGTATTTGAGCATTATTGGAATTTCAAAGAAAAAAGAAAAAAAAAAGGCCAGACTCTTAAAAACCTGGGTGAAATTGATAAATTAAAAGAGAAAGAACTTTTGACAAAAAATATGAGACTAGCGGAAGATGTTAAAAGATAAATACTTCAAATATAGGAAAGCTCAGCTGGACAAATCGTCAAACAAGGTATAAGTTTGTATCAAAATAAAATTGAGACCATTTACTTGATTTAAAAAAAAAAATGCAGGCGAGATTGGAAAGAGGGAATAGAAAGAACGACAGTGCCCTGAAATGCAGATAAATAGCAGATAAAAAAAGAATTGATATAATGGTAATTACACGGTTGATACAAAGATACAAAGTGTAAGATGAAAAAGATTTCATCTCTTGTAAAAATTGAAATTGCTCAGCCATCCTAGGTTCTTGTTAAGTCCTGTCTCGAAAGACCTGGCGTTGATGATGAATTTCATTTCTGCCAGTTTCCTGGCTTCTCTGTCTTTGAAATGAGTGCCAATTATGCAGAATTTTAGATCATCGAGTGAATGGTTGCTGGAGTTGAAGTGTTCGGCGACTGGTAGTGAATATTTGTGTTTGATCGAAAATCTGTGATTATTGAAACGTAGTCTGAATTTGGTTCCTGTTTTGCCGATGTGAGGGCATCTAGAACACGAGATACAGTAGACTACGTTCTCACTGTCACATGTGGCATGGGGGGTAGAGACAGAGAAGTCGTTAGTTAATTTGATCTCTTCAGACGTGAGCATACGGGTGTAAATTCGGCACAGGCTCTTACCACACGGGCGGTTGCCCTTCTGTTTAGGTTTCTTCGAGACTGAACTTTTCACAAGTAAGTTTCGCAGGTTTCCAGGTTGCTTCTGTGCATTGTTGGGATGGTTTGAGAATGTGCTAGGCAAAGATTTATCGAAGAAATGTGTTTCCATTCCTTGTTGATTTCCTTAATCAACGTCGTGGTAAAGGGATGGTATGTGGTAACTAGAAGTATCCTGTCAGATGGCTTAGCATTTTCGTCTTTGTTTTTGAGTAGCTCATCTCGATTTTTTGATTTTGCTTTTTCTAGACAGCTGTTTACCATGCATACATACATATATATATATGTATATATATATATATATATGTATATATATATATATATGTATATATATATATATATATATACATATATATATATAAATATATATATACATATATATATATAAATATATATATATATATACATATACATATATATATATATATATATATACATATATATATATATATGTATATATGTTACTGTCTATGTATATATGTATATATATATAGACAATAAAAACTTCAGAAAGAGAGGGTATGCCACGTATATGAATCCAACATTAGTTTTTATTCTTCAGAACTTTCGGCCTGCCTCAAGTCTTCCTCAGTGTATATACATTTATATATATATATATATATATATATATATATATATATATATATATCGGGTGTCCCAGAAAAAGCGGAACAGCAGATTTTCAGTACTTTGCCTCCAAAAAGTATTTCTACATCAATGGGTATAGCATCTTCTACCAAGGAAAATGTTACCAAGATGATCAAATTTGGTGAAGTAATTTTGATTCTATGCATGTTTCTTGAAATATAATCATTTTCAAATTTCTCATGTTTTTGGTGACCAACAAGAGTATAACTGTATCAGGAATGGCCTTTCATAATACAATGTTTTAGGGAAGCCTATTGATGCGATGTGAAAAACCAAACATGCCATATGAAAAGCCTTTCCTAACACAGTTCTGCTTTCATATGTCTCAAAAACAAGCAAAATTTGGAAATGACTGTATTTGAAGAAACGGGCATAGAATTAAAATTACTTCACCAAATTCAATGATCTTGGTATCATTCTCTTCGGTAGAAGATGCTTTACCCACTGATATATAAAATTTTTCTACTTTTTGAAAGCAAAGCACTGAAAATCTGCCGTTCCCCTTTTTTAGGGATGCCCGGTTTATATATGTGTGTGTGTGTGTGTGTGTGTGTGTGTGTTAATGTTCTTTTATATTGGAATCTCTTTTATCCTTATTAGACCTCCAACCAAAGATCATTAAATTGAACTTGAACTATTCTTCCTTTCTTCATTTCTTTCTTTCATATTTCCTGTGAATGCATTATTTAATATGTTTGCTTTGATTGAGTCTGAATGACTTCAGCTGATCATGAATAGGGAGCTGATCATATTTTACTGGGTTTGTCTTTCTCTGTTAACCATATTTAGCATTGGTGAACTGGTCAGACATGAAGAGAATGGGTTGATCTTTAAAGATGCTGAAGAATTATCAAGTCAAGTTCAGGTAAGGAAATAAAAGGATAGATTAATTGGCTGCAGTTATCATGTTTACCCCCGAAAGACAATCATTTTGATTGGATTTTTGGGGGTGAAATTCGACTTATGCGATGTTGACTTACGCAAGGTTTACTGTATTTTGGTATCTCGTGCAAGGGAGTTCAAATTTATGTGTATGCTATGGATTTGCACCAGTGTTTTTGTTCCCTCATTTTGACAAGTTTGTACCAGTATGAGTTTCTTTTCAAAATAAATTATTTGTGTGTTGGTGTATTTTAGGATCTGCTGTCCAGTTTTCCACCTGACCAAGGTAAGCTGAAGGTCTTCCGAGAGAACCTCAAGACATTCCAGGAACTCAGATGGGAGGAGAGTTGGAAGAAAACAGTCAGACCTACCCTCTACATTTAGGACCAAATACAACAGGACTTGGACCATTCCACTTCCATTTCACCTGAAGGAGCAATCAAGCTTTTGGCGACACTTTTGATGCACTGAAAGTCTCTCAGTTTGTACTCATTGTGAAGATATTCTGCTACTTGATACTTTGACTTTGTGGTTTCATATGTTTGATCGCAAATCATTGGCTATTGTTTGAAGAAACAACAATAAAACATCTCTAGAAGCTTTCATTTTGGCTTTAGCTCTGACTGTTTTTATTTCTCAATTTACTATTTTTGTGTTGTGCCTTTCTTTTGTCTCACAATTTCACTTCTTTAATATTGTGTGAGATATATGTAGACAAGTTCTTCTCCATAGAATAGAATGATATGAGAGGATTTATTTTCCCTTTAAGCTTTCTTGAAAATTGTTCTTGAAAACGATTGTTTTGTTGTCTTAAGTTTGGAGTAACTGATTGCATTTTTCATGTGATTATTATTTTTCATGTAATTATTATTTTGAGACTATTTTTCATGTAATTATAATCAGTATTTCAACATTCAAACGTTAATTTCTGCCTTTTACCTGATGACTTTGTTTTTGCTGAAGTTACTTAGATATTTGTTTTGAAATGCCTTTAACAGGCCAGCGAAAGGACTGTAAAGAATGATGAATGGTGTGACATAAACTGCTCCCTTCAGAAACTCACACAGTGCCAAGAAGTCCTTAGCGAACTGCAGTCAAGCAGTGTTTGTAGTATTGATATGCATTTATTGCTCTGAGTGCCATATGAGCTCTAGTTTATTTGTGCTTATGTGAAATATATGTGTATCCTGTAATTTAAGGACAAAATCAGTTAATTCATACATTATAATCACAGAACGGTGAAGGGTACTTAGTTTAATAACTTTGGAATTCCTTCAAGGATCAGTACTTGAATTAGGAGATGAAAGTGGGACCTTTGGTGTTTTCTGTGTAAAACAACAGGCAGTGTGCGAAGAGACAAATGCACTAGCTTATAAATCATATTTGTCAAGGTCTGAAGCCTTGTAGTTGTACAGATACACAGTGACCAAACATAATTAAACTACAAAATGAAACCAAATGCATTATTGCCTGGTAATAATTTTCAGCATTCATGTAATATCTTAGAATATCAGTGAATGCATAACATTGCTGTAAGTGACAGGCACCTGAGGGAAATAAGTTGGAATATGACTAAACAGGATTTCGTGACTTTTGATCTTTTACATTTATATTATATTCCATTATAATACTTAAGAGTGTGCTTAGTAGAAGAACTTTATTTAAGTGCCTAAAGAATACATTTAAGTTCAGTTAGTTTCATCTGTGACATAATGGAGCCTTCAAGATGAGCTTGTGCAGAAGTGACAATGCTTAAAATGAAATTATGTTGCCTTTCTCTGTACATCAGGTTTAATACCATTATGAAACCATCTTGTTATGATTGGCACACTGGTGACCTTTTTTACAAGGGTTTCTTTTGTTGTTGTTAAGAACTGTAATATTTCAGTCTTTTATAGTGTTACGGGAAAGGGATAGTTTTATTGTAAACATTTGACTACGAAGCTAGACCTTTTCAGAGTAATATCTTGTCAAATTTGAGAATATCTTGGAATTGAACAAGTGCTGATGACTAAAAATTGTTGAGAATTTTTGCTTCCTAATGACAAACACAGTAAGAAGTTCTGTAATCATTTTTCAAAACAATGCATGGTATTTTCTTCTCATTTCTTTTTCTCCAGATGTTGACCATATGTGAGAGTGAAGCTGATGATGCCTGACATTTATTGTCAATACGAAGAATTGAAGTTATGATTGATTCTGAAAATAACTTGAAATGATTTGTTTATCATAGAAGAAACATTTACAATTATGATGGTTCATTAAAAACAATACAAAACTGAAATTGTTGAAAACATTTCCAAGTCATGGAGAAAATTGTAAAATGCAACTTGAATGAACTCAAAACAGTAATTTTCATAGATATGTTGTCAAAATGATGAATAGGCTATACTGAAGAAAGGAGATCGTTTACTAGACAGGAATTTTTGTGAAACATGTATACAGCACAAGAAGGGAATTTGAATTAATGCAGTGTATTTTTAGGTGCAGAGGCTACCTTTCAATAAATAATTTTCCTTTTGAAGTGATATAGACCAATTTCACAACGCAAGAGGGCAGCAGACTGTTCGACACAGACATACTGCGGTGGGCACTCCAACTTTTATAGTACACAAGTCAATAGCGCGTTACGTACATTCGTTCGATTTTTTTTATCTATTTTGACCAGTATATGCACATTTATTTTGATATTTGCAATGAGAAATTATCAGGGAAGTTCAGGTCGCAGCTGTGTGGTGCTCAAATTCCACAAGAATTAGAGAAAGTTTAAAAATTGGTAGCTAACTGAGTGCGAAATTCACTCGCTTTTGACTCATGAAGCCTGTTTGTGTGAGAAGCCGTACTCCCTACACAAGTTTCCGTAAGCAATGTGAAGGAATTCGTCGTCAGTGGGTAAAAACATCAACAGAAAGGACTTTGAAGTCAAGAAACATTATCATTATGTACTTTGGCGTAAAATTTAATGAGTGAAAACATATCTTGGTAAACGGGGTAAGATTTAAGGCTCTCGTTTACTACGGCTTCTATGTTGCAATCATACTTTTACTGACAAAACTAAGTTGTAAAACCATTGAAGTACAAAAATACATCATACCTTCATCCGTCAGATATGACCATTGTCTTACCTCATCTACCCATGTATCCATGCTCTATTTTATTGATCTAGAATAAAGTAAATGGAACAATATCGGGGCATATCTCATATCTTACATTCATTTTGTACACAGAGCCAATCGCAGTCAGCGCGCTTGCCCACCGCAGCAATGGCGTCGCCGATAGAGGGCCAAATACATAAACCGGAGGTGAAATTGGTCTATACTTTGTACTTCGTCTGATTTGATTTATCAACATTTTCTATCTTAAGGATTCTCTCTTTGAAGATGTTGAAATATAGGTGGATGTTAGTAATATAATTGTTGTATATTTCTGAAAATGATTTATTTAATAATGGACCGCCAGCTCACGATGGCAGTCTCCTGCATTCTTATAATTTAGCTCTTTTGTTTAATGAAAATTATTCTATTTTGTATTGTTGTTTGTTTATACTTTGTATCCAGTTTATTGTAAACTGTAATATTATACATGACTTTTTTATGGCCCCGCCCACCGTAGGTGGTGCCAGAGGCATTATGTTTTCGTCCGTTTTTGTCCGTCCGTCAGTATGTCCGTCCGTCCCGTTTTTGTTCTCGCGATAACTTAAAAACCGTTTGAAGGATCAAAAGTTGCAAACACCCTTCCAAAACATGAATTCATCCGCATTAGATCAAATTCACCGTGCAAAAGAAGGCAAAACTGCAATGTTTGCCATTTTCACCTCCTGCTCACTCAAGCATGAAATTTGGTGCACAACTCATTTGGCATGTTTGGTAACGAATAAAATTTATGTTGCATGCCTTCAAACGCCGAAAACTTAAAAGTATGTCCCGATATCCCTACATCAAAGTCATGGCACGAGGCTTGTGAACTTGAAATAATGACAATTTAGTACATTATATTTGTAGCTGAGAAGTGTAGCTACTCACATGATTCTGTGTTCACATTTCATCAAAGGATCCTGATTGAAAAAATACAGGGATATGTTTTAGGGGGAACTTAAAGGCATTGGTTAACATTGTTATGATTTAAAAAAATCTTGTTTTGTTACTTGAAAATGGGATAAACATAAGGATTATAGTGTAAAAATACCAGTCTGAAAGTTTCAAAGTATAATATCCACAGGAAGTATTTTTAAATATAAAAAATGTGAACCAATGTTTCAAAAATATACGAGGGTCGGTTGCACAGAATAGACATAAGGAGATGCGCATGCGCGTATGACTCACCTTACCGTACTGTGTGTATTGGCGTATCACGCGGCGGGAGGCACATAATGGCATTTTCAAATTCAAGCAAAGTAGTCCTCTTAGTGTCTCGTGAGACGAAGGATAATAAAATTGCCGTTTGCGTCTAACTTACACTTTTTCATTCCAAATTATGGTTGGTTTCAGGGTTTTTGAGTACAAATACAAGTACTCATACACATGTTTCATCTTAGTTTGAGAATTTTTTAAATCAGCTACTCACAAAGTTAGCCAATGCCTTTAATATGCCTCCGCCCACTGTAGGTGGTTGCCGGAGGCATTATGTTTTCGGGTCGTCCGTCCGTCCCGTTTTCGTTCTCGCGATAATTTCAGAACCATTTGACGGATCAACTTCAAACTTCGTTCGTGTATGCATATGGGAGGGACAATGATCTGATTAGATTTTGGAGTCTCAAGGTCAAAGGTCAAGGTCACAGAAGTATAATACACATAAAAATGGCTTGTTCTCGTGATAACTTAAGAACCATTTGACAGATTGGCTTCAAACTTGGCTCATGTACGCACGTGGAATAGAACTTCAGAACCATTCGACGGATCAACTTCAAACTTGGTTCGTGTGTGCATATGGGAGGGACAATGATCTGATTAGATTTTGGAGTCTCAAGGTCAAAGGTCAAGGTCACAGAGGTATAATACACATAAAAATGGTTTGTTCTCGTGATAACTTAAGAACCATTTGACAGATTGGCTTCAAACTTGGCTCATGTACGCATGTGGAAGGGACACTGATCTGATTAGATTTTGGGGTCACAAGGTCAAAGGTCATAGAGGTCATTTTGTACATAGAAATGGTTCGTTTTCACCATAACTCAACCATTTGACCGAACAACCTCAAACTTAGCACATGTATGCATATGGAAGGGACAATGATCTGATTAGATTTTGGGGTCTCAAGGTCAAAGGTCATAGAGGTCATTATGTACATAGAAACGGTCCGTTCTCGCGATAACTCAACCATTTGACCAAACAACCTCAAACTTAGTACATGTATGCATATGGGAGGGACAATGATCTGATTGGATTTTGGGGTCTCAAAGTAAAAGGTCAAAGGTCATAGAGGTCATTATATACATGAAAATTGTTTGTTCTTGCGATAACTTAACAACTCTGTGACTGTTCATCTCCAGACTTTCATGTATGCATATGGAAAGTGTCATAATTGTCTCATTAGATTTGGGGGTCACAAGGTCAAAGATGTCATTTTATACATGAAAATAAAAAAATCAACATCATTGTGCCATATATTTCGGATCTGGCAATTGCGGAGGCATAAATTTCGACCGCGCGCGGTCAAGGATTCATCTAGTTTTTTATTTTGTGTTTAGTTTATTTATGTAATGTTGATTTAGTCATGTAGAACGCAGAAATAAAAGCAAACAAAAAAAAATATGAAAATGCTTACAGCCTCATCCCTCTGATCTCTATTCTAAATTAAGGTTGAAATGATTTGTTACCTTACCAAGGAATGCATTATTTAGATAAAAATGAAATTTAAATGGTTTAAATTTGGAATAAAACAATAATGATTTGGCATGATCAGCATGATCAGTACACTATCTGTTGTTGGTTTTAAAAGATTGAAATGAATGCCAAATCTATGTTTAATACAGTATTATAATGATAATAATAATAATCTGTTCCTGTGTAGCAGCACATATCACATTAGTATCTGTCTTTAATCTAATGCACTTTCAAAGGACTTTGGATATTATTACCCCGGCTTTAGCCCGGCAGCCATTACAGGGCACAAGCATTTCATTATATTAGATCAGTAGAGATTTAAATTGGCTGTTAATGTAATGGCTTAATTATGGGTATTGTAATGTGATAATTTATGTTGGATCAACATTAAATTATGTGGACATGTTTTTTGTATTTTCAGTACGTCAATTATGGAAGGCTTTTTTCTCTCCCCATTCATAAGCTAGTAGTTACAGAAAGAAATGTTGGTGTTAATCGGGGGGGGGGGGAAGCAGTGGCGTAACCAAGGGGGGCACGTGCTCCCCCCCCCCCCAATCGGCTGGCCAAAAAAAAAAAAAAAAAAGAGAAGGAAAGAGAAAAAGGGGGAAAACAAGGAAAAGGGAAATGGTACATCGGGAAGCGCTCCCTCGCTTCGCTCGCTAGTATTTAAGTAACTTAAACAATGTCGATGCTAATTACTATTCTTATGAGAGGAATCAGGTTGCATCTTGTGTCTCAATCTGATGTTACAGGCTGCTATGTTCCACTCATAGAATGTTAGTAATAACCACATCTGGATTTCAGTAGATGGCCTAAAAAACAAAAATTCTCATCTCTTCGTTCGCTAGCTCGCTATACTCTTGCTAGGAAAAGCTAGAAACAAAATGATTTCGGGCACGGCAATCATATTTCAGAAGCGAGTTAGCAAAGTATAATATTTGGGCAGCGAGGAGGTTCACAAATTACAAAAAAACATCTACTTTATTTTACTGACGAATCCATACATATACGGTATATATATTGTGGGGGGGGGGGGGGGGGTGGGCGTCGCTGACTTTGCTCACTTGTAAAAACAGAATGGTTTCGAACGGTGAGCGAGGTACCTAAACGGACTCATATTCAGCACACAGGGGATCGAATAGATTATTTAGATATTTATATTTCGATGACGAAATAACACTTTCACAATAAAAAAAAAAAGTATAATTTTCCTCGCTCGTTCGTTAAATAATTGTTTAATGGTTTTTTAAATCAAACGATTTGGGCGAGTGAGGTGACCAAATAAAATAATTCAGATGTTTCATATGCTCACAATGTAATTTACTGAAGGGGTTAGTGTGTGCTTCCTCGCTCGCTTCGCTCGCTCGTAATGGTTAGAGACATGGTAGTTTCGGATGGAAAACAATAGACCAGGGACGTGCTAAAATAGAGTCATTGGCAGCGAGGTGACTAGATATTAAATTGAAATATTATATAGGCCTATAGTGGTCAGATGTGTATTTTGATAAAATAAAATGTCTTTTATTGCAAATAAAAATTTTGGCTCGCTCGTTCGCTCGCTCGCAAAATTTAAAAACAGGGTGGTATCTAGCAAGATGCATCATTTTCCCAAAAAATTAAAACGCTTCACGTCTGTAAAGACACCTTAGTTCGAGATTACTGTCGTTATAGATAGATAGATAGATAGATAGATAGATATTCATATTTCTTTCCACATGTTACATACAACTTTGCATATGATCAGTGTTATATATTACAATGCAAACAAAATCACAACAACAGAATAATGAAGTGGATTAAAAGAAAGATGAAGAGACCTTGTTAAAAACAGAGCTTGTAAGGTGTAAGGTCCCCTCTGAACCAACTTACATGTACATAGCGGCATTATTAATGTAATGAAATTATAATACTGTAACTACCTAAGAATACAATATAAAATGGATGGAGAAAAGAAAACACAGGCTATATACAAAAGAGGAGGGGGGGGGACTATAGATTTATGAATAACAAGACGGGCGAGAAGAGAGAAAATAAGGAAATGATAAAAAATAGGAGTACAGCACATCGACAATAGGTACATCACAGGACAAGTACAAAAACACATGGAAAATGAAAAACAAAAGGTCGACAATCTACAAATTATTTTGTTAGACAAGGAATATAATAAAAAAACGAATTACCCAAAAGTACATCAAAGGTATCAATATAACTACATCAGAATACCAATACTCTAAGAGTCACAATAATCATCAAGAAGATAAGCCTTAAGTGTACGCTTAAATGAAGAGAGACTAACAGATTGCTTAACACTAGAATCAAGACAGTTCCAGAACCTGGGTCCAGTACAAACCAATGTATAAAAACGAAATTTTTTCCTTAATTTGGATAAGTGAAAAGCAGAAGCATTTCGTGTAGCATGGGGATGAACCTGATTATTTTTCTGAAAAATGTTGGCCAAAGCCAGTGGTAGGACACAGAATTGAAGCCGTACATGAGAGCACCCAGTTGAAAGTGATATATATCTTGCAGCTTTAAAATTTTATGCCTATAAAAAGTGTGTTGGTGTGCTCACGTAAGCTTACATTACAAATAATTCTTAAGACTCTCTTTTGAATCAAATGTAATTTTTTTCAAGATGAGTCTTAAGAGAGTTACCCCATGCAAGAACACCATAATTGAGATAAGGAAGAATTAATGTTGAGTACATTATAAGAAGAATATCGCTAGGAAATGACGATTTCAATTTATGTATCACACCACTATTTTTTGACAGTGTCTTACAGAGATGATTTATATGGATTTTCCAACTCGGCTGCTCATCTATGTGCAGACCAAGGAATTTTGTTGATGGTACTCTATCTATTAAAACATTATCAAATAATACATCTCCAGGAAGCACTTTAATAGCATTACTAAAAAGCATATAATTTGTCTTTTGAAGATTTAAAGATAATTTATTTGCTTGAATCCACAAAGTAATTTTGCTTAGTTCAGAACTAACTGTTTATTGAAGTGTCTGTGGATTTTGTGTGAGTAGTACAAGCTGGAATCATCAGCAAATAAAATGAACGAAAATATATCAGATGAGAAATGAAAATCATTAATGTACAATATAAACAATAACGGACCAAGGAGAGACCCCTGAGTAACACCGCATGTGACATTCTCTAACCCTGAATCAACACCCTTTAAAGAAACAAATTGTTTCCTGTCAGCTAAGTAACACTTGAACCAGTCCAGTGCTGTACCCCTAACACCATAATGTGATAATTTACCAAGCAAGATGTCATGATCTACAGTATCAAAAGCTTTGGAATGTGTGCATCTTTTTGTCAATTGCTTGTGAAATCTTATCAATAAAGTGCAACAATGCATGAGTTATTGTTAACATGATAGAAATAACCACACACACCCGCACAAACTTTTCCACTCGGTGCCATGGTTGTACGCAGCAGGAGGGAAGGGTGGAGGTTGTCCCCCCCCCCCCCAAAAAAAAAAAAAATGAATACTCAACATATTTTTACTGAAAATTGTAAAAAAAAAAAAAAAAAACCAACAAAAGTGTGTACCAGATCCTTCAATTTCAATTTCAAAAATGCAAAAAAGCGCCCTCATGACCAGCTCGGTTGCTTCGCTCCCTCGCTTTTGTATTTCTTAGAAAATTTTACGGGCCTTGCCTCCCCCCCATAAAAAAATTCTGCGTACGGCCATGCTCGGTGCCCCCCCCCCCCATGCGTTGACCCACTGTACGCCACTGGGGGGGGGGGGGGGATGGATATATACCCCCGCATTTTAGAGTGAGGGATGGTGTATACAAATGTACTCCCACTTATCAAAGAAGATATTTGTTTTAAAAAAACAACAATCAGTACTTTAATTTTTTGATAAATCTATCATAAACGAGGTCGTAATAGTAAAAATTCTATTTAAAAAGCTATCAAAAACCATGCAGAGATTCCATGGGACAGTATATATATATATGGGTGTGTGCACGAGTGGATAAGGTTGTATGTGTTAAACAGTTATGGCAATAATAGTGATAGCAATTGAACACTATGATGGCAATTTATTATTGAACACTTTGGCCTTATTCATTAAGAGTTACGGCAATTTATTACTGAACACTTTGGCCTTGTTGAATAAAGAGATATGGAAGGGGGCCGGGGGGGGGGGGTATATTCATGGGACTACCTGGTAATTCGCCGGTGTGAATTCTCTCATCCTGTTTATTAAATGTATGTAATTTTCATGCCTTTTGAATGACTTTGATCTGCACTTGTTTTGACTATCAGTAATTTTATACACCACCTCTGGTGTTTTGGGGGGTTTTTTTTAACCCTAATTTCCGAAAACAAAGAGATGAAGATGGCAGCCATAATCCATTCTGCGAACAGAAACTGCCATATCAATAGGGATTTCTGCAACTTTTATTTTAGGGGTATTTTGCATATGAATCGTCATTGTGCTCACATTCTTTATTCGATTTCAACGAATGAAGTGTCAAAATGTTTGGAATTAAATTTTCTTTCAAAATCTGTTTAAAGTTGTCCGATACAACACACCATTTGAGCTATGATCAAAAGACAAAGTGGTTAGTTACTTTTGTGAGGTTTGTATATAGAATTGTATACATTGAATTACTTGTAATGATTTATTTTTATAGAAATCCCTAATAAAAAAAATAATGGATAAACAAAATATATGGCTGCTGCACTCGTGCGTGAGTTCGCGCTAGAAATTGCAGCAAAAGATTTCGATCATCCCCGCTCCTCGAAAAGGATTAACGCCGGTGGGAAGATGCATCCAGTTCACTGAAACGTTTAAGTAAACTCTGTGATTGCTTAAGGAGATACCTTGTACGAAGGGCCTATAATGCGAAAACGTGATATGCATAATTTAATAGGTAAGCCGTCTTAGTTTAGTTGAACTCTATATCGGTTATATGCAAGATAATTACTTCCTTCCAGGGTCACTTTAATAGGAACTATAGTCACGAAAATCATGCCCTTACTTGAAAAAAAAAAATACTTCCGTCATTTTTGAGGTTAAACTTTACAATCCAATTAACTTTTTTGTACTTTCTCATACATAATGTCCATTGATCGGTCGCAATGTGCTCGATTGCCTTTCAGTATACCAATAATCAACTTGGCAGCAACGCGTTATGCGTCAAATTTGTAAATCCTCAACCACGACAATGACATATGATATGTAAGCTTTTCATACATGTAAAATTCATCTTGATTTGTTCATTTTTAGTCCCGTCAATTTTCATGTCAATTCATGCTCCATGTCCCATTTTAGAAGCCTGACCCAGGGTTTATGTGTGCCAGCTAATATTACGCGTACCGTCAACGAACTCTACATACACGTAGAGGTGTCGTGGTCTAATGGATATGTCACCGGACTGTAGATCTCGTGGTCCGAGTTCAAATCCCGGCGCGGCACTAATGTCCTTTGGCAAGATATGAATCTACATTTGCCACTCTCCACCCAGGTGTTAAGTGGGTACCCGGTAGGATGCGAAAGTCATTGTGATTTGTTTAGCATTGTGCGCGCCTGCAAAAGGCGCCTGGCTGGAATGCTCCCTAGGGAGTGGAGAAGGTGCATGCATTGTATGCGGGCAAGCCTGAATCCGATGACCGGGGTAATAATATTTCTGTAAAGCGCTTAGAGACTCTCTTGGAGATGTATTAGGCGCTATATAAATCCAGAATATTATTATTATACACGTACTGCAATGCGCTGCACTGCCTATGCAGTTAGCGCATTGCATGCATATATATATGGTACATGTACTGAATATTGTATACTCTTTTTTTCCATAATGTTTTTATTAGAAATTTCATTCAAAATAAACATCAATACATCCATGTAAATCAATATAAGTAAACTAATATGATACAAGTCTTCATTTCGTTTCCATAGCATATTTTCTTAGATAAGACATCAGTTAATGAGCAAAACAAGGAGGAATGAAACCCCTTTATATATATATATATATATATATATATATATATATGAAAAAAAAACATGCATACATACACCTTAATCACCCCGACCCGACCCCCACCCCCCCAAAAAAAAAAAAAAAAAAAAACTACATCTGCACACACATCCATCGACCACACTACACACACCCACACACACCGGCACCCACCGACTGCTTTCAGTCTTGATGAATTGAATCTGATCAGATAAATGCCTTGACACTGGTTATAATTTAATACTTTCCCATTTTTGTAGATGTTTACCTAGTTTGTTTCTTTTTATAGCCAACTCTTTTTCCTCATCCTTATATTCCAATAATATTTTAAACAATCTATCTAGCTTAGGAACTACACCTCTGACCGTGACCGATATATGATATACTTAATTGTAAAAATTAATGTATTGCAGCACTTAATCCTAAATGAGTTTCCCAGTATTCCAACATGAACAGTTTCCCACTGTACGTTTTGTGGTTCTACAAGCCCAAATCTTTTAATCACTCCCTGCCACAAGGGCTTGACATATACACAGTCCCAAAATAAATGCAAATATGACTCCGTTATTTGTTTACAGAAAGAACACTGGTCGTCTTCAACAAAACCAAATCTTAATAGATGTTCTTTTGTATAAATTGCTCCGTGGAGTAATTTGTACTGAAATTCCTTAATCTTTAACAAAAGCTTTGTGATTCTGGGTTTTATAAATATATCTTTAGTTTCCTTTTTCGAGAATTCAAAATCATTTTGACCATCCCGAATTTGTAAAGTATATGAACGTTGCAAGTCTGTTATAAAATGATCGTAGACCTTTCTTGATGATACGTCTTTCAGTAGGATCGTATTTTCAGATATCTTTAAAGTAATATTAAAATCGCGTACATCTACTGAGTAGTAGTTGTCTGACCCACCATCAAATTTCCCGCTCTTTAAAATAACATTACACATTTCCCAAATCTTAGCTATCTTATCACTACATAGAACTAAATTCTGAAAGTATGCCAGTGGTCTGATTTGATTCTTATCGAGAATGTGATCGACTAAACAGATATTTTTCTTATAAAATTCTTCATGAAAAATCATTTTATTTTTATGAAGGTATTTTTTGTTATTAAAAATTATTGGATTAGTTTTCCCTTCTTGAAAATTCCTACAGCTCTCCATATCCTGCCATGCATTTAACATTTCTAAATAAAATATTGGTGCTTTGATTGTAAGTAATTTCATAACATAATTGCAAAGGGAAACAAATCTTCCCCCAACCGTCCTAAAGATATAGTCAAAAAACAATTTCCATCCCATATTCCTTTCTCCATACAGAAGTCTCTTCAGCCACATAAGCCTTTGCGGGTTTTCACAAATAATTCAAAATCAATCATTCTTAAACCTCCATCACCATAATCTTGGTAACAGATCGCTCTTTTAATACGATCTTTCCCATTCAATATAAATTCAAAGCATAACTTTTTAATTTCAGCTACCACCCATTTGGGAACAACTAAAGCCGAAGAAACGTAATTCAGTTTGGAGAGAGCAAAAGTTTGAAGTAAATGAATTTTCCCCATAATGGTCAGATCCCTTTGCTTCTACCAACCCAGAAGCCTTTTTATTTTGCTGAGTATCTGTTTGTAGTTTAGTTCCTCCCTAATGTTAATATCCAATGAAAAATAAACTCCTAAAATTTTCATTTCTGTCACTCGATTGCCCATGGGAAGTGTTTGCGAACCCTCAATGCTTTCCCCTAACCTCATGACATTTGTTGTTTTTTTTTTCAATATTAACTTTTAGCCCACTTGATTAAAAAAAAGCCTGAAAAATATCCTTTATTCTCAAAACTGAACTTTTATTTTTAACAAATAAAGTCATGTCATCAGCGTACAAGACTTGTGGAATTTCAAAATCACCAAACTCTATACCTTTGATCACGTTATCGTTTCTTATTGTATGTGCTAATATCTCAATTACTGGGAGGAACAAATAAGGAGAAAGTGGGTCACCTTGCCTCGCTTAATATCAAAATACCCGGTCGAGACAACTCCATTCATCAAACAACTACTTATTCTGTCATGTCTATTGTACATTGTTTTAACCCATGAACAAAAAGACGGACCAAAACCAAACGATTCTAGAGCTTTGAAAAGGAAATTGTGAGAAACAGAGTCGAACGCCTTTTCAAAATCAACTGCTATTAAGGAAATATTCTCCTCATTACTATTGATACTATGAAAAATACGCACTGCATACACATATGTACACACACACACACACGCACACACACACACAGCGCGAGCACTGTACATACGCCTACTAGGGATTACTTTTCCCATCTCGAGAGTCGAGGGAAGGTGAGCACAGAGCAAATCATTATTGCAACCTTTTGACCCTTTTTTGGTGAGTGAAAGTATTACAAATATATGTTTACATAAAATGTAATATTTTCTTATTTTGACTTATCATTTGCTTTGCACGAAAGAATTGGAAAAGAAGAACGTATAATTAGGGCAATTTATGCACCCCCAAGAAATAATGTGTACGGCCTGGCCTCTCTACGCTAGACTGCACAGATACTTCGCACAGCCCTGTCAAGGCGGTACGCGTAGCGTACTGCCAAATTTACAGAAATTGTGAGGAGCGCTTATTGCTATGAAAGGAATTGATTAGTCTTGCAGGTTTAACTTGCGAGTGTAGTGTACTGAACTTTGCTTTGGTGCAAGCCGGGGTGCAAGTAATATACCACGTCATGCTCAGTTCCTGCCTTTCATCAGATTATGATGAAAGACTGCTGGCACAGTGAGCATGCATGGCACTACTCTTTCCAGTGGCAAGTTGTTCCAGGCTCTCACTGTTCTTGGGAAGAAGGAGTACATGTGGTAGTTAGTCCATGGGGAATTTGGTACCCGAGTTGATGCACATGCCGGGTTGCTCTGGGTACTGGCGTGATGTACTGCTGGCTGTCGACTCACATACCAGGTTATGTATCCTGTACATCATGGCTAGGCAGATGTTTTCTCGGCGGAAAGTAAGTGGTTTCCAGTCAAGTTGGTTCAGCATTTCTGTGACACTTGAAGTGTTGTGGAACCGATTCATGACATATCTGGCAGCCCGTCTCTGGATCATTTCTAGCTGGCAGATGTTCCTTTGCGTATATGGATCCCACACTGATGCGCCATACTCTACCAGGGGCCTGACAAGTGTCTTGTATGCCGCTTGTATGCCATCTCCTTCAGCTTTATAGAGTGGATCCGAAGATTCCGGCGGAGGAAAGAGGAAACCCAGAGATTTCCTGGCTTTCTGACAGATGTTCGTAATGTGAGTGTTCCAGTCATGTCTGAGGCATAGGTCATAGACTTCAGGGTTGTGTTGTTTAGTCTGTATTGGTGGTTAGCATTGGTATATATGTTCCTCGTTACAGTGATCACCTGGCACTTGTCAGTGTTGAGTTCCATGGACAAATCTTTGGTCCACTTGCATATATCGAGGTCCCTCTGCAGTCGGTTGGTATCATCCTCGGATTGAATGGCAGGTAAATGATAGCGTCATCGGCAAAGAGGCGAACAGGCGAAGAAAGTGTGTCAGGGAGGTCGCTGACGTAGAAGAGGACGGATCCTTGTGGTACGCCAGAATCAAAGGCAACTTCCTCTGAGGTATGTCCCTCAAGCACCTGCTGTGTTCTGTTCTGGAGAAAGCTCTTAATCCACTGGTTTGTTTTCCCCCTTACTCTATTATGGTCGAGCTTGTGGAGGAGACGACCATGTCCTACTTTGTCGAAGGCTTTGCTGAAGTCCATAATGGGGATGTCTGTTTCCCATCCTGCATAATGACGAGATCAGATATACTAATCCTGTCATTATGCTCCATTATCTTAGTTGTTGTGCAGGTGGGTGAGAGATATGGGCCTGTAGTTAGATGGGTAAGATCTGTCCCCGTTCTTATAGATGTGAACTACATTCGCTCTTCTCAAATCCTTGGGGATCTCTCCCGTTTCATCAGGATAGGGGCCATCACGTGTGCCAGTCGTTTCACGATGATAGGTGTGATACCATCTGTCCCTGCATGGGGCTTTCCGTGTCTTCAGATTTTCCAGCTGTTTCTGAATCCCTGCTATATAGTGATATCTATGTCTGGTATATGGTTGGATGTGGAGAGGTAGGTAAAAGCAGGTTAGGTGAAATAGGTGTTTCTCTAGAGAACACCTTCTTGAACTGTTGATACAGAGCTCTGGTTTTGTCTGCTGAGCTGGTGACCTTTTCTCCCTCTACTTTCAGGTGTGATATCTTGCTTGAGTCTGTCCTGGAATGCTTTACAAAGGTCCAAAATCGCTTCATGCCTTCCATTGGTTGGAATATCTTCTCCACCTGTGAAGACTGACTGGAGGTATTCCCAGTCAAAATAAAATTATGTTTTCATTGTCAAGTTATACTCAGATTGCTCTTAAAACCATTACAATTTTTTGTTTATTTTTCAAAATATTCTGGCTTGGCAGCCACGCGAACTTGCAAACATTTGTTTTTGAGCTCGAATGATCGACTTGGCGGACGGTTGCCCGTCACGAAGCTCCTTTCCCGCTTCGTAAGCCTGTACTCAAACATCAATGGAAAATACCCTATTCAATAACCCAGCATTCAAATTATCAGACTGCTTCAGAAGAGGAAGTGTTACCGAGATAATTTATTCTTCCATGGTGTCTGCAACAATATAAAGGTTACATTTGTTAAACCTGAAAGAGGAAGTGCGACCCCATATATCACACTCAACCGTGGAAGTATTGATGCGAGCAAAAGCACTCGGCGATCTGAACTTACGTGGTGAAACCGTAATATCATAACCATTCGCCAACAAGCTTCAGGATCCCACAGTCGGACTGTGCTGATATAACTTAAGTTTGCCAACTCGACGTCTGGCACTGCATCCGGTATCCTACAAAGCCTGCTCAGCTTGGGCAGGTTTTAAATGCGTTGCTAGCACGACGGATATACTTCCAGGCATTTCATAGTCGCGGAGGAAAACGTATGATCTGACTAGGGAGGCAAAAATAACAGGTATAGAGTTATTAAAAATCTTTGCTTTATATAGATAGGGCAACATTAAACTTTTCAGTTAATTGACGGACTTGAAAAGGGGGAAAAGGCCCATCTTCCAGAAGGAACTAAAACAATACAAGAAGCCTGCCAACCTGCTTGCACACGTTCATACCGGTTCTTTAGGAGCAGGCCTGCTCTCATTCTAGGTGCAATAAATACACTCACAGTTGTTCACAGATGAGAAAGTTGATATTAACATGATTCTTAGTACAAAAGCGTGATTTCTAATTGTAAAAATAACATGTCCCACAAACCCCTAAATGGATGTGTAAATATATCTGATTGATTGTGTGTATTAAGGTCGTTTCGTTTTATCACAGGTTGCATTCACGCTTATCAGCGCACATACACAATTAGCACGTAGTTCAAGTCTAGTTCAGTTTGAACGATCTGTGTAAGTTGTCCTTGCGCCGTGTAACCTGTATGCATACAGATTTATGCAAATTATGCAAAATGCTCAAAGTTGCTGTATGGGCAACCAAGCTGAAAATGTTCATGGACTACATAGGATCATATATCAGCCAATATAAACTTCAACGGAAAGAACTTTTCTAGGTTACACTGTTAGCTAAATAGGACTGTCAAACCGACTACTTCATGACGATGAATGTTACGTGTAACTTGTAAGCTGGTTGTCTAGAACTACAGTGCTATTTGGATAGTACGTCGGTACCCGTTGTAATAATATGTTACATAAGCTGAATCTAGTCAATCATATTACAAACATTAATCTAAGTTCTGATGTATTCTTACATATGCAGTACATAATCTGATACATCTGAATACATCTGATATATCTGAAGCTGAAAATACTTCCGTTTTTCCATAATGCGTATATGTTAGCAGATGGTAGATCTGATGAATCATTTTTCAATATAACATCAGTGACCAGATGTGCAATAGACACATTTGTTTGAATTGCGCATATGAGGAAATGTACAAAGCTATGACTCTGTTAATAATGCATAAAGAAGACGCCTAGAGAACAGATTATGATCAAATTTCATTTCCATTATGTTGATAGTTATTGTTATACGATTGTGGTTCAACTGACAAAAAGGCAAAAGGACCTAGGAATATTATCTTAATGACAAGTTTTGATTTCGGGTTTAATAGCCACTTTTATCAACTGTTGTTCATTAGTGAACTCAGTAATGGTTTCATGCAAAGTCAAAAAGGGGGTTAAGTAAAATGCTAAACGGAAAGTATGTAAGAGAAGTATTTTCATAGACAAGTTTAATAGATCAAGCCATCTTACATAAAGAGTAACAACTTTACGTCTCCCCCAAATTTATCGTATCTCCTCTGATTAAAAATCTTTACAGTCGATAGTAAGTGACGATAAACAAAAAGATTATTACAGATATAGACACGAATCATGGTAAGATACAATAAATCGTAGCGATTTTTACCATGCTACAGTTTGATTGTAAGTCGATATTTAGGCCCAGTCCAAAAAAAAATATTTTCAAAATTTGCTCATATCTCTATTACAGCAGTAGCCCAGTGAGTTGGAAGAAAATTTCCCAGCAACATGGCAAATCTGTATGGGGGAGGGGGCACTCAGTATACAGTGTGTTCCAGAATAAACGAAACTGAGATTGATCGATGTTTAATCATACCTTAATCATAGTTATGATTAATAAGTGGCACATATTTGTAAAGCGTAGACCCTCTTCTTTCATGCGATGTCACTCATATGATTTATATTTCACGCATTTTATTAGTAAATAAAGACAGTGTGAAGTTGGGTAACCAAGAATTTGTTTGGCCAACGGTGTTTGAATTTCAAAGAGAAAATCACATTTCTAGAAAGTTCATTTTCAGCCCTTTCGTTTGATTCCTCAATCGGGAAAAATGAACCAGGGATGACAGAGATAGCTTAAATTGAAATATTGATCGTATTTCCTTGAATTTTAAAATCATCTGTTTCTTAACTTCTCACCAATTGTTCGCACCAATTATTCGCATGAATGGATGTGGATCTAAATAATTTTAGTGTAGAGAACACCTCCTATCCCACTATCCTCATCCTCATTGCCCATCACCACCCCACCCAATCCCATTCCCAATCCCTCCCGGAACCCAAACTCTGCAATCCCCCAAGCTCAAGCTCCCTCCCTCGTTATGTGTGTGTGAGGGTGTGTGTGTATTGTGTTATGGTCGTTTGTTCATCTGATGGATAGATTTAGTGAAACAACACTGCATAACCGATAAATTGCATGTTAAAACCCATTCCTCCCACCCTCGTCCTCATCTCCACCCCATCCTTAACCCCACTCGGAACTCCAAACCATTACTCTTCACCCCCTCACATTTCCTCTCGTTCCCTCTGTTTGCGTGTTTGTGCGTTGATGTTATGGACGTTTGTTCATCTAATAAATTTATTTAGTCAAACACCACTGCATAGCTGTCAACGCTTAGAGAATTAATTTCTTCCATAAAAGCTATTCATAAATTGAACCAGACATGACACTGCTAGACAGATAGCAACAACAGCAATCTGCTGAAGCCTCTCGAGCTCAGAACGTCCCATTTAATTACTAGAAACACTCGTTGATCTATCTGTTGATAAATTCAAGGTGAATTATGTTAATGAAAACATTCTTCATTCATTCATTAATCAGCTGTTACCATTTTTAAGAGGTTTTGTACTCACTCCATTTTCTTGATGATCAACCATGCATGAAGTCTTTTGTCTTTTTTGTTCACTGCTAAGACTAGTCTGGGAGCCTGCGACATGTTGACTTACCAATCGAGCCCAGAAGGTTTGACCCCTGAAATATATTTAGCCCATGACTGTGAGTCAGGAAATGGGTGTCAGCTGGTACCAATAGGGCGGGGGCGAAAACGCCCCAAATGCGGGAAAATTCAACCCACTGAGCCCATGGATGAAACTTGGTCAAAGTGGAAGTGCCCAAGGGGCACATTACAAAAATATAAAAGCTGACATCCCAGGTGGTCGGAAAGGGGCAGCTGACCCCCCTCGAAAACGCCCCTATTGCGGGAAAATTTACTCGGCTGAGCCCATGGACCAAAATTTGCCACAAGATAGTAGTGTGGGTGTACATTACAAAAATATAAAAGCTGACACCATAGCTGGCTGGAAAATACCAACTGACACCCCCAAACATGAAAAAGTGCCCCCCGCCCCTCCTGCGGGAAAATTTACCCCACTGAGCCAATGGACCAAAATTTGCCACAAGATAGCAGTGCAGGTGTATATTACAAAAATAGAAAAGCTGACACCATTACTGGTGGGAAAATACCAGCTGACACCCCTCAAACCTGTGGGGTACAACCCCCCCCCCCTACAAGGGGACTATACTTTATCTCATTCAGCCCATGGACCATCATTTTTAACGATCTTTAACCTGTAAATTACAAAATACAAAACTGGTTCGAACCACTCTCCCTGCCCCTCCCCCCCAAAAAGGAACAAAGTGGACCGCCCCCCCCCCCTACGTTTATCCCAACAACTCCCAACTAGCCCACAATGGCCTCAGATAATGTTACACAAGGTAACGTTATGTGTGTGTGTGTGTGTGTGTGTGTGTGTGTTTATACAAAACAATACACATTTGCAGTCATTTAGTACATTGTAAGCATTAAACTGTGTGTGTTTGAAATTATGTTGGATAAATATAAATAACTCATCCACTTCATGCAACTGCTTTAGAATAACACCAAGCAACATCAACTGACAGGCATCCCATGCTCAAACACACAAACTCTTACAGAATAAACATTATTGACATCTTCAGTGGAAACTCAGCATAGACAGTGTATTGAGGTTTTTGTAGCCATCAAAGCTTTTGAGTATGCATCAGTTTTAAAATAATCATAAAACAATAGAATGTAATTTTGAAGAAATGGGATCAATTTATCTTGTTATAGCAGCATGCTATATTATTAGATCTCTTGAGTTTCCACTGCACGTGTACCATACACAAACATCAAACATGACATTGCACACACAAAGAATACAACCATCCTTGATTCATATTCACATCAAAATATAGAATGCCTGTACATTTGTGATTTATAACCATATCCAAATGTAATATGAACTTTGTGATGTTACGCCTGAAGGTTGATTACTGTCACAATACAACTTGAAACTAGAATGACAGATGCAAATCATTATTAAGTAACATTTATTAAACTGTAAAATAAATCAAACAAAACATCATTTTGTTGGTAAAATATCACCTTCAACAACTCTACATATAACAACTAGTGAGTGTACCCCCCCCCCCCCACCTCCCTTACAGACTGATGATTAATGGAACTGTTTATCATCATAGCATACATGTAACTGGGAAAATAAAACAGATGGAACAGAACTCTTGAAATGGTAAAAAAATGACTTTTGAATGAAGAGAGAGTTCCTTCCAAAACTCCAAAAAGACAAAATCTACTTCCTTGATGTCAGAGTTAAAACACATTTATTTTCCAGACTTTCAGCATCTATCAAAGTGAGTGTTGTTTTCACAATTGCATGATAACCAGCTAAAGCAATTTTGCTCAAGCAACAGCTAACCCATGTTCTACTAATAATTTTTTTTTTCAAAAGCAGATTAGTGGTTTGGTCTCCTTTTACAAATTGCATACCTAATAATTTCTCAAAATAAATATCTTATAAATCTCACCACACATGACAATTTTTTACAAGTTGGCAGGTAAACTTTTTTTTTAAAGAAAAGTTCTTCAAATATAGACAAGACATTGTGTTGTAAACCAGAGTATGTAATGTATAAGCCTATAATCTTTTCATTCAAACACTGGTGAAAGGGGGGGGGGGGTTGTATTTAAGTATCATGTAACAACATGCATTATACAAATTTTCTTACAAATGTTTGTTTATGCTTACTGTTATTTAATGATACATGCACTTACATGTAAAGAGCAAAATTAGTTCAGTGCAGTTAGCAATGACCTTTATCTAGTGTGTGCAGAGCTATGAAGTATTTGCAATTATGAGACCTCTGCAGTTATTTTTCCCCAAAACTGATTGTGCTACACACACACAAAAAAAAAAAACCTGCAGACAGAACTGGATAAAATGGAGGAGGCTCTGGAATCTACATAAAAAAATCAAGCTACTGCATAGCATGTAGCTAACATGAGAACTATACCGTATATCATAATCAAAGGTAGCTCAAAGGTAACCATCATGGAACATCACTAGGAAATATTTAAACCACAAAACTCTTTGTTCGTGCATACTGAAATTAACAGTTATAAATGAAATGTGAGAAAAAATATGGCTCAAATTTAAAAGGCTCCACAAAACCCATTTATCTACTAATGCGATATATATTGTAGGCAACAACACAAATGGCTTCTTTAAACTTTTTTCTCTTTGCAATACATGCATGTCTACAGGATAAACATACTGCATGGCCCCAAAATTTCATTTCTATGTATTGGAGTTATGGTGTACATGAAACATTACTGCTGAATTCTCAAGTGAAAAAAGAGTGGGAAATAGAGAGGTTGTGTTCCAAACGTGGGAAGACAAAGTGCCATTCCCACAGCATAACTTCAAAATACCTCCCAGATCTAGTTTTTATTGTGATATCATATCACTGCCATTAAAAATGTTTCCTAGAAGACAACATATTCACATTGTAACACTTTAAAGAGTTCCTTTCCAAAAGAGGAAAATCAACTTTCATAACTTTCCAAAGAAAAAAAAAAACCCACACACACATTGCCACTGTTTGTACAGATGGCTAGGGAAAATTAAAAACAGAAAATGCTTGTTTTCCATTACTGCAGCATACATGTCAGTCAAATAATTTTGTTCAGGAGGTAGGCACACAAATGATCTATGTTCTGATAACTAATAACTGTTTTTCCCCAATATGTGACAGTCACTGAACCCCCTATGGAAAGGAACTCTCCATTTGAAAAACATCAAAATGCCAAGTCAAAAAAGAACATAAAATTGTGATGTATGTAATGCCCATTCAATCTAGGGCATTAACTTCATGAGTATATTGATGCTTGGGCAATTCCAGCGCAACAGACATGACAATCAGATCTTTGTGCTTTTGCCAGAGTATTACAGTTTGGAAATCTCAAATTTGACTTTCTTAATAAAGTTACCTACATGTAATTCCTTTCTTGAAGGATGCTCAGTGTAGGAAAGTTTGTTTATGTGAAATGATAACCAACGACTTGACAGTATCTTGTATTTGTGGGGTAGGGTGGAGCTTGATCATCTTCCAATACTCCTCGTCATCATCATCATCATCATCCGTGGTCTCATCGTCAAAGCTTTCATCATTGCTGGTTTCGTCATTCTCAAAGTCTTCTACTGCTATGAAGAAACAAGAAAGAGAGTATACTTGTTAAACACAAAATTTTACAAAACCCTTCACATGTGTAGAAAGGAAGAAAATCATTATTTTTTTTTTACCTGGACTCTGTTTAACAAAGCCTTGTTTAAATAAGCACAAACTTATGCACTACTTAGCCAAATGGGATTGTTAACATACATCCTTACAAAAATTTATCCAGTGCCAATTTTTCCTCTTTATTTTTTAGAATGGTATTGAAACAAAATTAAAATGTAAGAATGTTTCCATAATACTTCATCTTTACCCGTTTAGGTTTCAAAACATTAAAAATTCCAATTAGCTTTCCATATTTATGTTATACATAACTACGTCTACTACTACTATAGCATCTATCATCAAGCGAGAACTGCGAGATTAGGCCCTGGTGCAAACTTAAAAAAATACTTTTGCCAAAAGGGGAAATGCCACCATGAGTAAATCTCAGCACGAAAGTGTATTTTAATGGCACTTTTTATATGCACAGAAAGTACCCAACAAAAGCCAAACGTATGTGTTCCAGTTTTCTGTACCATATGCTATGCGCAAATTTTCCCTCGATGTCGTGCATTGTTACCATTACTGTATAAAAATCTTGGTGAGAAGCCTGGTCTAGGCCAGGGCAACAATTTAGCGTAGCTAGGATTTCATTTTACTGGGGGGGGGGGGGGGGGGGGGGGGGCGGTAGTGAGTACGCAAAGCGTGTGAATCACTTACTGATCGTGCATTCATCTCACTACTACTAGCATCTAGCTAACGTTAGTTCTTTTCAGTTCAACACATGTCTATGAAAACATTGTGCACAGCCAGTGCCAGTGGCACGAGCATTACAATATAGGGCACGAGTTAACAGCACCTACTCTACCTAACGACGTACGTTACGTGCAGTAGCCAGTGCACGTAACGTACGTCGTTAGGTAGAGTAGGTTACGTTACGTTACGGTAACGTAACGTAACCTACTCTACCTAACGACGTACGTTACGTGCACTGGCTACTGCACTCATCTGCTCATACTCAGCATTATATCAGTATCACATCAAATTCATGAACAATATCACTCAGAGTCATAGCATGACACTTCAATTAATAATCATAATGTATTACCTCTTCATTCTTGCCTTGTTCTTACCTGGATTCAGTCAAGCCTGGATATCAAAATCACAGCTACAGCAGCATAGTGCCTACAGTGCAGCTAATGCAGCGCGCGCTGTCGCGACATACTGCAAACTTAATAGTATGGTAAGCCTAACCTGCTTACCCTTGTGTTTTTTGTTTGGTTTTTTTTTTTTTTTTTTTTTTTTTGTTTTCAAATTCTTTTAAGGGGAGGTTTGAGGATGCATGCTCTCAGCCCAGTTGGTTGGGCATTTGTCTGAGAGGATTAGACTAGAATGAGATGTTTTGTGCACAGGTTCTTAGGACTTCTGCCCCGGAGAAGGGGGAATATGATGGGGGGGGGGGGGGGCAAGTTTGAGGGGTGTCAGCTGGTATTTTCCAACCAGTTATGGTGTCAGCTTTTATATTTTGTAATGTACACCTATTCTGCTATCTTGTGGCAAATTTTGGTCCATGGGCTTAGTGAGGTAAATTTTCCCGCAGGAGGGGCGGGGGGCACTTTTTCATGTTTGAGGGGTGTCAGCTGGTATTTTCCAACCAGCTATGGTGTCAGCTTTATATTTTTTGTAATGTACACCCATACTGCTATCTTGTGGCAAATGTTGGTCCATGGGCTCAGCCAGGTAAATTTTCCCGCATTAGGGGCGTTTTCGAGGGGGGTCAGCTGCCCCTTACCGGCCACCTGGGATGTCAGCTTTTATATTTCTTTAATGTGCCCCTTGGGCACTTCCACTTTGACCAAGTTTCATCCATGGGCTCAGTGGGTTGAATTTTCTCGCATTTGGGGCATTTTCGAGGGGGCTTAGGGGTCGCCCCCGCCCTGTTGGTACCAGCTGACACCCATTTCCTGACTCACAGTCATGGGCTAAATATATTTCAGGGGTCAAACATTCTGGGCTCGATGGGGTAAGTCAAGATGTCGCAGGCTCCTGGTCTAGACAGGCAGCGAATGCAATCGGATTCATGTAATAAATGATGGAAACGCAAGTGTCACTTTACAAGAGCAGAGCGTAGTCATCCCCGACTCATTTTCATCCATTGAGGAGTCATATTAAAGAGCAGAAAATGAACTATTCAGAAGTACTATTTTCATATCACAGTAACAAAATATTTTCATATCTACCTCTTTGAATTTGAGACATGGTTGTGCAAAGGACTTTTTGGTAGCCCTTCTTCATTATTGTTCTAATTCACTCATGCGTGAAGCATGTATCATACGAGTGGTATCTAATGAAAGAAGACGGTCTAAGCTTTACAAATATGTATCATTAATTAATCATAATTGTTATTAAGATATAAACAAACATCGATACATCTCGGTTTCGTTTTTTCTGGGACACTGATAGTGTGTGACGGGGTATGGCGCAGTCAGTTCGCAGGTCAACAAAGAGTGGTTCTTTCCAGTTTCAAGTTTCAAGTTTCAAAGTTTATTGATTTTGAATCCATACATATTAGATAATTCTCAATTTTTTCACAAAATTCAACAAAAAAATTATAAGATATAACAGAAAAAGAACAAAGTATAACATAAATAGCAAAATATACCAGGATTTTCATGCAACTCGTATGCATGAAGGATCTGCATATTTAATGAGAAAGAAACCATTTTCATTTTGGCGCTTGCTGCTTTAATACTTCATTAAATTTGATATTTGGCTATCTATGTAAAGATGATTAATCAATCTTTTATGTCATCTGTTTTAATTCAATGAAAAATTTGGAAGAAAAGGTGAAATCATGGATCTAAAAACGACTCAAAAATGATTTTTGTTTTTCGCCTGCCAAAAGTTGTTATTTTGTATAAGGCTTTTTACATTTGAGCCCAAATAATTTTTACATGACCATAAAGCTGATTATCTATGCTTCATGAAAAAAAAAACAATTTTAACACAGTCATGATGCAATTTAATCAGGTCAAGAGCACATTTTACACAGACCAAGTGCAAGTGCAAACAGGCAGGAGTGCCCACAAACTTCTCCGCTTAAACTTCTGTTATACACGATCTTGGACGGGGGAAAATACACATCGACAGTAAAAGGGGCTACAGAAAGTACAGCAACAAACTCAATAATTAGATACTAAATAATCATGTACTTTTATACAAAACATTTGTTTACTATACGAGATCAACGGCGCCAAGATAGCGTGCAGTGCGTCCATGCTTATACAGTGCATGCATCCATAACGCAACACACACTGCATACTATGTATACTGCATGCACAACGCCTCGTTCGCACACGCACAAAGAATGATGGGATAGATAAAACCGATTTTCTAATCGCGATTCCGTTCACACACACAACGCAAGGCAAATAATTGCGATCATTCTGAAAAAAATCGCACTTCTTACTGCGAGTTGAATCGTGATTAGAATCGCGATTATTTGTGAGATTATTCTGTCTACAAAATCGATTTTCTAATCACGATTAGAAAATCGATTTTTGAATTTCACTTTTAACCTTGTGTGTCAACGCCCCTAATAAAGGTCACACTTCCACGTCATAACCTGTTCAAAACAACCGCGCTCTGTTTCAGAACACTGGATTTCATGCTGTTAAAAAAAATCAAGAAATCTCGGCCTTAACTTCGTTGGGAAAAGTGTGCCTTTGACCCGATTAAAAGGTGCCCTACATTAAGAATGGTATTTTGAGAAAATACAGACTGGGAGAAAAAAGTTTTGCACAATATGCAAGAGAAGTGAGAGGAAGAGAATTGTGTTTTGAAGCATCTTTTTTTCACCTTAATTTACACATATTTCCCCAAATATGTTATCAAAATGAATGCACAAATGAAAAGATGTGATATTTACTCTTTTCAAAGACATTGAATTACAAGACAAACTACTCTCACATACTTCCGTAGTATATTTTGGCAAGAGTAAATGCTGTGTTAAAAACGGACTCGGAAAAATGTGTCCGCCATTGATATAACGCGTGAAAAGATGTCTCATTTCTTCTTGATATTTCATATCTAAGACTTAATTAGTTTTTGAAATCTGATTTTTGCACGAACGGAAGGATGGATAGTTAAAGAACATTTCATAAAACTTTATTTTCAATAAAATGGCACTATAAATCTCCAGGATCACGCCTGCTTTTTGACAATCCCTGACACAGGGATAACACGTGAAAACAGGGATTTAAGATTGATTATAGTTCCCCTATTAATGATTTGAATCTATTTCAAATGTGATTTACATGTAATTTGAGACTTTGGAGAAAATTAGTAAAGGCTCAAAAAAAAAATGCAAAGACTACCCATAAATTTCGGGGACTATGCATGATTTTGACCTTCGAGCTGCCATGGCCAAACACGCAAAACCAAAGATTTTGAAATGATTTTAATTCCCCTAACGTTTATTTGAATCTACGGAATAAGTAATTTACATGAAATTCCAAAACTCTGAAAATGTATAATTAGACTCCATGAATCAAATAGAGCCCCATAAATCTCCGGGAATATGCATATTTTTTTACATAAAAAATATCACCTGCCATAGGTTTATGCGCGAAAACAAGCCATTTTTAAATGATTGTAGTTCCCCTATCACTACTTTGAATTTATTTCAAATGTGATTTACATGTAATTTGAGACTTTAGAAAAGATTAGTAAAGGCTCTAAAAAAATCAAAGACCACCCATAAATTTCGGGGACCATGCATGCTTTTGACCCTCTAGTTGCCATAGGTTAATACACAAAAACAGGGAATTTGACATTAAGTTAATTCCCTTAGCATTTATTCAAATATAGGGGAAAGGTGATTCACATGAAATTTCAAACTCTGAAAATATACAATTGAACCATGATGAGTCCAATAGACCTCCCATAAACCCCCGGGAATATGCATGCTTTTGAAATTTTTGGAATACTATACGCGTGAAACCGTTTGTTGTTATCGATGACGCCTGATATGGGGTTGTACCACATACCATGTAGGCGTGCTTTATTTCGGTACTGAGGGTTCTTCGTAATGAATATTCTTTGCTTTTTTAAAATTGTGTTATTAACCAATGATTTCACTTGATGATAAAGCAGTTAAATTCTTCCAGAAAGAAAGTCTCCTGTGTTCTGACTCATGAAATTTGAATGGGTGGAAGATTTAGCCACAAAATGAATATTCTTTGCTTTTTTGATTGTGTTATTAACCAATGATTTCACTTTATGATAAAGCAGTTAAATTCTTCCAGAAAGAAAGTCTCCTGTGTTCTGACTCATGAAATTTGAAAGGGTGGAAGATTTAGCCACGAGAAGATTTGCGTGAATCCTGCGTATTTGCTCATTAGCATAATACAGACCTGCGGACTGGCTGGGCGCCGCGGAGAGGACCGCCATTTTTAACACTTTCGTTCCAGTGTATAACATTTTTTCTTGTTGAGAAAAAGAAGACAGAAAACCGTTTCAAAGCACCGCATTTTTTTTTTCATTCCCGCCCGTTCCAAGGAATACCATTTTTGGTGAAAAATTGAAATTGGATTTCAAGCATATGTCCCACATACAGAGGCGTCGATCTTTTTTTTTTTTTTTTTTTTGGGGGGGGGGCAGGGGGGCAGTTGCCCCCCCCCCAAAGAAAATTTCGGGGGGGGCAAAGATATCATTTTGCCCCCCCCCCCAATAATTTCCCAACCCAAAAAAAAAAAGAAAAAAAGGAAAAAGAAAAAAGAAAGAGAAAAGAAAGGAAAAGGATGGAAGGAAGTGAAATGAAAGCGTAAAACAAGAAAAAAAAGAAAGAAAATGGGACACTGGGAAGCGCTCGCTCGCTTCGCTCGCTCGCATTTATTGTATCTTAACCAATAATCACTATTCTTATGAAAGGAAATCGGTTTGCGTCTTGTGTTTCTATCTAATGTTATACTATTCTTCTACTCATAGGAAGTAATATAACCAAATAAGATATCACTCCTAGAAATCGAACGGCCAGTTGACCTAAAAGTAGATAAAATTTCAGGAGATAACGGCCTGCATAAAAAAAAAAAACACGCAAAACAAAAACATATTTTTCGTTAACTCGCTCGCTACTCCACTGTACTCTCGCTGGTAAAAGCTAGATACAAGATGATTTCGGGCAGCAAGTAGCTTATTATAGCAGCGAGATTCCAAAGTATCATTATACTTGGGCAGCAAGGTGGTTGACAAAGATTTTGGGACGAATCCATATAAATTTGCCGGGATCGGTCGTTGACTTTGCTCGCTATAGTAGAAACAGAATGGATTCGGACTGAAAGCGAGGTAGCTATTCGGCACATAGGTGATCGGATGTATTATTTAGATATCATACAGGCATGACAGGTTTATAGTGTATTCTGATGATAATGATAATAATATTTCGTTCTTGTATAGCGCATATCGCATTCTAATCACATTTTTATCATATGGAAAAGGGTATATTTTTCCTCGCTCGCTGCGCTCGCTCGTTTCAAATTAATGGTTTTGAAAAGCAAACGAATTCGGTGAGATGAGACCGAATAGATAATGTAGATGTTTCATTGGCTCACAGCGTAATTTGCCGAAAGGTTTACTACATCTACCATGAAAAACAGTGTGTGCTTCCTCGCTCGCTTCGCTCGCTCGTGATATTAAAAAAACAGAGTGGTTTGGGGGCAGCAACAACGGACCAGCGATGTGACAAAATAGAGTTCATATTTGGCAGCGAAGTAACCATATACATATCTATTAGGTATCATTTATGCCTATATGATAACTAAACTCTTCTCTCATAACAAGATATTTGTTATTTTTTGCTCGCTCGCTTCGCTCGCTCGCAAAATTGAAAAAAAAAAAAGCAGGATGGTTCACATAGCAAGTTGCTTAATTTCCCCAATTTGAAAATGCTTCACGTTGATATAGGCCTATGTTATAATATATATATATACATATATACATATGTGTGAGGGTGTGTGTGTGTGTGTGTGTGTGTGTGTGTACAAATAGTAGCCGTGGGTTCATCTCCGCTTGGTCGTCTTGCCCCCCAATCCGAAAAATGGATCGACGCCTCTGCCCGCATATATATATATATATATGTGTGTGTGTGTGTGTGTGTGTGTGTGAGATCAATTGAGAGAATAATAGCGTAGCATGAATCAAAGTTCCCCAGAGCTGTCCTACCATTTTGGAAATTTTGCAAAGGTTGAAAAAATGTCTCTGCCGGGAATCGAACCCGAGCCTTTGGCTACGAGCGCCAATGCCTTAACCACTAGACCACGGAGACGGGCCAGTGGTTTCGGCGACTCCAAATTCGCTTAACCGACAGATTGACAAATCTTCAACCCTCACCAACTAATTCCTTTGTCGGTGGCAGATGAGTTTCGAACATATACATGTATCTTAAAGCATTCGCTCGGATCCAGCTGAGGTGTGCGGCAGGTCATTGTTCGAAACAGTTTACAGTTGGAAAAACTTTTCTCATTTATCAAATCTCACGAAGAAATCTGAAATTATTTAACGCTTGAATGAACAAAAGTAACTTTTATGAAAGAGTATAATACATACAAAATTTGAGTTTGACAGCAACTGGTGTATGTTTGTATATGTGTATGTATCCGCAGTGCTGAGAGCGTGTAAACTCTGGAGGCTTAAAGATTGTCATATTCTGATAGCTTTACGACAATTTTAAATGAATATCTTTTGCTGCCGATAATGGTATTTTTTAACATATGTAATTACCATGTCATGCTTGAGTGAGCTGGTGAGTACTTGACTGATTGATTTGATATATTATCTTTAGGTAAGTTTTTACCATTTAGGTCGGCGTACTTTGGATATTAGGAAACAAAATCAGCACGCAATCATACAGGAAGATCAAGCAATATCAACCAATCAATCAGTCATCAGGTCAGTCAGTCAGTAAGTCAGTCAGTCAGTTAGTCAATCAATCAGTCAATCAATCAGAAAAAAACAACCAGTCATGCACTGATTCCATCCCAAGACAAGTGAGTTGAAATTAATCACATATGAAAATGCATATTTTCATGATCATTCCTGTTTACTTCAATGATAAAACAATGAAGCATATGAATTGGTTATGTCTTTTTTCTCTCTCTGCCGAACAAAACAACAAGGTAACATAAACATCAAGTCTCTTCCTTCAAAGAAATGTTTATCTTGTAGTCACAGTCATGAAATTTACACGTTTCCATTGCAGATTGCAGTTTTTCATCTGTGTCGACACACTTGTCTTTTAGATGAAATGAGTGTATGATTGGTTAGCTAGTTTCCAATTGATGGATTGAGTGATAACCTCTTCTTAAATGATTAATTGCTTGATCTTTCTGCATGGACATTCGTGTTAGTATTATTTTCATAAAATCCAAATTATGCTAGCTTAAATGTGAAAGCTTACCACAAATTAACATTTCACAATGACCAATAATGTTAATGTCAAAACATAAATACAACAAAGAATATCCATTCATAAATTGTCAGAAAGCCCCCATAATACGAAATTACTCAGGTTCCACAGTTAACACTACTTTCAACTTCGCTGTTCGTTGATACCGACCAGAACAAATACCCATTCTTTTCCTGGCCGAATTTTGAGTCCTTTCATAAAGATTACTTTTGCACGCTCATAAACATGCATAAAATATTTCCAAAAACATTTTTAGAAGATGTTTATACCTGTGGAAAGCCCAGGGTCTATTCAATCTAATCTTAACAGAAAAATTTCAAAATATAAAAGTTGAACAGACTTTTTCCAACTGTAAACGTTTTTATTTTATTTCTTTATTTATTCATCTTTTTGGGAGGAACACTATAGTACAACTGTCTCAATTTTCGAAAAAGGATAAGTTAATCAACAAAAAATATACAGAATTTACAACAACGAGTGTTCGTTAGAAGTCATGCACATCGGTTTTGGGTAAGAAGAATACGTCCTTTTTTTTCTACGTCCCACCGCTCAAGAAGAACAGCCTCTGGCTTAAGAGGGTGATCCAGCCCATGTTCACAGAATAAGTAAATAAATGAATGAATGAATGAATAAATAAATAAATAAATAAATAAATAAATAAATAAATCATCAGAGAAAAGTAAAAATGCTATGTCATCCAAACCCTATAGTATAAAACCTGACAACTTTTTCAAACAAAACGATATATGAGGCCTACAGTTTACACGTTTGCCAACAGTAAACAACAAGTATGTCATCAAATAGGCTTGCTCCATTTAAGCTTCATTGTTGGAACATATCATAGATAAGTTCAACAAATTTATGCCTTATACGATAGCGGCTTTGACGATTTGAAAGAAATTCATGTCAGAGAACCATTGCAAATAGAAATGTAACGTTATAAGGATGATATCAGCTGTTAACCGAGACAGAATTCAAGGTAGGCTGCTTCTGACTTATAGGCATATCTTTCTCCCTCTCTCTCTCTCTCTCTCTCTTGCCTTTCTTTCTGCCAGCCTCATTCTCTCGTTTTCTCTTTCTCTTTGTTCTCTCTGTGTGTTTTTCTTTCTTTTTCTCCTCCTCCTCTTATCTTTTCCACTTACTTCCTCTGTCTACTCCCTTCTTTGTTATTTCTATGCCTTTCCTCCTCTTCCCCATTCTGCAATCCCTATCTTTCTCTCTCCCCTCTTCTCTCTCTCTTTCTCTCTCTCTCTCTTCTGTGCTGTTGTGATTTTCGATAAACGCTTTTAATGATGATAGATATGCATCAAAATTTAGCTGGGTACGGGCGCGCCAGCAAAAATAGGTTCAAACGCCGCTTGACATGATAAAGTTTGCTATCTGGTGAACATACAACATACTTATACTAATGCCTACAGTAGAAGTGGATAAAAATCGACCATAAAGATGTATTTCAAGAATTTAACCACCATGATAGCCAAAAACACACTAAAAATGAAAACAATAAACCGAAAGCGAAAGGTACTTACTATGTGCATAGGCGGATGTGAACGTGGGCCCATGATTAGGTCATACGCAGATAATAATGATGAGCAGAATAAGAAAGAGAGAGAGAGAGAAAGAAAGAAAGGAAGACAGGTAAAAAAAAAAAACCTTTAAGAAGGAGAAAAAAAAAAAAACCACTGAACCCATCTCCAATCTATGGCTTCATTGTGCCATTCATTTCGTTAGGTTTTGTGCATTTTATTCAAGTAATGAGGAACCCCCCTAATAAAAAAATAATAAATAGATAAATAAATAAATAAATAAATAAATAAATAAATAAATAAATAAATAAATGAATAAATAAGAAAAAATAAGAAACACTCCGTCCCTCGGATAGGACGTTAAATGGAGGTCCCGTAAAGGAGAGTCACCACCTTTGCATGTTAAAGATCCTACTGCACTATTCGTATAAGAGTAGGGGGCAACCCCGGTGTATGTGGTCCACCTGCACACCCCCAATCAGAGATATCGGGAGGAGAGACCTCAGGGTTACAGTGATTCAATTCGCTTTACCCCTCCCAGGAACAGGTGACGCCAAACCAAGAAGAAGAAGAAGAAGAAGAAGAAGAAGAAGAAAGTAACAGACAACATTTGAAGAAACGGTATTAAAAAGCTTTTCTTACATTACGTATGATTCCTTTTGACATGTTTGATAATCTATACCCCATTTCCCTTATTTTCAATTATACAAAACTGTTTGTATTTTCCAACAAACTTTATTTTTCTTACATGATCTTAAAATATGTTATTTAGATGTATGTCACTGCCAAACTTTTAGTAAATTATCTTTTGTCTGCGATGAAATCATCAAAAACTATAGTGACAGGTACAAAAGTTTTCCAGTCCAAATACACATTCGATTTAGGAAGTCTTTAGATATGCATTTAATGCCCTTATATACTTTATCAGTGAATATAATTTGGAAATGTATGCTAAAGTAGAGTCTGAGCTCATAGACTAGCAGGATATTTGAGATTTCATTCAACTGCATTTTATTATTCTTTTGATTTTTGCCCGTGGTTGGTTTCGAATGGCCTTGTGAAAATATTTGTAGTATAGAGAGAGAGAGGGGAAATTCAAAGGATGGAATCACTATAGGGAGATTCAGTAGTCAATAGTTTGATGTACGAATTTTGTGAACCCGGATATCAAGCAGATAGAGGGTCACTGTCTAAGGTACTGGCACCACCACCACTACTACTATTATCATTACTCCTACCTTTTCAGTGACTATACATAGGGTTACTGTCTAAGTAATAAAATACCAAACTAGTGCTACTATCACCACCAACACCTACACTATATTTCTCCTACTACAATATCATACCTTTTCTTTCCCGTTCTGATGACCTTACAGGTCCATGGTAAAATCCACAATAAAAGAAAACTAAATTTTACAAATATTTCATTTTACGTTTTCAATTCGTAATAACATTTCATAACTCCATACAGAGGTTAGGGAAAAGTATGCTATATTCATGAGGGTATGGGACATTGTGGATAATCTGTTATCATTGTTATCGTTGTGTTGGCTCAGTAGGTAGAGCGTCCGCCTCACAATCGGGAGGTCGAGGGTTCGAACCCCGGCCGCGTCATACCAAAAGACGTTAAAAGATGGGAGTTGCTTCTGCCTTCTTTGGCATTCAAGAATTTAAAAGGATAGAGCAACGTCGATCTTGCGCTGCTCAGTGGCTGCCGGGCTCACGATCAACTGGACAAAAAAGAATTTCCTTTCTCGGACAATAAAATTTGGAGATTTATCTGCTTGTCAAACCGTTATCTGCTTGTCATTGGCGTAAATCCCGGAGGATATGGGGGTATACATTATATCCCCCACTTTTTCGAAGGGGAGGGGGGGGGGGTAGTGTGTATACAAATATAACTCCCACTTCTTCAAAAAAAGAAATGATATTGTAAAAGAGAGGGAGGAGAAAGGAAAAAGAGGAATGAAAATAAAAGAAACACCTGGAAGCGCTCACTCGCTCACTCGCTTCGCTCGCTTGCATTTTCAAGCGAGCCATTTTAAAGAAGGAAATAAGTTTTCATCTTGTCTCTCTATCCAATGTGCATGCAATTCTTATGGTGGCCCTGAAGTACGCTCGGTAACAGGTCATGTGCGACGCGAATTTCGCGTCCTAGTCGCGAAATTCGCGATTTGGGTCACCAATTTCGTGACCCATGACGTGAAATTCATGACCTGGCACCCGAAATTCGTGAGCCGAGACGCGAACTTTGCGACAAGGGTTGCACGCCCTGTAGTCGCGAAATTCGTGACTTTAGGTCGTGAATTTCATGACTTTGGGTTGCGAACTTTGCGACTTAGGTTGCATATTTCACGACTAAGTCGTGATTTTTTTTTAAACATGGTTGAGCGGTGCGAGTGTGAAGGATGTGAATCGATCAACATATTATGTGTACGATGCACTGATCTCTACACTAGAGATCAGTGGTACGATGAGCACGTGCATGTCTGTGGTCCACATGTGTGACTTTGTGTCATGGCCGTTGTCGACGATGATAGAAGTCTGACTTCTTGAAGATCTTCTTCTTCTTCTTCACTATCTTTTGATATACGGCAGAGTCAAGATGACAACGTCAAAGACGCGAAAACGGGTCATTTTCTTCCGCTCAATAATCTTCTTCCGGTTTATACGGTCCCGCTCAGCCATGTACAAAAAATCTACGACGTAGGTCGTCAAATATGCGACCTAAGTCGCAAACTTCGCAACCTGAAGTCATGAAATTCACGACCCAAAGTCACGACCACAGAGCGTAAATTTTGCAACCCTTGTCGCAAAGTTCGCGTCTAGGGTCACGAATTTCGGGTCCTGGGACATGAATTTCACATCATGGGTCACGAAATTGGTGACCCAAATCGCAAATTTCGCGACTAGGTCGCGAAATTCGCGTCGCACATGACCTGTTATCGAGCGTACTTCAGGGCCACCATAAAGTCTTCTACTCATAAAAATGATGTCAGCATAACTGCAAGGATTCGAGCGGCAAGTTGACCAACTTGACCTAACATGGATGAATTTTCAGGAGATAACGGCCTGTGACTATTAGCCTATTCCTATCATCCCCTTTGTGAGAACGGAAGATGCCGATAATTTGTACGTCACACTAAAATCACGAGAAGGGAATTATAACAATACACTTGAACCTGTTCTCAGTATTTAAAAATCCATATTTGCTCAGTCATAAAATCTAGAAACAAGATGTTTTCGATCAGGTGTCACTCTAATTCCAGCAGCAGATGCCCGAATATCATAATCATTTTGCAGCGAGGTGTACGATCATCCTCGAATTCTGCAGGGGAAAAAACGATACGTTAACTTATAAAATCATATTTTTCCTTGCTCGCTGCGCTCACTCATAATATAGATAAAGAATTTTTGGGAAGGCAAACGAATTGGGCATGCAAGGGAGTAGACTGAATATATTTCAAATATGTTATAGGCCTGTGGTGTATTTTGATACTTTATCATCGAAAGAATTTGCTTTTCTTTTCTCGTTTCTCTCGCTCGTAATATCTAGAAACAGGGTGGTTTGGATACCAAACAGCTGGACCAGCGAAGTATATCATAATTTGGTAGTAAGGTGACCAAAAAGACCATTTAAAATATCTTATAGGCCAATCATCCCCATTTACGCGGTGTCTGTCATTTACGATATGTATATGTAATTTTCTGGACCTCTCTGAAGATTAGAGCCATAAATATGAATGCTTCTGAAACGAACCTTTTCAGTCGTCACATTATCGAAATTCTTATTTTGTAATTTTGTACAAGCTTATACATATAATAATTATGTATGTATGTACTCGATGTTTTTGTTTTTCTTTCATGATGTTCAAGCTCCGCTCAAGTGGATTAATTCGACCATGTCTACGTCAATTGAACTGCTTTTTATCATTGTTAACATTTAATGTAGACAAAGATCAAGTTTCAACAATACTTTAATCACATGCTCAAACAGGCAAGCCAAATACAATGCACATTCCCGGGTCGGACTCCGATAAATATAATAGTGACAATAACAGTATAATTTGCCCTGTACAGTCCACAGTTCGATTTGTCAGAAATATACGGCAATTATAATTGGTACAAGACAATACAAATTTCTACATGGGCTATTTGTCTAGAACACAGAGGGTTTTGAAAATGCACCTTTGTCTCTCAAATGGCATAAAAATGTTCAAAGTGCATTTAGAGTGTATCAGACAAAATCTAAAATGAAAAGCAAACAAGTCACGTAGGCTTAAATTCGGCAAACAAACTGTGAAAGGGGGAACTCTAGGCTTTCGACTGAATAGAAAGATTGTACCGGTTTTGATTCGTGCCCATGAAGGAAGTAGTTGGTTATGCGCTCTGTTTATCATCCCGGTTATTATATTTGCAGGGGGGTTTTTTTCTGAGTCCCATCGAATTTCCTAGATTCAGGGAATCATTACGATAACAGAAATGAATATTAATCAGTCATGTTAAGGATTTACCATGTTCGAAATTGAATGAACCTAGTGCTAAACTATTGTATAGACTGCCTATAACATGTATAAAGAGAGCAAAGCCGCACCAAATCCGCCATGAATGAATTTGAATGACGACTCGACATCATTAGACTGAGTGAGCGGCGATCGATTCATTGGAATGGTTTGAAACACATTTTAAAATGTACAAAAATAAATTTAAAAGACTAAAAACTATCATAATTCAAAGGAGTTAACGGAACGAGCAACATGGTGCAATGTGAGCTTTTCAAAATGAATTTGGGAGCGCATTTGACGAATTTGAGTGGGAAAACACTAATTTATGATATAGGAGTTAATTATTTTATGTGCTGGGTTTCTAGTCATGTCATTTAATTTCCAGGATTTGCATCTGTTTCTTTTTCTGAGTCCGATGAAAGTCACTAGATGCATAAAATGATTACAAACACAGAAACAGATATTAAAATCACGCGAATGCGAATGTCCGTTTTGTCATTATGACAAAAAAGGACATTCACGTGCATTCATGCATCCTCCTTTAGTAGGAACTTTCCAGGAATGAGGGGACTCGGGTTGCTAATTACCTTCGCGGAAAAAGGGTAATCAATTGTTATAAGGTTAAATGTAATTTTATGAAATGTTAATCGCCTGTATAGGCGTTCGTTGTACTCATCGGTCACTCCGTTAATGCTCTTTGGCAATACATAAATCTGTATTTGCCACACTCGACCCAGGTGTAGTAAGTGGGTACCCTGGCCCGTAGGATTTATTCCTTTAATGCACTAGGCGCCGCGATTGCCGTGCTATAAGCTATAGGTAATGATATGATTGCAGGGCCCTCCGTGAGAACAGTATCAATTCCTTAAGAGGCTACCCTGGGTAAACAATACACATTGTTTTTATTGTAGTTATTATTATTATCATTATTATTACTAATATTATTATTATGTAGCAAAACCGAAAATTGGTGTATAGATCTGCTCTCCAATCCAGCAGGCGGAGAGCATCAACAAATAACATAAACAAACAGGTTATAGTAAGTCGCACTCTTCATCATTGACCAAATGAATCAATATCGAAGCCAATGATTTCAGAATCATGTCTGCAGGCGGCAGTGAACCGACATGCTCCTGCAATGTCCGGGGCGCCGCGGCGATGGTTTGTCCAGGCTCATTCTTTTTCAAAGATAAACGAATATAAGGGTTAGAGTTACAAAGGGTTTTATATTAGACTTGGGGTTCGTGTTCGGGTAAGGGTTTGGTACAGTGTTTAGTCAAGGGTTAAAGTTCATTATTCGGTTAGTCATGTTAGTGTATGAAATTGACGAGGAGCAATTGTCACCAGAACATGCGTCTTTATGGACAACCGCAGCCTGCGTCATAGCAGTCAGAGTTTAGGCAATGACACTGTTTTATCTCCCTCTTTCAGAGCACCATACAGGAAAGACGACCATGGATCAGAACTGGGAGGATACCTTAGAATCTTACCGTTTTGAGTTGACGCGAGTCCTGCGACCTGATCGCTACTTTGAGAAGTTCCGTAGCGAGAGAATCCTGGACGAGAGAGATACACAAGTAATAAACAACGAGACGATAAATCCAACAAGAGACAAGAAAGCAAGTCAGTAATAGTCTGGTAGAAATAATGCTCCTCTCATTTTCAGCAGTAGTAATAACATTCTTCGTCACATTTTCGAACCTGTAATATTTATTTTGCAACGTACACTATTTCACCCTCCCTCCTCATCTACCATCTCTCTCTCTCTCTCTCTCTCTTTGTCTCCTTGTCCTAAACATATTAGGGCCCTATGCATAACACTGAAGGAAGTCTCATAGCTTTACATGTAAACTGTCTCTCTCATTCTCTTTCCCCCTCGTTCCTCCTCCTCCTCCTATCCCTCTCTATCTCTCCCATCCTCTATATCTTTTTCCTATTTCCCCTTCTCTCCTGTTTCCTATCTCCCCTCCCCTTCTCTCCAATTGTAATCTATATTGCTGTTTTACCTAGCTCTGTAGCCTATAATTTTAATATCTTGTTCTGTTTTCTTTTCTTTTCTTTTCTTTTCTTTACTTTCCTTTTTTCCCCTTCTTGAGGAATCCACGTTATTACAAGCATTACTTTTTTGTGGATTTCTCTTTTCCAGTATTAATTTCTTTGTCTAAATACACTGTGTCAAGCCGAAACTTATTGTTTTGTATTGATGCCAAAAAGAGAAAATAATGTATATTAATTATGAATTACTGTCAAAAAGGACATTTTATGTTTCGTATTATTTTGGAAATAAAATTTTACCTTGAACTTGAACTTGAACTTCTCTCACAGCACGCCATTGGCGTAAATCCCGCGTGGATAGGGGTATCCCCCCCCCCTCCCACACACAGTCAGGTTAGAGAGGGGGGGGGTGGTACGTACAAATATAACCACAATTTTCAAAGAAGAAATAATATTCTAATTCAAGATTTAAAATTTAAGATTCAAGATTCTTTATTGATCCATGCATATTACTGTATAGAGATTTTGCTGCCGGAGGCTTTTTACATTATACAACACAATACATAACATAAAAGAAAGCCTAACAATGAAAATAACAATAATAAGTGAGCATGACTTCAATTCTTGCAAATGTAACATATAGATTAAATATAAGAACATAGTTTACAACCAAATGTTTTATTTAATTTGCAGGATATATAGCAGCGCTATTAACAATTGATCAGCGACAGCCTCCAAAACTCTAACAGACCCCTCCCCCGCCACCCACTCTTGGCCCCCATCATTCTTCAGTTGTCCGATTTATTGCACTTTACAGTTGTTGATATTAACGATTTGAATGATGAATAATGCATACTGAATTCAGATTATTATGTCTACATTTACCACCTTCCACTTCCTCTCAGCTCACAGACCTACCCCACCCACCCATACCCCTTGGGCTCCGTCCCATCACATCTACAGTTAACCAATTAGTTGCTCTTCCATATCAGTTCATAATAATTTCAATTTCAGGATGATCAGATAATGTCTGTAATTCATGGCGTCACATTTGAATCAAACATAATGCATGGAATGAATGAATGTCGCAAACGGGAACGGTGATTACAGGAGGGCATAATCGTATCCAGAGAGGATAACCCTTAAAACAATCATGAAGTGGATTAGTAGTAGTATCTGCCATAATGTCTTGATTTTTTAATAGCTAAAATACTTTTTGCATCTAGAGTCCTTGAAAAGGGGTCACGTCCGAACGTATGAGCCTCTGCTCGACTTTTCGGGTTCGATCTACTCTCTCTTTTTGCTCGTTTGACATGTTACCAAAAGTGCAAATTATATTGAATGCCATTATGCTTTGGATGATCGGTTGATAGAAGAGAGTTAAGATGGTCCTCCGCAAACTAACTTCTTTAGTTTGCGGAGTAAAAACATCCTCTGGTTTGTTTTCCTTTGGAAAGTCAGACAATTTTCCTTCCAACAAAGCTTATCATCGATTATTGTCCCCTCCCCCCCCCCCCCCCCCCCACTCCCCCTCAAAAAGAAAAAGTACTCATGAACCCGTTCAATAACGCGTCCCCATGAATACGGAGAGGTTAGTGTTGTGTTGCTCTTCCGGAACGATAATTTCTTTGGTTTTATTGTATTCAATATAATGATAATGATAGTCACACCAACTGACAATAATTTCAACCTGTGAGACCTATTACTAAACAGGTAGCCTGTTATCACGGTATCATCAGCAACTTTAACATACTGCAAGAGGATTTCGAAGTCGTGCATATGGTTAAATGGTTGGTTGATTTACCTGACAGCTAAGGAAGCATGTGTATGCTTGTTAGTAAGTAATCAGGGGACCGACGACTTTAAGTCCCCTCCGAAGGACTTGGTAATGAGGATTAATACCTTACCAAAGGACATTAGCGCATCCACTTGGTTTCGAATCCGGGTACTCCCGCTTACGAGACCACTTCTCTATCCACTGAGCCACAGCGCCTCCATATACGAGTAATGAATCGATTATTGAAACTTTGTGTAAATATATTTCATGAACGACGATTATAGGAGCAAAATTTTTATTTGAAATGCTAATAAAACCAGGGATAGGATTAGAAGGTCCCTATCATGGACGTGTTTTAGCGGGTGTGTGAGGGTGTGTGTGTGTTTCGTGTGTGAGTTCGCACGCATTAACATATATAAAGTCGTTTCCAAGTTCGAAGTTTTCTAAAGAATTTTCGAGATGTTTTTATGTAGAGCAAGTCAAACGTGGTTATTCAATCATTATTATTCCCACAAAAGAGCCTAACATCCTGTAGGGAGTTTCAGTTATTACAACCGTTTGCATCCTGGAAGTGAAAATAACGTAAATATTGTAGATATGATATCCCAACACCGCAAATATACTGGGAAATATATCGGGGTTTTTTTCTACATGGGCGTTGTACAACATTCACATGTTTTGATCAAGACGAATTTCTCTGTGTCACATCATTTCACTTCAATCATTAGCAAATTATATGCAAAAACAAAATGTTCGAAAATAATTTTTTTAACAATACATAATGAGATAAATGAGGAGAAACCATACGCTCACATTTGCTTGAAGTACTATTTAGTTTTTGTGATAGTTTTGATGTGGTTTCAAAACCATTCACTGAAGACATGGCCATTTCCTACGCAATCGACCTTCATCATGACGAGTTCATGGACTATCTACTTCAAAATGAGTTTATGCATGGACATTCTATTCCAAAATGAAATCTATACCGATATTCATTATCACTCAACAATTTGTCAGCTGTACTGTAACGAGACTATTCATAATTATCTAGAACCATTTTTTTAGGGGGAGGGTCGCTTTATTTTAAATCAAATTCAGTTGGATATGTATTTATTAAAAACTAAATGGCAGCCCAATGTACAATGAATTCAGGTAGAATACAAAATTCAAAATAATTCATATTTAAAATACTTGTAGAGAAAAGGAGAGAGGAAACTGGATAGAGAGGGAAAGAAGAATAAAAAAGAGGTACGAAGGGTACGCATATCGGGAGATGGACCTAAAGGGGATGACATTTTACGTCACAATAAATTAATGATAGATGAAAAAGTGAATTAACATGCAATGTGTAGTACATTCTGAATCATGGTATACAATAATTGCCAACTAGTAAATGGAGAAAAGGGGAAATATAAACAGCGATATACATAAAGTAAAGAAATTGTCATAAGGGCATAAGAATTCGTCAGTCACAATGAATATATAAAAATGAAGAGTATGAAGGGTAAATCGATAGCCCTATCATACAGAATTTTACAAATACAGGAATTGATAAAGGAGTCAACACTTGGTTGATATAATGCGAAATGATCAGAGATTGGGGGAGTGACAGAAAATTCTGTCATTTTTTCAAGTTTCCTTTGCTCATATTCATGGCAAACGTTATTAGTTTTTCAAAGACTCTTCACGAGTTTTTTTTTTCTGTAAGCAAAGAGTCAATTCCCAAAATGTACAGACAAGTCAGAACTCTAATAAACGGGAAATTTACGCAAATTCCAATGAAAGCTACACTGAATGATTTAGAATTTAGCAGGTTGCTTTTATCAACTGATCAAACCGACTGGAAAATATACAGTTTGGACATTTGGGGGGGGCATCCGCTCCCTCCACATTATTTACAATATGTAGATGCGTTTCTCATAGAGCAGTATACATTTGTATAGAAGGGCATGTGGTTTCAATAGCTGACCTGTGAATTATTAGTATATCGTGATATACTATGTAAAGATTCCATTTCCGTTTGACGTGTCAGAGGAAGTACACTGTAAGTTCCCTTTTCCTTCCTTGTCTTATTTCCTTGCTTTGATCGCAAATTCACACGATTTCTACTCGAATGAAACTTGACAGATCTGTCAAGGTCGCATTTGCATTGTGGAATGTTACTAGCAGGCTCTTGACTGTCATACGAGAGTTCGCATAACCTATTAAATCTTACCCCGTGATCACTGGGCAAGGTGTTTTTACTCGTATTATTATCCCCCCCCCCCCCCCGTGTATCAAATGGGTAGCCGGCAAAGCTGGGGTGATTTCAAATTTGTATATAACTCTTCTATCACTATTATTACTCAATATTTTATGGGTATAATCCGTCCAAATTTTTGAATATTTATTGTTATTAAATTCAATCAAATTAACGAAACTTTCTCCTTCATCTCGAAGTTTTGACTCACATTTCATGATTTAATGCCCATTATTGCCTATAATAGTCGCATATACGGATATATTCGCATTTATGAAGGCAGCCGGACCCTGCAGATAGGGGAGGGGAACTGGCGAGGAGAAAATCCACTCTTTTTGGCCAACGCCTCTGACAAGCATGTGTATATTTAGTATCACTCCATTTCTAAATCCTAGATATGCCACTGAACTCGTATAGCTCTCGGTCGATTTCCGAAAAAAAACACCCAGAATTTGCAAAATAAATAGAGTAATTAACGTGCTCGTCTTTTTATCGATCAAATGAACAGTAGATAACTAAATAACTCCAGTAACGCTTTCAATTTTTCATTTCGACAACCTGGTACGCTATTAAATTGGCCTTCGAAATAAATAGCTCTGGATTGAACAATACGAATTTATGCCGATCTTTGCTGAGTTGTTGAGCAATTCTTGACTGGACATAAGGTTCAGGTTTGATCCCCGAATTTCTTGAAATGCAACTTTTTCTATGTATGACGCACCCGGAAGAAAAGACACCAATTTCCTATTCAGAACTGCGCAAAGGGTGAAATGCATATTATGCGCTATATAAAATAGAAATTGTGTATGCGTGAAATGTGAGAAATTTAAGATACTGAAGCAGAAAGGAAAGGCTAATGTCACATGATAGACTTAAATTAAACAACGTCGAACACATACCATTTACTTGAATCAAATTTATATCCAGGCTTTATCATAAACACAAAGTTCCAATTATTGAAGAAACACAAGGGTCTGAAGTCAATAAATACCCTGTTTACAAAAGCCTGCAAAAATACATATACATAAACGCTTACACTCCACCAACTCAAGAGGAATTTCTCATCTCTTCTGACCAAATCAGAAATCTAAATGTTTGCCAAAAATAAATGATTCACTATGAATGAGGAATGTAACTTTAAAACGAACTCTTCGTACACTCTTCCTGTTCTATAACAAAACCTCCAAGTTAACAGGTTGATACCTATTATACTGACATAAACAAACCTGTGCTGTGTGATTATTTCAACAACTTTAGCTTCAGAGTACTCACTGTCAATATCAATGACATATAACATCACTCTTTTATATCAAAAGCAGACCTGAACTGTCCACTTCTTTCAGCCATGACTAACATTCTAATTTGAATTAAGTTACAAAAATTGTCATCACAAGCCACTTGTTTAGTAGATATATACATATTACACCAGCGGATCTGAACTATCCACATGGAAAATCAAATTATTCAACATGATTGTCTCTGTCTTCACCTCCGCTTTCTTTCTCGGTTATCTTCAGATTTGTCTCATAAGTTCCTTAAAGCATGGACCCTAGCAGAGATGGACACTGATCGGTAACATAATGAATTCATGCACTTGACGCTATCAAAAGTATCACCATGACATTCCAATCATGCTTCCCCACTTTGATCTCATCACGACCGCCGCCAGTCAGCTTAAAGAGGAGCAGAAGTTTGATTTGAGAAATCTACAAAATGCATGCGCAGAAGAAAATAAATCACTATCATAGAAATGCATAGTTGTGGCGTACAAATGAAAATTGCTGTGTATACATTAGGAAATTACAAGCAGTTTTGCAAGAGAGACCCCCAAATTTTGCCCTAACACAATGCTCTTAAACTTCATTTAGAAACTTATCCGATTGATTTCCAGGAATATGAGGTCATAAAACCATAGAGGATATGTATTTTTCAAATTTAGGCTAGGTCAGATGCATGTCCACAAGTGTCCACTTCTGTAATAATCAATCTCATATCATACGAATTGTCATAGTTTGGGGTTCGCTGCTCTTCTAACTGGTCTTAAATCACGGTACATTTCCTGAAATGACACTTCAGCGAAAGGTATTAGAAGAAAGTTGAAATGTTGTTTTGTTTGTGATGATTCGTTATTACGTAAGCAACATTGCCGCGAAAAATGAATGTGCTCATTGTCACGGCCCTGTTAAGAACCAATGGAAAATTAGCTAAGGAAAACTTAGGATTAAGACGCAACAAACAGGCTTTAAGACTTTGACTTTAGTTTAAGTATTTTAATCAATTCATAACCCTTTTCTTGCATTCATTAGCAATACCCAAAACTCATATACATACCATATTGCATAGAGCGAAATCAATTGTTTCTTTCACACTCTATGATGTAAGAAAAGCAATAATGCATTTTACTCATATTACCTACGAACCGGTAGAACTAGCTATAGGATAGCTATCGTGATTTTATTCTGATATTACACGATAGCTATAGATTGCTGCAATAGGCCCATGTGTAGACCGATGTCAACTTAAAAATATTATGCCTCCAAATCACACTTTCTCATGCCCGGTTAACCCTGCAAACTACCTTCCAAGTTCGCCAGTGGACCAGTCTATCAAACTGTGATATTAGAAACTGAATTTTGTAAAAAAAAAAACTCAAAATATCGACTTTTGATTGATACGGGATCCTACCTTCTTGTTGATTTCGCCGCTTGATTAATTTCCATTTCAATAGCGCGACCTCCGACATCGTGAGTTCACCTACACCCGCTGGTCTCGGCCACAGGCGCTAGGCGAAGCAGCGTTGCACTCTCGCACGCTCTCTGCGTTCGCCGACACATGCGAGAGTGCAACGCTGCGAACAAAAAGTCACTAAGGCTGTGTAGTCAACTGAAAATGCCTGCACGATGCGACGATGTCGGTGTCATAGTCGACGACTCACGACGACCACTGGCGACGACCTATCAACGATGACCACTGGCGACGACTCGCCATGACCACTGACGTCTGCCCCTCAGATCAGTCGGTTTATGTAGACCTACTGTTGGGTGGACTCCAAGGGAGAGCAGTTCAATCCCGTAATTAAAACTCTGTTTGAAAAACAAAAAGTCAAACGCTCTTCCAGAAACTGTATTATTTTTACCAATTCCCTTCAAAGCACAAACACTCACAATCAGACGCATATGCACCTCAATCATCATGTTACTCCCTGTCGTATAGTTTGATCATTATAATATTTGAAAGCTTACAATATTATTATCATAATTAATTGCATTTCTCTTCTCTTCAATAATTAATTCCACAGTATCGAATAATATCGTTTCTTTATACTTTCATAACATTTTCCTGGTATACAGCATGATTACGTTTATTTCAATCCCTTAAGAATACGACTGTAATTCCTGCACATTTCTATGCCAAGCAAAACAGATTAAAATATTCAAATCTATGCTTACCACCGCATGTGAGTTTTCCTAACTAAATAATACGACGATTACATACAACGGATGCCATGTTCGACATCGTTCAGTACAGGCAGACTCTGGCTAGCAAACGAAAAATCACAGCTTGTTCATGCTGGCAAAACTGAACAGGACACAACTCAATTCAACCAAGGTAAAAAACGTAAAGCCCGTTTCACTATACGAAACCACTAACAGCCTTGCCCGACCCAGCACTACGGGCGTGGCTCATGACCTTTACCCTTATTTCCTTTCTTTATTCATGCACTCACAGGTTACTCTAAGATTACGTTTAGTCAGTCAGAACAGAAAATGCTAACACTGAATGGCTTAATACTGATACACCTACTTATCAAGTAGAGAAAACACACTATTCATTGGAAAAGATGCCAGCTCTAGCGATCGCCTTATAGGCACGCTACACACCTGTTATAATTTTGAAGACGCTCGATCTTGAAACTAGGATACACCAATAAACAATTCTATTTTGGAAACGAGCAACTCCTCGAAGTAACTGGGGAAAATAAATATAAATGTTAATTTTTAACGTTTACCTGTGACACTCATCAACATTCACATTTTCAGGTGGCGGCGGTCATGATAAGATCAAAGAAAGGCTCCTATTATTAGTCCATGCTCAAAGTATTTCGTCACCTTTAACATAGTTTCTCGGATAGTGTTTCCATTACATTCACGCAATACCCACTCACCTGCTCACCATACTGTCCATTTAACTCTCCTTCTGAAGAATGGTCCATCATGACTTGCATTAGTGTTCATTTTCTGTTCTGCTCTCAGTTTCGGTCTCTCATAGACACTAGCCTAGCTCGTGGAGACATCAGTCCGTCTTCCAACATAATGTGCCATCTAAAAGCAAAAGAGTTCAGGCAAAAACAATTTTCTTCTAATCCTTCTTGTCCAATGAGCAATGAAATATCAAAACAACAACCTCATTTTGTTCTGTATGCATCAAGAAATAAACCACTAGCACAGGGTTCTACCCTAAAGACAAATTTCCGTTTCAGATTCCAAGTAAAATGAAATGTATAAGACAAAACTCTTCTTGCATCTCATTTCATAATTTAGATCAACAGACATTCATGGTGTTACAATATTACATAAGTATCAATATTCTATTTTATAAAGTAATACTGTATCATAACACTTACCGATGGTACTGGAGTAAGTTTGTAAATTCAAGTTGAAAATTTTGCAGCTACTTCTTTAAAGATAGCAAACGTAAGTGTACATCTTTCTCCACTGGCGTAGCTAAGGGGGGCACAAGAGCGCCATGCTCCCCCCCCCCCCCCCCCCCCCCCCCGTTGATCGGTGAGCAAAAAAAAAAAAAGAAAGAAAGAAAGAAAAAGTAAAAAGTAAAAAAAAAAAAAATTCTTCGAGTCCACTTCAAATAACTTACCCTACCCCTACCCTGCGAAATGAAAGTAAATCGTAAATGCCACTTCTCATAAGTTACCCCTAATACTGCATTTAAATGTGCAGAAAAATGCCATTTTCATGCACGAATTTTCAAAAATCTCCCTACCGTGGGAGGAGGGATTCCCCCCTACGACATCCTCGCCTTGCCCCCCCCCCCCATATGGCATTTCTCATATAAGTTACCCCTAATACTGAATTTTAGTGTGCAGAAAAGCCAATTTCATGCACGAATTTTCTAAAATCTCCCTACCGTGGGAGTAGGGATAGACACGTAAGGATACCCCCCTCCCACATCCTCGCCTTGCCCCCCCCCCCCCCTGTTGATAAGTCCTGGATACGCCAGTGTCTTCTCAGCTTATCAACATTAATCAGATGAAATTCAGTAACACGCACACACTATGAACATGGCGGACAAAGAAAGCGGACAAAATAAACAACCTCTCATTCTACCCTTCACAATGGTTCTGGTAGTCAATAGAACATCCCTTCGCAGCTATTATGTTTAATCATGTAGTTCCAGGTGAATATGCATGTGACACCTGTTCCACATATTTTAGACAATAGCAGTGAAGGAATGTTCTTTTGACTACCAGAACCATTGTGAAGGGTAGAATGAGGGGTTGTTTATTTTGTCCGCTTTCTTTGTCCGTCATGTTCATAGTGACAAGCTGCTACTAACAGCTCTGCAACCTACGACAGCTTTAATGGGGTGTGGTCTTTTCCACCTTACTCCAGTACACCAAGTTTATACATCTCTGTAAATACTATCTATAGGCCTATAACAGGTGTCATGCCGTTCCTCTTTCTTTTCATTACCAGGCAGAAACCCTTCCACACAATGCATTACCAAGACACCACAAAAAGCCTTCACTGTACTAATTTTAATTGTTAATCTCTGAACCGTCGGTGGCACATTACCTCTTCCTCTCTGAGTTTTTATATGCACATATAGAACTATGCTGCATTCTCCAGTGTGACAGCTGATAACGTCATTTTTAAGAACAGTTAACACCCGTATTCTCATAATCATGAAGGAACTGCCAGAAATCTTTTGATGATAATAATAATAATAATTACATAAATTTATATAGCACAGTTACTATATCAATATACTCTACTGCACTGTGATGTAACGGAGCTCCCGACTTTTCCATACTTTCTATTAATATTTACAGTTTACGCAAAGGCAAAATTGCATACATGCCACCTTTTAAAACAATGTCGTATACGTATAATCACAAAAAATATAGTCCCTTTTTTTAAAACTAATTTTCGACCCTAAAACGCATCTGAAAACTAATCATTTTGTCTTGCTTGTCAATTGCTTTTGTTTTGTTTTTTGTTGTTTTTTTTCCTTTGGAATTGGTGTTCCATGTTTTACAACATCCCAGCTGGGTCAGTTCGTAATGATGAAATTTGAATTTTGTGAAACTCAGAGATAATAAAATGAGAGAGCTCACAACTTTTATGTCACTAATCTAGAAGGAGCTGCCCTCCACTTTCTTTATAATCTGGTAATGCGTTTTCAGCTTTCAGCACATGAAGTGAACAGTACAACAAATTAAAACATTAAAAGATAACGAACATTTCCTCAAACAAAATTAGATAGTTTAAACTTTAGTCCATCTTTCCTGCAGTACGTTTGCCGTTTTGATGTAATAAAAAGAGATACACACAAAAAAGGCAACACCCCCCTCCCCCAATACACTGTATACTTAAATGCTAAAAGATAGTTTATAGGCTTAGAACCGTAAATGGTATTATAGCAGAATGGTTTAGCAGGGAGGTGGACTTGGACTTCCGTCCATGGTTACAGCGTTACGATATGACGATAGCATAAACATATTCATAGCAAGGGCATTGCAAATTTCGATACTCATTTCAGCCACTTTTTAATGTGGTTTAAAAGATGATAATGATTAATATATTTAGCTATATACATTGACCCAGCCAGGTCTTCTTTTTTAATGTAACTAAAATGCTTAGTGCCAATCGCTCTTCATTTAAAAGCAGAGAGCCACAACCCTTGTCACAGCAATTGAGGATATATTTTCTGTTTTAAAAAACCAAACCTACGAAATTTTATCTGTTAGGGTGACGTCACACCCTTCGCTTTCGTTTCAGACACCTTTTAAAAGGAAGTCCAGCCTGCCGACCTTCGGCAAATGTATACAACCACGTCTTTATGAAAACAAAGCTGAAGTAGGGGAAATTCCCTGCGTCTCCCCACAACGTTTTCTTTTTTTCTTTTTCCTTTCTTTTTTTAATTTTTTTTTTTTTTACAAAGACATCACAAGATAGGCTAATTTATATAAACAACTGTGGTTTCAAAGTAGAGAGAATGAGGCACAAGAAATATTTGTTGAGAGAGAAAATATCAAAACAAATTAGATAGAGACAAAGTAAAACTGAATAATTATGAGAAAAGGAGTATGTGCGTGTGTGTGCGCGCCCGTGCGTAGGGGTGGTTGGGAGAAATGCGGGCAGTGATACGGGGGGGGGGGGGAGGGCGAGAGAGAGAGAAAGCGAGAAAAGAGCATTACATGGGATACACAGAAGATGAGCATGATTTTTTATTCACAAGGGCTTCCGTATGGTGGCCCTGAAGTACGCTCCACAACAGGTCATGTGCGACGTGAATTTCGCATCCCAGGTCCTGAATTTCGCATCGCGGGTCATGAACTTCGCATCCCAGGTCATGAATTTCGCGCCACGGGACGTGAATTTCACGACCCGCGATGCGAAATTCTGGGGAGCGTTTCATGAAAGGATTTGTCGGATGTTTTATCCGACAGTTGCCATAGTAATGATGCTTCTCAGCTAATCAAAATCAAGGAAAGATGTCATATCTGACAACTTGTCAGACAACAAATATTGATGAAACGCTCCCCAGGACCTCGGATGCGAAATTCACGACCGGCGATGCGAAATTCAGGACCCGCGGCGCGAACTTTGCATCCCAGTCGTGAAATTCACGACCCGTGGCGCGAAATTCGTGACCTAGGATGCGAAGTTCACGACCCGCGATGCGAAATTCAGGATGCGAAATTCACGTCGCACATGACCTGTTGTCAAGCGTTTCCAGGGCCACCATACTTCCGTTTTGCCCTTTTTAGCCGTAAGTGAATACACCGAAAGCGCTGTAAAAAGTAAAAAGTAAAAGTCATGCTCGTCTTAAGTAATGACGCTGTGAACTCTTTTGTTTTTACTTTTCTTTTCACTGCATCTCCTCATAACTTTGTTCATCTTAACATATTTCATACAATTATCGAGAGGGGAGTATTGACGATTCTGTTATCTCTATGGAGTCCCTTGGTGTCTTACATGTCGTAAGGGAAGCAATAAAATGACTGTGCGGAAAAGAGGGAACATGGAGAGTGATAGTGAGGGAAGGAGATGGTGGCAGTGGAGTCTTTTCATAGCATGCAAAGTGTAAGGTTTGGCAAGTGTAGTTTCTTCATACCACAGTGAATTCACGCAAATCCTCCTATTCAGGATCAGTTCCACTCATTGCGCTGCCTATCCTTCCGTGTTCAAAGTACACGTTCATATTTGAAGCCGGTGCGCTATTTGCATGATTTTACATTTAGATTGACTGATCGATTTTTTTTTTCGCCAAGCTTCGAACATACAATAATAGAAATATTAGATCAAAACTGAAAAGGTCTAGGCTTGAGCTGGATAACCCACGAGAGCTCGAGAGCTTATTTCCAGTGAGGTACTCAAATATACAAAATTGGCAGAGAAAAGAAACGTCGTCTGTATGAAGGAAATTTCAGTATGATAAGTATCAGAATTTCGAATTATATCAATTCATATCAATTATATCAATTCATTTATTTGTATGGAATTAGTTCTATATGAACAAAATTTGCCCCTTCCCACAAAAAGATGAAGAAATGCAATGCAACTTCCATTTCTACTCGAATTTTACTGATGCTTAAGTAAACTCGCATAGTTATCATCCATATCAAACGCTGAAGAAATTTCCTTAAAGTTTGATTACTCTGTTGGACTGAACAGTTTCAATAACATCATGAATTACGATGTATGGCGTCAAAATATATTGCATCTTCAGCAGGTTTAAAGAAATAGGTGCATTGACGATGAGCACGTTTACTTCTATTATTTGTAAATAACTCAATTATTTTAAGGAAAAAAATATTGTAAATTCAGACGAGAGTATTTGTACATACGATATCCGTTTTCTATTTTCCTCTTCAGAGGACTATTCCATTTACAATTTACATCATTAGAAAAATGGTATATGGCAAGATTTTTAACACATTAAACCGTAAAAAATAACATTATATGATTATAATGATTTGAAAACATAATTCATATACAATCATATAAGCAAATTAGTTTGCCATTTAGAGAGAAAAAAGGCAAGAAAATACAAACGGTATACAAAGATCTGTTGAATCTCTCAACCCGTTGTGACGTTTGTGTTGTATTGGTAACAATAATTGAAACTTGCACGGTTTGGTGAACTCGGGTATTAAAAAAGATTGGACTTTGCCTTCACTTTTTAATGCCCTACAAAAGCATGTCTAGATCACTATTGAATTAAATTTGAATTGAATTTATCTAAACACGGTAAAACTCATACATAGTCAAAAGACTGCTCTTCCGCAAGTCCGTGAACATATACATTTGAATCAAATTATAATAAAACAAAAGTCAAAGCACAATAAAACAATCATATGAAACAATGAAATAATGCATGAGATAATTAATATAAGCTATAATGAATTAAAAAACTGAAGATAATTCGTGCAAAAATGTCATCGAATATAAATACACAAAGAAACAAAATAGAAATTATTGATGACAGCGAAATATGAAGAGAATGCAAATATAGCTTATGTTGTAGCGGTAGTTTGTAGTATATATCTTTCTGATTGTGTTTTATTCATCATTCAATGATGAATAAAACCATGGGTGTCGATCCCGGGGGGAAGGGGGATATATCCCCCCCCCCCAATATTTTGGTCAGTACAATCATCCCCCAAATAATTTACCATTAAAAACACGATAAATTTCATAGCCTCCTATAATCCTAAAAAAAAATAAAGACAAAGAGAATAAAGAGCAAAAAAAAAAATTTTTAAAGAAAAGGGAAAGGAAAACGCTTTCAGCGCTCGCTCGCTTCGCTCTCTTCGCTCTCTTCGCTCTCTCGCATTTTACGACTAATATCTTTATGAAAGCAAATCGGTTTGCATATTGTCTTCCTGTCAAATAGTATGCTATTATTGTTCTACTCGCATATAACATCTTTTGTTATCTTAACCAATGCCAGTTAATATTTTTATCAGAGTTTATTATGAAATAAAACTGGTTTGCGTCTTGTCTTTCTATCCAATGTTATACATGTACTATCATAATATAACTTCAAGGAGTCGAACGGGAAGAAGACCCATAACAGAAGAATTTTCATGAGATAATGGCCTTGTGACCGGTAGCCTATTCCTATCTTACCAAAACATGAGAAAGGAGGATGCTGATAAAATGTACGTTATTAAAATAAAAAAATTGGAGTAACAGTACACCAGAACGGTGACAGCCCACTTCACCGAGGGCCCGCGAGACCGACATTTTTTTTTTTTTTTGTATCTTATTTTCCTTCAGGTGCCGCGGTCGAGTGGTTTAAGGCGCCTTGTTGCAGCGGCGTAACAGGTGCCTGTTATCAGAGGGCGAGGGGAGGGGGCAGAGCCAAATATTTCCCGGTAACTCCGTCTAGAATTAGTGGCGTAGCTAGGATTTCAGTTTAGGGGGGCGGTAGTGAGCACGCGAAACACTTGCGAAACACTTAATACTGAGTGCGCGAAAGGCGCTCCCTATAAGGGGAGTTTTCCCCCTCCCCCACGAAGGACGGAAGCTCCGACGTTTTCTTCGAATTGTTCCTTGTCTGCTCCTGCTCTTCTTACGTTCTCTGCCTGTTATCGGGGGGGGGGGGCAAATAATTCCCGGTAACTAAGTTTAGAATCAGTGGCGTTGCTAGGATTTCATGTTAGGGGGCGGTGGTTGGCATACGAATCGTGCGAAACACTTACAGAGCGCGCGAAACGGGCTATTTGGGGAGGGGGGAGGGTGCAGGGAGGGGGCGTTTATTTACGAATCAAGATGTTAACATAATTGGAAGAGAACAGAGAGGGAGAGAGAGAGCGTAAGAGAGAGGGGGGGGGGGGAATGTCAAGAGGAACGATAGGAGAAACTGAAAGTAAAATGAGCTGTGAGAAAAGTATAGAGGAAAAGAACCTGGAAGAATATCCAATTTATTTGAGCGTGCTATGTGTCTATCAGTGGGTGGGATGAGTGTGTGCCTTTATATGCAAAATAGGGTTAGAATATTTCTTAAAAAAAAAAAAAAAAAAAAAAAAGCTTGTAATTTGCAACAGCCCACTTCGGATGCGGCACCACTGTATTTTGGTTCATCAGTTCATTAAGAATTATATTCTAATTAACTATTCCAAGTCTAATAAGTTAATACTCCGGCAGAAGCTGAAATTTTATCTCAGAAAATTATTATTAAAAAAGGAATCAATATTAATGAATAGCTGAATGAATGAATGAATGCATGAATGATGAATGAATGAATGAATGAATGCATGAATGATGAATAAATAAATGAACATCTATATTCATTAATTGATTACACCCTCGTAACAAAGGGGGCGGGGGCAGTCGCGCCCCCCCCCCCCCCAAAAAAAAAAAAAAAAAAAAAAAAAAAAAAACGCCAACAAAAAAAAAAAAGAAAGAAAGAAAAAAAAAAGGGGAAAACGTAAGAAGAGCAGGAGCAGACAAGGAACAATTCGAAGAAAACATCGGAGCTGCCGTGCTTCGCTGGGGAGGAGGAAAACTCCCCTTATAGGGAGCGCCTTTCGCGCGCTCAGTATTAAGTGTTTCGCAAGTGTTTCGCGTGCTCACTACCGCCCCCTAAACTGAAATCCTAGCTACACCACTAATTCTAGACGGAGTTACCGGGAAATATTTGGCTCTGCCCCCCTCCCCCTCTGATAACAGGCACCTGTTACGCCGCTGCAACAAGGCGCCTTAAACCACTCGACCGCGGCACCTGATGAAGGAAAATAAGATACAAAAAAAAAGTCGGTCTCGCGGGCCTTCGGCCTCGCGGGCCTTCGGTCTCGCGGGCCCTCGGTCTCGCGGGTCTTCGGCCTCGCGGGCCTTCGGTCAAGTGGGCGGACCCCCACCAGAACCTACCTGTTCTCATTGCAAAAAATAGCCCTTTCTCTCTCGCTCATAGAAACAAGATCAGGAGGCAAGCGCTCTTATTCCCTTAGCAACATATCCGAATATTGTAATATTTTACAGCGAGATGCAAAGCTTTTTCGAATACAAGGAAATGGTACATCATAAAATTCATCTAATTTTTTTTTTTTTTTTGGTTAAATTCTACAAAGTTTTGGTCGGTAGCTCCATTCGCTCGCTCATAGAAAGAAAATGGTTTTAGAGGCAAGCGATGCACCAAAAAGCATCATATTTGGCATGTTTGGCAATTAGGTGATCAAAACTATTTAGATATCTTTGAGGCTATCAAAGAATGTAATTTTTCCTCGCTCGCTGCGCTCACTCAGATATGTAATGTATATATATATAGATATTTTATAGACCCATAGTGGATTTTGATGAAAAAATAATACTTCATCACTAAAAGAGTGTGTTTTCCCCTATCTTCCCTCCCTCGCTTGTAATATTTGAAATAGGCTGGTTTAGAAAAGTAAAAATTGGACCAGTGAGGTGCAGAATTAGTCAAACATCTTGTATTGCTTGAGTGTACTTTGAGGACAAATAACATTTCTTTTATAGCTAGAAAGTGGAATTTTTGGCTCGCTCACTTCGCTCGCTCGCAAAATAGAAAACGAGATGGTTCATACTCTAAGTAAAGGTTCAAGTCCCCTAAAGTTCTCATTCAAGTAATGAGTATGTACCACTGCGATATTGTTTGAAAACAAATTTTTGTGTGGTTAATTGGAGGAACAGTAGATTAGATTAATAATGCAGGGATATGGGCAGCAAAGACAGGTACTACCCCCCCCCCCCCCCTTATTTAGTCTATCCTTCACGTTTGAAACTCTACACCCTTTCCCTGCTCGGTCGCTTTTCTCCTCGGCCGAAGATATTCGGCATCGGTCATCCCCCATCCGCAAACACAAATCGACACCCATGAATAAAACAAAATCATTCTAGAATTAGGGGCTGCAATCTACAAGCCCAGCTTTTTCGCTGTTCCTATACATTTCCAACCTGATTTAATTGGTATGAATTCTTTTGACATGAAGTGTTAATGGTAATGATATTATTCTATACAACTCTTATTATTAATGTCGAGTATTTTCCCCATGTACATAAAACTTTGTATTTTATTTATTGGAAATAAAAATTGTTACATGAAACATTATTCAATCTGGCACGAAAATCAAAATTTCCTACAAATTTGAATTATGCTGGATGCCAAGGATAGTGTAGTTTCACAATGGACAAAATGAATGGAACCTTAGCTTTACTTAAAGGAAACCAACAAGTCAAGTAGTGTGTAAAGGAGAATGAAACCCTGGGGAAATGAAAAGAGAGGATAGAGAAAAGCAAGTTTTAAAAAAAGTTCCATCAAAATAGGTTACGAAATAAGAAAGTTCTAAAAGTTTTAAAAGTCTCAGTTTACTTTCTTTAGCGATCCTCAAATTGGCAATGCTGCTTCAAAAGTGCAGGTTTAGAAGGACAACTCTCAATATGTTAGGTATACAAAATTTCATATTTTCTCCATTATCTCTGAAGGTGCTGATTGTTAACTCAACATAATTGTGTCCAGGCGCGGTTCTACGGCTCAAGCCGCTCATATAAAGAATTATTTGGGAAGGCAAACGAATTGGGCATGCACTAAGAGAGGTGACCGAATATAGGCATATAGTGTATTTTCATGTCGAAATAATACTTTATCATTGTGTTTTTCGTTGATTGCTTCGCTCGCTCATAATGTTTAGAAATGTTTCTAAGTATGGTTTTGGACAGGAAACAATTAACTAGACCAGCGAGGTTTATCATAATTTGTTAGTGAGGTGACCAAATATACCAGTTAAATATCTTATAGGCCTATAGTGTATTTTGATGACAAACTGAGACGTCTTTTACGGCAAGATGTGATTATTTTTGGCTCGCTCGCTTCGCTCTCTCGCAAAATAAGCAAATAGTATGTATGGGGGCGGGCAAGAGGGTGGAGTGTGAGCAAGAAATTTCGGCAAAATATTTCGATCAACCCTCTCCCCGAAACGGAGTTACGCCGGTGTGTATTATTTTGTATATTTCTTTTCTCGCTCTCTGCCGTCACTCATAATAATAGCTGAATAAAGAATTATTTGGGAAGGCAAACGAATTGGGCATGCGAGGGAGGTGACCGAACGAATTTCTTATATTTTATAGGTCTGTGGACTATATATTTCCTTGCTCGCTTCGCTCGCTCTTTAGGAACAGGGTGGTTTTTGACAGAAAAAATTTGCCATCGAGGTATATCTAGCGAGGTGGGCAAATAGACCATTTAAATATGTCAGTCTAGGGTGTATTTTGATGACAATTACCCCAGGAAGTGGTTATTTTTGGCTCGCTCGCTTCGCTTGCTTGCAAATTCAAAAGTAAAAGAGGTGTATTTTCGAAAAATTCGATCACACGCGCGCGCTCGCGCGTGTGTGTGTGTGTGTGGGGGGGAGGCCTTGGGAGCGTTTCATGAAGAGTTTTGTCGGTGAAAATCACCGACAAATGTTATAAGCTACTGAAAATACTCGCATCTGATTGGCTGAAAGCAAATCAGTCGGTGAAAACCACCGACTAATTGTTTCATGAAACGCCCCCATGGTTGCGTCAAATACATTTTACTATGATATATCTTGAGCCAAGAAGTAGACAAGCAACATGGTTAGAGGTAATGGAGAAAATATGAAATTTTGTATACGAAACATAATGAGAGTTATCCTTCTAAACCTGCAATTTTGAAGCAAAATTGCCAATTTGGGGATCGCCATAGAAAGCAAATTGAGACTTTTCAAACTTTCATAACTTTCTCAATTCGTAAATTGTTTCTCTCTATAATCTCTTTTCATTAAAATTTATATTTCCCCAGGGTTTCATTTTCCTTTAAATTCCAAAGAGTATTAAAGACATTTATGAAATATTATATTGAATATATATATATATATATATATATATATATATATATATATATTAGTAAGAAAAACTATTGAAATGTGTGACGCGAAAGAACTTATATAAAGTGGACTGGCGGACACTCTATTCTGTTTTAACTTTCTTGAGGATGTCACCCATCTCTTTGTGTATAATACATTGCAAATGGTCGCATCCGTATATATCCCTACTGGAAAGATCACATTGTCACACAGTGTGTTCACAGTGTGTTCACATAGTGGACTATGTGAAGATGTGATTCATAATGTTAAAACACTCAAATTAACAGTGTGAAGATATTTTCACACTGTGGACACCTCCACAATGTGAGTGTTCACAGTGTGTGCATATAGTGGACTCTGTGAATCTGAGATTCACAATGTTAAAAATCTCAAATTTAACAGTGTGAAGGTGATTTCACTTTGTGTTCTTTCAAGCAGGGATGAACGATACTCCCCAACAGAATTCATATAGTATGGATACACTCTAAAAACTAAAATGTTAAAATCATCATTCAAAATGGCCAAGGAGTGACTACATTTTCGTAATAGTAGATTAACACTTTGAACATGCTGGATTTAACACTACGTGTATAAAAGTTGGAATCCAGCATGTTCAAAGTTTTAATCTACCATTATGGAAATGTAGTCACTCCTTGGCTCTTGTGAATGGTGATTTAACATTTTGGTCTTTAGAGTGTATATAGACATCATCTGATTGTGTTGATCTCAAGCTTAACTTGCTTAATAAGAGCAATGTTTTCGAACTGTGCTGTCATTCACGTCTTCAGCTAATCAGAAGGCAGTGGAGAGATAGTGATGGAACCACATTTTTATACTGCATGAACTTCAGTCTCGAACCTTGAATTTTATATTTGACTAGGTGCGTTTCTGGACACCGTGAATCAAAGAGGTCACGTGGCCTATAAACTCCTGCTGGAGTGTGTGGAAGCTGATCACCCAGATCTATTTAAGAAAATAACTGGCACTGACCCCATCCCCAAACAATGGACGACAAACCTCAGCAAGACATGTTCCTGCGAATGTAAGTCCGTGTCTGCAAGATTTAAACATTTGAGGATTACATGATTTTATAAAAGCAACTCATTAAAGAAAAGTTTACATTTCAATGTAATTTGATAGATTAGCATGCTATGGATTGCCTGTTTGTCAATGGAATTGGATTACTGACAGTGCTAAAACAATCTAATGTTTAACTAATCCATTTCGGTTGCTCGTAGAGCAGAGACAAGATATTCTATCAAGCTTCCCAAAGACTATGATTTGTTGTTGTTTTTTCACGCCATTTACCATATATACAAATAAAACAATGCTGTTGCAGTTATAAATGTCGCTTTCTCTTCTTGTGTTTGTGTGTGTATGTGTGTGTGTGTGTGTATATATATCTATATATATACATATATATATATATATATATATATATATATTCACAAAGATGACAAGCTGATATTGTGAGGCGACTTCAATGCAAGAGTTGGACGTGACCACGACATGTGGAAAGACATTATTGGAAGACATGGTGTTGGCAAGGAAGATTCCAATGGAACTCTTCTGTTGCTTTGTGCAAAACACAACCTGTCTATTATCAGTACAATGTTCTGCCTGAAAGACAAGCATAAGACAAGCATAAGGCAAGCTGGCAACACCCAAGATTTGCACCTTCTTGACTATGTTATCGTCAGGCAGAGAGACAGACGAGATGTCAGGATAACTAGAGCTATGCGAGGAGCAGACTGCTGGACAGACCATCGTTTGATTAGGTCGAAGATCAGTTTGAGGATTCGTCGGCAACGTAGTAAAGCGTCTGCGCTGCCACCAAGAAAACTGAAGGTAGTCAGTTAGAAGCAGCCTGAAGTGTCCATTGAACTAAAAACCAAACCGGACATAAGCCTATCTTCCATTCCACCAACCATCGGTCATGTCGGTGAGTAGAGGAAGAATGGACAAAGTTACGTGACTGTCTGTATCTACAAAACCTCTGCCAATACAGCAAAAGCAAACACCAAGACTAGTTTGATGAAAATGAAGCAGAGATCTGTATTCTACTCAGACAGAAACAGATTGCTCATGAAGAATTCCTCGCAGCCTCGCATACCAAACGTGATGCTTACCGAGCTGCTGGGAGGAAAGTTCAGCAAGCTCTTAGAAGGATGCAGAATGAATGGTGGACTGCTCTAGCGGAAAACCTCCAACAACTTGCTGATCAGCATCACCCTCGCTTCTATGGTGTTTTCAGATCCAACCATGGAACATCTTACATGGTATTTGCAGCAAGATCGATACAGGAGAAATGCAGAGAGCCAAACAAGGATCCATTCATGCTCTTCATCAATCTTAAAAAGGCCTCTGATTGTGTAAACCATCAAAGCCTTTGGATTGTGCTCTCAAAGACAGGCTGCGCTGCCAAGTTTATCAGGTACTTCAACTTCTCCATGATGGAATGATAGGGCGAGTATGTACCTGCGGTGAGATGACGGATGGTTTTCCAGTGAGCAGTGGAGTCAAACAAGGTTGTATAATAGCCCCTCAACTCTTCAGCATCTTCTTTGCTGGAATGCGAGAAGCGGGGACCGAAGGCCCGCGAGACCGAAGGCCCGCGAGGCCGACTTTTCTCGTATCGTATTATTCTTCATCACAAATAATGCGCTATCGGAATATAAAATAATAATGTTTCCGTTCGCATGTTTAGTCCTCGTTTCCGGATGTCCCACACCTTTAATGAAAAAACTTCCTTCTGGCACAGGAATTGGTCGGAGCGGTGTACATTATAGATTACAATTAGCTATTTTCCGCCTCGCGGGCCTTCGGTGAAGTGGGTTGTCACCCTAGAAGCTAAGCGAAATGCTCCCCAAGGAGTCACTATCAGATTCCGTAGTGGCAATCTCTTCAATCTCTCAAGACTCCGCTCGTCACAAAAACATCAGAGGCTATGATTACTGAACTTTTGAATGCTGATGACTGTGCTCTTGTAGCTCACAACATCAACCACCTACAGGAAATGATGAACAGCTTCTCAAATGCTGCTAAGAACTTCGGTCTGCAAATCAGCATACCCAAGACGGAGGTACTGTTTCAACCATCACCAGGCACACCTTATGAAGCCCCAGTTGTGCTTGTAGATGGCAGTCAACTCAAGGGTTTAAATAAGTTTACCTACTTGCATGACTTGGGAAGCATACTCACAGATGATACAACCATTGGCGAGGACATAAGTGCTCGCATACAGAAAGCTAGTATTGACTTTGGGTGCCTTTATGAACGAGTCTGGAAACAACATGGAATAAAGATCAGCACCAAAATAAAAGTCTATCAAGCAATTGTCCTCACGACGCTACTTTATGGTGCCGAATCCTGTGTGTGCTACAGACGCCATATGAAAGCTCTTGAAAGATTTCACCAGCGTCACCTACGGTCCATAACGGGTAGCCGTTGGCAAGACAAAATAACTTACAATGAAGTCCTCCAACGTGCTGGTCTGAACAGCATGGAAACTACTCTCCAGAAAATCCAACTCAGATGGGCAGGGCATGTGGTACGTATGGATGACACTCGCATACCAAAGTAAGCCTTCTATGGAGAACTAGCCTCAGGAAAGAGGAACAGAGGAGGCCCATGCAAACGCTATAAGGACACTCTAAAACGAAGTCTGTCCAAATTCAAGTTCAATTCTCAGACTTGGGATGTGACTGCTGCAGATAGACCTGAATGGAGACGAGCCTTGAGAAAGGGTGCAGCAAGCTTTGAATCCAAGATGCGCAAAGCTTGAGACGTCAAAAGAGGAGAAAGAAAGACAAGAGGAGTAACAGCAGCACAAACCCAAAACTTTGCCTGCCAGACCTGTGGACGTCCCTGCCTGTCCGAAATTGGTCTTCATAGTCACCAGAGGACACACAGGAGACTCTAAACTAATTCAGTAGTAGCGCTAGACATCCTCGAAATCGAGGCGTCAACCATCATCATATTTATATATATTGAGAATAATACCCACGTGTTGGATGATTAACAATGTAGACAGTGATAACTTCAATTTTCTGAACAATGAAAGCTAATGTTGGATTTACACCTGGCGTACCTTCGACTCTTTTTGAAGTTATTACTGTCTACATTATATATATATATATATATATATATATATATATATATATATATTTACACACTATTAGAACAATGTGCCATATAGAACCCTTTTTTTTGTCCCGTATTTAGAATCCTACAGAAAAAGGGTTCTTTATATTTTCAAGAACCCCCAAAAATTCCGTGTACAACCAATAAGTATGCAAAAGACCCCTTTAGAACCGTTCGGGGAACCTTCAATGGTTCTTTGAAGAACCTTTCAAGGTTCCAAATGTGGGACAAGAAAAGGTTCTAATCAGCACCATTTTTTCTAAGAGTGTGTGTACATATAGACCAATTTCACGGCCGGTTTATGTATTTGGCCCTCTATCGGCGACGCCATTGCTGCTGTGGGCAAGCGCGCTGACCGCGATTGGCTCTGTGTACAAAATGAATGTAAGATATGAGATATGCCCCGATATTGTTCCATTTACTTTATTCTAGATCAATAAAATAAAGCATGGATACATGGGTAGATGAGGTAAGACAATGGTCATATCTGACGGATGAAGGTATGATGTATTTTTGTAATTTCGATGGTTTTTCAACTTAGTTTTGTCAGTAAAAGTTCGATTGCAGCATAGAAGCCGTAGTAAACGGGAGCCCTAAATCTTACCCTGTTTACAAAGTCAAGTTTTCACTCATTAAATTTTACGCCAAAGTACATAATGATAATGTTTCTTGACTTAAAAGTCCCTTCTGTTGATGTTTTTACCCACTGGCGACGAATTCCTTCACATTGCTACGGAAACCTGTGTAGGAAGTACGGCTTCTCACACAAACAGGCTTCATGAGTCAAAAGCGAGTGAATTTCGCACTCAGTTAGCTTCCATTTTTAAAACTTTCTCTAATCCTTGTGGCATTTGAGCACCGCACAGCTGCGACTTGAACTTCCCTGATAATTTCTCATTGCAAATATTAAAATAAATCTGCATATACTGGTCAAAATAGACAAAAAAATCGAACGAATGTACATAACGCGCTATTGACTTGTGTACTATAAAAGTTGGAGCGCCCACCCCAGTATGTCGAACTGTGTCGAACAGTCTGCTGCCCTCTTGCGTTGTGAAATTGTCTATATAAATATATATATATATATGAGAGAGAATAGGCTACTGATTTCCTAAAAGTATTTGGGATCATATCTATTGTCTTACCTTTTCTTCTTCTATCTCTAAGGTCACGATGATCGGATCTCGTTAGATCTGATCGAGGCTTACAAGAAGGAGAAAAAACAGAATATCTCCCTCAAGCAAGAGGTTGCCAAGCTTGCTAAGTCTGTGGATAAGGGACGCGATGAGAAACTCAAACTAAAGCACATAAACGAAGCCCTGTCGAAGCAAATCGATGTGCTGCAGTCAGAAACAGCAGACGTACAGAAGGTGAGACCTTACCAGCTAGGGCATCGAAATACCTTTCCGGAAAAAGGTGGAAAGGAGGATGATATATAGGACATAAGTTAATATTTTTATTTTTAATCAAATATTTTGATAAAAAGCAATCCTCTTCACCCTTAACAAATATGAATATATATTATAGTCGAAACTGAAAATATTTCAAGAACTGAAATTCAAAAAAACTGGGCGGATCCCGTTGGGCGTTATCTTTAACCTTTCCATCTCCCATTGTGGATCCAGGGGGTGACGCGGAAATACCTAGCACAGAAGGTGCCGTTGGGTTGCTTGATTGAAATCGGCGCCTTCTCACATAAAACTGCCGCATCGCACATGAAATCGGCGCCTTCCCTTACCAATGGCTACTCTGTCTTACTGAAAGCACGAGCAATGAAACTCTCTGAGTAGGTTGCACGATACATGCTCCTCGCAGCGCCAATTGCTCCTTGTCAATTTCATATGCACAGGCCGAATTTTGAACTTAAGCCCTGGACCAAATACTGTACCAAATCTATAACCATAAGCCCAACATAAAAAAACCCCACATATTGCAACCCCGAACTTAACCTTATATTTTTATGCAATAAAGCCTATAGGGCATAATGTCGGGTCGCCTACTGGAAGTGCGACGCCTCTTGTTGTACTTTTCGGCCCGGGTGGAGGCTTCTATAGATTGGAGGGCTGTAAGGGCAGGATGTGCTCTTAGGTTGATTTTAGGATATAAAGTTTTATCGATGTGATAATCTCAAAATCAACTGTATACGGTAGGCCTATTTCCTAACTGCCCATTCTTCTGTTTCTTTAATACAGCTAAAGGATGATATCCAGTGGAAACAACTTCAGATATGTGATCTTCAAGCTAAGGCTTACGAGGCCCAGACGCAGCTGATTGCTACTAATGATAAACTCAGAAAGGTGACCACCATAGGGATTTTTCATCACTCATTGCAGGGCTGAATGAACATGATGGAATAATTTGAAATCAAATTCACCATTTCGAATATCAAGTCCATTAATTTCATCGTAACGATTTTCATTTGTTACTTCATTTGTATCCTAAAATGATATATCGTTGGGAGTATCGTAAATCTCTCATACCTCCATATGCCTGTGAGTTTTGCCATTTTTAAACATTAAATTTTATTTGAATGTACATGTATAATGCTCCAATATCTACGTTTTGTTGATTTTGCTCATTGCGAATCTTTTCTAGTTTGTAAAGTAAAAAACATCTTTCTTCGGGCTGTTTGTGGTTTTTTTTTTTTTTTAATTTGAATGAATCACTTTGATAGTTCAATTTATAAATAATTATTCGTTAATGTGGAAAAGTAGGAAGATAAAAAAGAAAACACCCTTTATCACAAAGCATTAAACGAGATCGCAAAAAGCGTGACTCTTATGCGGTTGTTCTGTTAACTCGATCCGGCCATTGAAAAGGAATAACGATGACCGAAAATAAACTTGTTTTTCTACGAGAGGTCATTTTGAGGTTATTGCGGGGTTTATCGACTTAAAATCAAGGCAAATAATTTTGAATCCCATGTATCCATGATTTTCTTATAGCCAGTGGCGGCACCAAGGGGGGGGGGGGGGCATGGGGGGCATTTGCCCCCCCCCCCCCCACTCAGAAGCTTTGCCCCCCAGTTGCCCCCCCCCCCCAGAAATTTTGAGGACTGAAAAGAAAAAATTATACTGTAATTTGTAAATAAGTAGATGTTGTCATAAACATTATATTCAAGCTGTGAAGTGCTCTAAAATACCATTTTTCGCTCTTCAAAACTTCGACTGAAAACAAAAAAGTGGTTATTTTTGGTTCGCTCGCTTCGCTCGCTCGTCATATTTTTAAATGTCTTTTCTAAAATGCAATTAAAACCAAGAAAAGTAGCCATTTTTGGCTCGGTCGCTTCGCTTGCTCGTCATATTTCAGAATATTTATTCCAAAATGCGATTAAAAACCAAAAAAGCGGGGTTTTTTGTTCGCTCGCTCACAAAATTGATATTAAAATGTGTGTAAGAGGACGGAAAAAAAAAATTGACTGCCCGGTCCTGCCCCCCCCCCACCATTTTCTTTTGCCCTCCATTTGCCCCCCCCCCCCCCGCCACTTTTACAATCCATGGTGTCGCCAATGCTTATAGCTCTGGAATGAGGAATGAATACACGGCGCCAGTTAATTACTTGTTAAATGTTACCAGGAATGACCACGCCATCTATGGTGCATTGTATGCACAACTCTGTCTTGCAGCCTCTCTGAATAAACTACGTTAACTCCACTACGGTTACACCTCATTGTTTTTCCTTTATTGCGTGGTGGCAGCGCTGGAATTCGACCCATAGCCTCGTAAATTCATGCTCCACTCTGGGAAAAATTTTGCTGGATAATAACAGCCAGGTGCGCAATAAAAGTAAGTTTTTACCGCAGACTTGTAGTGTCACTGACACACTAGTAGGCCTAGGCTACAGTCCCCCCACAGTCCACGAGTGACCCCTCAGAGTGTCCTTTGCTGCAGATGTCATCAAGCGTGCGCGTCAGCTCATTTTTGTCCTTAGAGAGACTGTCACCTCATATACTGTGAGCACCTTGATATCCGATGAACGCAAGGAGACCCTCTGCAGTGCCCTCCTTCAGCTATGCACACCAATAAGGCCCCTTGATGGTCCCCTTGCTGTCATGCGCACTGACCCCGTTCTAGGTTTTGTGGCCCTCCAGCATGATGAGTCCCTAAGCAGGCAGGATATTGCAATCGAACTTGGCCAAGCCAAAAATGTCAATGAGAACCCTGTTGCTGAGCGAGCTGTACGTGAGCTAGAGGATGAGCTTCTTCGTGATGATCCCCTTGGTGGCCCAGTTACCCCCCTCACTCTTGCTCTCGCCACTACACGCCTCAACAGTCGCCTCCGTGGTGTCGGACTTTCTGCCCGTGAACTATGGACCCAGCGTGATCAGTTCACCAGTGAACAGATTCCATTGCATGATATGGATATCATTACAGCTCAGCATGACAGACAACTGTCTAATCATGGGCCTAGCGTGCAGTCAAAGTCACCCATGCACCCATCTTCCAAGTCTGAGACTGTGATTCAAGTCGGTGATCTTGTCTACCTGCGTTCCGAACGGTCAAAGTCTCATACCAGACCTTGTTTATAGCGTGGAGGACGAGTGGTGCAACGTTCGCAAGTTTGTGGGCAGTCAACTCCGCTCTACATCGTACCGTGTTCGACGTTCCGACTGCTTGAAAGTATCCCCGGAGTATCCCTCCTCCTATCCTCAGCAACACAGAGACCCTGAGAACGATGATGAGTAAATTGACTGTCCGGCCAGCAATGTCCGTTTGCCTCTCTCCACACCAGCAGACGACTTTGGACCCATCCCAGCAGATGACCCTCCATACTCAGCAGATGCCTCTGATGTCCCCATCGTGCCTGATGTCCCCCCTCCCCCTCCACGCCCCCCTGACATTCCCCAAGAACTGTCTACCCCCGAAGATATTCATCCCCCCTTAGACCCTGAACGTTCTACTAGCTCTGGGCCCCCTCCTTCCCCCACACCCCCAAGTAGCAGACGTTATCCAGTACGTTATATTGCTGATTATCGCTGTATTTCACTTGCGTGTCCCCTATCATGCTCCTGTCTGCATCTTAGGTACGTCCTTTCATCAGGGCATTGAATTATATTTTGGGATTAACATGTCACACAAAAATTCCCCTTTTACTGTGTCCATAAGGTGTTCATTTTTTGTTTGGGTTTGGGTTGCCATTGTTCTCAACATTTGATTCGCTGAATAGTTGGTTTGTAAGGAACCAAATGTTGCTGAATGTCAGTAAATGTAACACAATGTGTGTAGACTTTGGGAGAAATGGTTCAATCCCACTGAACCTGACACTGAATGACCATACACTGTCCGAGGTTAAAGTCTTGAAGATCTTGGGCGTCTACATCCAATCCGATCTGAAACGGGATGAACAGGTCGATAATAAGGTCAAAAAAGCGAACAGAAGGATGTTTATCCTTCGTTCCCTCATCCCTTTCGATCTGCATGTTGACGATCTGCTTTTGATTTATAGAGGGTATATACGCCCATTGTTAGAGTATGCAGTACCTGTCTGGCATCCAGGTGTCACCAAAAGCAAAGATTGATGTTAGAAAGGGTGCAGAATCGGGCTCTCAGGCTCATTCTAGGCTCTCAGTACCTAACATATGACAATGCCCTTGATGTTACACAATCGCAAACGCTGGAGGATAGACGTACAGATAATTGCACCAAATTTGGTAAAGATCTTATGACATTCCCCGAATTCAGACACTGGTTGCCCGAAGCCATGGCAAATCAAACGAGGCAACTCAGAAACCCTCAGAAATTCTGCCCTATAAGATGCAGGACTGAAAGGTATAGATGCAGTCCGATTCCCTTTATAGTAGGGGCTCCAAATGAAACCTAACCCTTGATCTCTTTCTTATCTCTACCCCCCCCCCCCCCCGGATGTTCCCATTTGTCACACCTCTTGAAGCCATATGTGATATTTTAGGGTTGTACATGGAGCCTTACTTGTACTCATAGTGTTTTTGAATATTCTTTGATTATTTATGTTTATTGTTCCAACATAAATTTCATAGCTTATCTTTACATCCCATTATGTTTTTTTTTTTTTTATGATATAGTTTTACATAACTTAGTGGTATCCTTCTTTACTTAAATAACATGAACAATATTATGCCCAATACTGTTTTTTAAACTGGTAACAACTATTTCCTACACTCTCTATACCACACTTCCTGTCAGATGCCTAAGTATTTACTGTGCAAAACTTACGTTAAACAAATTTACTTCCCTATACTTTCCAGTGTTAATTTTACTTTATATACATGTATTATTGTTCTGGTTAACAACCGCCTCCCTCCTTTCCCCATTCTTTCCATCATCTATTCTCACTTTCCTCTTCTCTCCCCTCCTTCCCCTCTCCCCTTTTATTATTACCTTATTATTCTTTCTGCCTATTTATGTCTCTTTCTTTCCTTCTTTCCCTCTTTCTCTCTTTCCCGTCTTGCTTCAGAACACGAAGTTTCCTCCTGTGGTTGTTCACTAATTTTACAATATTTATTCCTTTGCACATAATGCCAATTTCATTTAAGTGATATTTTGTATTTCCTAAGTTTACCATGTACAGTACTTATATTTTTATCATGTATATAATTATTGTAAAAATATTGTACAATTCAGCTTTCGGGCTGCCATACACATGTTTTGTTGAATAAATAAACCATTATCATCATTCATGTGTATATTTTTATCCGTTTATATTTTGGTGGGCCAGTCTCATTATATAAAGCTGTGATTCAGTGCCTGTTTGTTTCCTTTTTTTTCGTTTTTGTCGATATGTCAGCGATTGCAGGTCGTTTTCTTGCTGGATTATATGTTTGATAGTGTTTTTGTCATAATTTCAGGAGGATGAGTATAATGTTAAGAGTTTAATTGTGATGCAAGTTATCATAGGTTTGTAGTTTGCCTTAGATGTCTGTGAAGGCTGTTTTAAAATTTTTTAAACTGTTTTACTCCCTAGTCATTAGGGGTTGTTTAAGTGTTTATTTATTAGTGTGCTAAGTACAATGCTTAGGCAGTGAGGGCTATTTCTGTGTTTAGGTTTTTTGTTTGCAAGTTTCCTGATACACATAATGTTTTCACCTAGCATAATATTTTCTGTAATAATGAAATGTTGTTTATTCTTTTTCTTATACTTAAACACCTCATGAAAGTTTTGCCTACTTGTTTGATATACACCTATATGTAAAAAGGAAGAAAAGAAAGTTATTACGCCAGTTAATTACTTGTTAAATGTTACCAGGAATGACCACACCATCTATGGTGAATTGTATGCACAACTCTGTCTTGCAGCCTCTCTGCTATTCAATAATAAACTACGTTAACTCCACTACAGTTGCACCTCATTGTTTTTCCTTTAATTGCGCGGAAGGAGTCAGAGGATTTCTTTGCAGAATTACTTTGAAAATGGCTAGTTTTTTAAAATCAAATCATTGTATTACGCATATCACACTGTCACGTAGTGTCCCTATGCGCTTCTAAAGATTTTATCATACATACTATAGGTTTTGCTCCTGCGGCCATATCATGTTGCAAGAATAAATCCTTCCAAGTACCCACTCAACACCCTGGTGGTAAGAGACATTGTAAATAAAACGCATTAGGGGTATACGCACTGAACAGACCCTCGACCATTTTATTGAAGTCTGGTTCACATATACACTGAGCTCCCACATGTATCTCCAAACTACGTTACTCCCACATAATACCGCAATGACATTTAGCTCCCACATAATCGGTACGCACCGATAGGAGATTCGAATCCTCAACCATGTGATTAAAACCTGGTTCACACATATCACTGACACTTAACTCCCTCATAAACGCTACACCACTTAGCTCCCACTTTCACTCCCATTGTGCCACTTTGCTCCTGAAGAATATTCATCACGCATCCTAGTCCAGTTACATGTATTATGACTCCAAACTACGTTACTCCCACATAATACCGCAATGACATTTAGCTCCCACATAATCGGTACGCACCGATAGGAGATTCGAATCCTCAACCATGTGATTAAAACCTGGTTCACACATATCACTGACACTTAACTCCCTCATAAACGCTACACCACTTAGCTCCCACTTTCACTCCCATTGTGCCACTTTGCTCCTGAAGAATATTCATCACGCATCCTAGTCCAGTTACATGTATTATGACACTCAATCTTCTTCGATTTCTTCTGAATCTTCTCTTTCTCTCTCTCTCTCTCTCTTTCTTATCTTGCTTACAGGTGAACCTGGAAAACAATGCTTTGCAGAACAGGGTCCGTGAAGCCCAGGCCAGGTTGTCACTTCAGCGTAAGAAATCAACGAGACTGGAGCAAGAGAGATCGACAGATAGGATGAAGGCTAGCGATGCTCTAAGAGCACTGGTCGATCAACTTCATGAATTAGGGCTAGACCGCAGCAAGAAGATGGAGGCAAGTTATTGACCGAACTGACACGGGTGTATTGCAATCTGCTGCATTAACCAAATCATGTACAGTACTAATGTATGTCGCTAGAAGCTTTAGAAATTTTCAAGTTGGTAGAAGCTGTTATTCTGTTATGGCATATCATCGATACATTGTACTTTTCTTTGTTGTCGACTCCCTATACAGACACGCGCGCGCGCCCCCCCCCCCCCACCCTCACCCACTCCCCACACACCTTTCTGCAAATCTTTATCCATTCATTTTTTAAGATGCTCATGGTACCTTTATGCCAAGGGTTATGAGGTTTTCTGATTAATTTTGAAGGATCATAAGCCTTTATACGATAATCTGCTTTCATTTCACTTCAGGATTCTTACAAACCACCAATGGACGACGATTTACATGAACAGACTACGCTGGAAATAATGATGTCTGACAAGCAAGAGGCCATGACGAAGTGCGAGGAGGCCGTCAATGAGCTAGTCGAAGTCCGTAAACAACTCTATGAAGTCCAGGAGGCTAAAACAAAGGTAAGTTCTATCAGGGAATCGCCCCTTCTCCTCTTTCGAAAAAAATGTCGTCCTTTGATTACAGCATAAAGAAAAACGGTACAGAACGTCACATCATGCCCATAACTACATCTAGCATCTTATTACTTTGTTTGAATAAAATGGTCCACAACTTTATGAGAACAAACAGCATCCATGTTCATTAATCAAAATAATTTATTGGCCAATACCACATGAAGTTTGCTTGATTAAAGATGAAACGTAATCAGTACAATCTCAAATATATTGTGGTAATGCATGAAAACCAGTTATAAGCGCCTATTCAAATCAATGGAATTACACCAAACCCTGGGGGGATATGTCTCATTGAGGCCTGTACATCATCCGCGTAAATCACTTTCTGAAAAGCACCCTAAACGGGGATTAAAGTAGGACGGAAATAATGTATTACATCTCAGATTTTTATACGCTTAACGGGGATTTTATGCAAGATTGCATCATTATCTCCTAATTAAGTAAAAATTTCCCGGATTTTCCTGATTTTGATACCCTTTCTTCCAATTTTACCTGTTTTTGATACCCTGGATCTCCGAGTTCCCCGCCCGGTGCTGAAAAACGACCCTTCAAGTTTTTCTACGTTTTTGTTTACGCGGATGATGTACAGGCTTCAATGAGATATATTCCCCGGGCACCAAATCCTCCGGGCATGCTGGAACTGCAAAAAATCATTTATGAATGAACTAAAATTTTTGTTTATTTTTAAGATATTTTGTTTTGAGATCCAGGAGGGCGTTTACTGTAGGGTTTTAACGTCCTTTTGTCTTTGAGCAGACTGTATACAGACAGAAGATTTTTCAATATATTTTCATGATGAATTTCCTGACGAATTAAGCTGATCGCACACTACTCGATCGGTCTGCGATCCAATTTTTGAGAAAAAAAAAATCATTAGAACTCTTTAGATGCAAACATGTTGAATATTAATGATCAAAGTTTGAACTTGTCATTTGAATACTAAAATAAAAATCCCGGCCTATTGCGAGCCTCCTCGACTGCAAATCGCAGTGACGTAATGCAGTTTTCCACATGTTTTGCCCTTGTCTACGATTGGAAGCCGATTTTGCCTTTAACTAGGCTAAAAGGCTTGTAGTGAACCACACACACACACACACATACCAAAAAAAAATTGACTTAGTATTTTTATCATTATTCCGGACTTTAGTATGGATAATTTTACTTGTTCAAAATGTTAATGGAAAAATAATTTCTTCCGTAGTCGGATCGTATAATGTGTGGTGGCATTTAATCAAAAGAACTGAATCATTTTCGTTATTGCTGATGTTTCAGCTCCAAGCAGAGAATGAAGAGTTGGACACCATTAACACCTTGTTGACAGAAGAACGTGATATGGTTATGGAGCGGCTAGAAATGGCGCAAGAAGAACTGACGCAAGTCAGTGCAGAAAGGTCGCAGGTGAGCATAGCTGTGCCCTTGCGAAATGAGCTCATTGATGTATCCAGCCTCTTTCCCTCCCGTTTTCCCATCCTAAACGACATGCAAGCGCGTTTGAAGGCTGAGCAAAAACATCACAAAACATATATGTGTGTTTAGGCTTCCTTTAAACATGGGGTGATCACGTTTTTGTCAGTTTATACCCGAAACTTTATGGGGGAAAAAACTACAGCAAACCTATAAGTATAAACTCACGTCTCAAACCCGTCATTTTGTAGATAAGAGGGGTGTATTGCACTAGCTGTTCGCACAAGAATTACATTCTACCTTTCGGAAATTTAAGGACTGTCATTTAAGAAGGATGTGAATAGCGACGGTGGTTCGAAGTAAGCCGTTGGTTGTGTGTGTAATTGGGTTTTTACATACGTGTATCAATCAGATATAATTATTTACGTCTGGGGACCGACCTTTAACGTCACCATCTGAAAGGCGTGACTCAGACGAGACCTGGGTCCGCTGAATCAGTTTATAACTTCCACTGTCAGCTGGATACAGGCGCACGCCACAACGCCCAGTTAAGGCACGCTGCCTATAAGGCCTTATGCAGGTCACCGAATGTGATCCGCCACTGTGTGGGGAGAACTCCATCCCCGGCATATCAAATCACTGGATTTTTTGTCATTTGTGTTGCCCATTCTAACTTTGGCATGTTCAAATCATTCAATGTTATCAGTGTTTGGAAACTTATTTAATGCCATTATAAATTATCATTGCAAAAAGTCTGTTATTTTCATTTCAATTTTCATCGTTCTGTTATCACTACTCGAAATCGTGATTTAGCCTATGTTTATAATATGATCATGCTCATGTGTATGTTTATCTATAGAATGTTTATAAATGAAGTTTAATACACAATACATTACATGATTCAGTGATTATACCGATAATAAAAGTGATGTTTGATCTTTGACTTGTGATAGTTGACCTTTGATCCCACAGGCCATCTCTGAGAGGAATATGTCTTTCGAGGAGACAGCTAGGTCAATGTTAGAACGTGATGATCTGGTGAAGAAGCTTAATGAGGAAAGACAATCTTATCTCAAGCAAACAAGAACGCTCTTCGAATACAAGACTAAAGTCCATCGACTTAAGAAAGATAAAAAGGTAAGATCGGGGTAGCAGTACAGTGTCTCACTTTAGGGACACTTTTGCAGTATCCTTGGATCCAGAATACTAGAAATTACATATTATACATGAGCAGAAAAAGAGAAATTTCACTGAAAAACTGGAGTCCCTTTTCAATGCAGCATGTTGTGCCATTCTTGTATAAGAGCGTTTATATTCTAACTAATTTAACTCTTGGCAATGCAGTGAGAATTACATAATCAGTATTTGCGTTTTAATTTTTCTATTAAATTTTGCAGTTATTTTTCATGCTATGTGAAAATGGAAAATGATAATTATTGTTGCCATCTTGATGAATGAAATCTGATTTATTTAGACCTTAAGAAAGATCTGTATTACTATGGGATACTGCTCTTTCATGTTTTTTAGAAGAAGACAAATGTCGTTACGCTATTACTGAATACACTTGAAATAATGAAAGCATATAATAGGGGCCTTTTTATATACAAGTAGTCATGGGTGTCGATTTGTGTTCGCGGTTGGGGGGATGACTGATGCCGAATATGCTCGACCGCGGAGCAAAGCGACCGAGCGGGGAAAAGGGTTAGAGGTTCAAACGTGAAAAATAGACTAAATAAGCGGGGGGGGGGGGGGGGGGGGGTAGGACCTTTCTTTTGTGCTGCCCATATCTCTGCATTATCGGTCTAATCCCCCGTCCCTTCAATTAACCGCACAAAAATTGTTTTCAAACAATATACATACATACATACATACATTTAATATTTATATAGCGCTTTTCCACGTAAACATGCTCAAAGCGCTTTACAGTATCATATTATAATTATGTTGAATATTCTGCTCTCCAAGTGCTAACAATATTAATCAAATGGATATTACAAAGAAAATAAATAGGTCTTTAGTTTGTTTTTGAATAATTGCAGTGAAGGACATGAGCGGATGTTGATAGGGAGATTATTCCAAATACTGGGACCTGTGAAACCTATGCATTGTTGACCCTTCTTGGAGTTCATTCTTGGGACTTGTAAAAGAAAAGGGTCTGTTCTAGAACGTAATGAATATTGACTTTGTTGAACTGGTAGTCTACATCCTCATTACTTGAATAAGAACTTTAGGGGACTTGAACCTTTACTTAGACTATGATCCATACCGGTGGTTTTTTTTTTGTGTGTGTGTGTGTGTGTGTGTGTGTGTGTGTGAATCCGCATTCTAGCTAAAAGGGAAATGTTATTTGTCCTGAAACTACACTCGAGCAATATAAGATGTTTGACTAATTCAGCACCTCGCTGGTCCAATTGTTTACTTTCCCAAACCACCCTATTTTAAGTATTACAAGCGAGGGAGGCAAGAAAGGGGAGAACACACTCTTTTAGTGATGAAGTGTTATTGTCATCAAAATCCACTATAGGTCTATAAATTATCTAAATTACATAATCGAGTGAGCGCAGCGAGCGAGGAAGAAAATACATTCTTTGATATCCTCAAAGATATCTTAACATTTTTTTGATCACCCAACTGCCAAGCATGATGTTTTTTTGGCGCATCGCTTGCCATCTAAAACCATTTTGTTTCTATAAGCGAGCAAAGCGAGCTACCGACAAAAACTCTTGTTTCTTTCTAGTAAATCGTAGAAAATTCACCAAAATAAATGAGATGAATTTTATGATGTAACACTTCCCTGTATTCGAGAAAAGCTTTACACAGGGCTGCCAACGTTGGATAATAGTTGAGAGTGATATTATACGAGAAGCGAAGTGCGAGGGAGGGAAGCGACTGAGCTCGACCCAGTGAAGCGAGGGAATGGCGGAGGGTGTGGGAGGGGGCGCTCCCCCCCCCCCCCCCCCCGTGGAGCTTTTTTATTTTTCAAGGTGAAATTGTGTGATCTGGTGCATACTTTATTATAGAGTATTTTAACATATAACTAAAGGCATTATGAAGAGAGAAAATTATACAAATTTACATGCAAAAAGAAAATGATAAACACGGAATACCCACTTGTTGAAAAATGCCAACCATGTCTTTATTTGGTTCTCTTCTCTGTTTGACCCAGGTTTTAGATGTAGGTACTCTTGGGTGCAGATGATGAGAAGATGCAACAAGCAAGCATCCAAACAGAGAATTTATTGTATCAAGCCTCCTCTAGCTCTGTTGCCATCTTCAGTGTCATTATGGCTGAAAGTGTTCCATATATTAAACATAAAGAATTCATGTGTTGTGCGTATATGGTATGGTATGGGCCGGTCATGTCAAGGTATCGATGCATATAATATAGCCTAGCCCCGCTAGGCGCGGATCAGATATTACCATAAATCCTATAAATTAATCATTATGGATCTTACATACGCAGCCGCTCCAAATGAGATCGAGGGCTTTCGACAAAAGGCGGGAAAACTTTCACAAGTTTTTCAGTGCTTCCTTAATTCTTGAGTTGGTCGCCATTTTATTGAAATCTATCATTTTTTAAAATGATATTTAGTTATTTCAGATTCGTGCCGTGAGAAATTCATGATTAGAGAAAATGGGTGGAATGCGTGAGTCTCGCGCTCAATGCGTGAGATATGGCAGCCCTGTTTACATCTCGCTGTAAAAATTGGTATTTGGTAAGATAGGAATAGGCTACCGGTCACTGGCGATTATTTCATGAAAATTCTTCTGCTGTGGGTCTTCTTCCCGTTCGACTCCTTGCAGTTATAGTACGTGTATAACATTGGATAGAAAGACAAGATGCAGACCAGTTTCATTTCATAAAACCCTGATAAAAATATCAACTGGCATTGGTTAACATAACAAAGATATTAATGCAAGTAGAACAACAATATCATACTATTTGATATATAGAAAGATAATACGCAAACCGATTTGCTTTCAGTATTATAACCTCATTGGTCGGGGGTACTTAAACCGAGCGAGCGAGCGAGCGAGTGAGCGCGGAAAGCCTTTTCCTTTTCCTCTACTTTAAAAAAATTGTTTATTTCCTCTTTATTCTCTCTTTGTCTTTGTTTTTACTTTTTTTTTTTTCTCGAGGATTATATGAAGCTATGAAATTTTTCATTTTTTTTCATGGTGAATTATTGGGGGATGATTGTACAGGCTAACCCCCCCCCCCCCCCCCGACCAAAATATTGGGGGGATGTATCCCCCATCCGCCCCCCCCCCCCCCCCCGGATCGACACCCATGCAAGTAGTTATGAAAAAATGTATACATCTCTCATAAAGTGGATGTAGGCATACAAATTGCAGTGTTTTTTTTAACCATTCAACCCATTATCAATCCATTTATCATTAACCCCATTATCAACCCATTTAACCCATTATTAACCCATTTATCATTAACCCATTATTCATTATCATTATCTTACTCATTAATTCATATTCGCTATCATTATCATTGGATTATTCATTATCATTATTCATTTAACTCATTCCTGTTCATTAATTGTCACAAATCAGTTACATTATCATTACCATTTATCATACCTCCTTAGTTCACCCATTCACTGTCACTCTTCCTTTCATTCATCATCATTCACATTACGTGTGTGTGTGTGTGTGTGTGTGCGAGTGCGGGTGTGTGTGTGTGTGTGTGTGTATGTTCAGACGTATATCTGGTGCAATATACGTCTGGGACCGACCTTTAACGTCACCATCCGAAAGACGTGACTGAGACTCGAACCTGGGTCCGGATCAGAGTCAGTTTGTAGGAGAAGAGCTGCACACGGACGTTACCACTAGACCAACTCCCGCTCCCTGTTCGTAAACCCAATATCAATTATAAGAAGAGTAGGCCTAATGTTGCTAATAATAATGAATAAATTCACTATGTATCCTAGTTAATTAACGGATGTGAAACAGTTTATGAAACTTGCTTTGCACATATCCCGATATGTCACTGAAGAATTTTGGTCTATTTTTTTTTTTTTTTTTTTTTTGGTCACAGTTCTCCATCCTCAAAGGTCTCTTATTTCCTTTTTTTGTTTCAGTTAATCCTCTTAGACCGTTCGCCCTCTTTAGTATCGTCGTTAAGCACGGTAAATATCCATTGTTATTTTCATTTGCTTATTTTGCTTGGTCATAAAGGCTGATTTCATTTCAAATTACACGTTAAATACATTTTCTTATTTCACAGTTATACTTCTTCCTTCTTTGTTAACCCTGCCACGGGGCACATGTACATTTATCCAGATCTGGCTCTGTTCACTGCTTCTTCTTTAGTAATATCCAGTATAGGTCTAACATGCAGTATCCATGATTTTTATTGGCAAAGAGAAGCGTTGTTTTGACACATACAGTGTGAATATCTTGTTAAATCATTATACAAAATATCAAGTAAACCCAATGACAAAATATACTCAAACAAAGGTATATATATCCATCAAAGGCATTCGTTTTAGATAAAAGAGAAAAGGGGGGGGGGTTGAATAGAAAGAAAAAAAACGTTCTTTCAATTGAAGGTCAGTATTAGGGCGTCAAAATTCTCCATTTCTGCAAACCTAAATCTTATATGATATAGTAATGCTACAACTTAACAACTTTTCGTTATTTTTGACAGCACATAGCTTGCAGTCTAAATTAGATGAGTTTCACTATCTATAGTGTATCAGAAGTGAATGGACGACACCAGAATTGGAGATGAATATAAGTTTTCCCTTTTTTTTTTTTTTACTGAAAGCTGAGAGGGGGATGATTGTACACACAGTCCCCCCACTTCAAGAAATTACCTGTTCATACCCCACAAGCATATCCAGAGATTTCGTTTTATCAAAAGAATGCCTTTCTTTTTCTTCAAAAGGGGGCCTTGGGGGCAATTTACCTTCGAAATTGCTATAAAAAATAATCAAAGAAACAAACAAAACTCATCGATCCTTCACATTCCTTTCATGTAGGATGGATCTAATGACTCCAAGAGAAGTTCAGGTGCCCACGAAGTCAGTTACCACGAGGGCGGGACTGCAACTGTGCCTTCAAACGGCACTACCAAATCAACGACGGCATCGGACGGATCGCCGTCAAAACATCTCGAGTCTAAACATTCAATATCCCTCGGAGAGATCAAACAATCAAGCTTCGACATATCAGAGGATGATGACTTGGCTGATTACGAATACCCAGTGGCGCGCAAACGATCCCAGGTGGTCACGGAAGTACCGGAGGGTTTGCGCGGACGGCGGACGAGCAACGCATCGAAAAGCGACCATACAACGGGACTGGATAGCCATAGGAGTAGCTGCGATGTGAATAATGATCCTGACTCCGCGAATGTATCGGGCGTTGATCCGGGCGATGAAGGCGACAGTGGGATTCTGAGTTCACTCCCCAGTGATATCGACAATAGGGTTACCACACTGTGGGAGAACTTTGAATATTCAGCACCCACGTGAGTCATCACAGAATTTATGTGGATTATTGATTTTTAAATTGTAATAATGCGTGTAACTTGATTAAAAAAAAACCCAAAACATAAAATTAGCAGTTCGACGGATATTTATATCAGCATTGATAACCGAAGGTGTAACTTTAATGCAATTACTTTGAAAAGTGATGATGCTGTTCGAAAGAATTGCATGAACGCTTTTCGAAGTTTACAATTATATTGACATGATTGACATGAAACACTCACCTTCACGTAAACAGAGTACGTTTTACATTCAAGGGCTTCAGTCGAGGGGGAGGGGGAGACAGGGGGAGACGGGGACATATCCTCTCCCAATTTTTAAGGGTAGGGACACAGCAGGGTATGTCCCCCTACCCCCCCCCCCAATCTAAGCTGAGGACATTTTTTTTAGCTTGTCAGCATATTTTTTGTGTGTGCATGCTCCCCCCCCCCCCCATATTAAAGCTGAGGACCTTTTCGTGTGTGTTTTTGATGTGGGTGAGGGTGGTGTGTGTGATGTCCCCCGAAATTTAACGCCCACCAAAAAGGTTTTGAGAGTGCCCCCCCCGCGAAAATATGAAAAGGATTGATTCCCCTGAACAGTTACTAACTCCTCTAAAGAGAAAGTTATCAAACTGTACAAATATGTTGTTCCTGTATTGATAATGTAGACCTCTTTCATTTATTAAAATGCCTACATCTATTTCCAAGGAATTCAGCATTAATTTTGTTCGTTTTTATAGAGATTCGGCAAAGGAGAAACGAATCATGAGATCTGGTGGTGTGTCAACTGAGGTCAATCCGGGATCTCTGAAAGATAAAAAACGTGGTCCAGGACCTCGTCTAAGCAGGTACCGTAAATTCCCTCAAAATTTGTATTCCATCCTCATCTCTCGTTTTGTATGTCTATACTCATCATTTCTCTCCCTCTCCTCTCCCTCCCTCTCTCTCTCCCCCCTCCCTCTTTCTCTAGAATTTCGTACCCTCCCCATCTCTCCCCTTTCCTCTCTTTCGAACCCTTTTCCCCATCTCTCTCCCTTTCTCTCCTCTTTCATACCCTTTTCCCATCTCTCTCTTTCTCTCTCTCCTTCTCTCCTATCTTTCACTTCCCCTCTCCCTATCTTTCCCTTTTCCCCATTTCTGTACTCCTCACTCTCATATTTTTTCTCTCTCCTCTCCTTTCATAAGGCTTTGCAGACATAATTATTTAATTTTGCTCTAATGCGATATGAAAAAAAAATTTAACGAAATTTTTCACTATTACACGAAAAGTTATATTAGACAACTTTCACATGCTGTAGGACGTACACGAAGTAAATGGTCTGTTTAGCTTCTCTTTACTCTCTTCTTTGGAATCTCTTCTCTTCTTCATAATCTTCTCGTGCAGTATATTTTGAATTGTGATTATCTTTAAGTTTATCTTATGCATGTCAATGTATGTTACTTTATTATACAAATAATGCACAGGTGTGAGTGTGTTAGTGGTGATGCAGCGCACTCGAGGGTATTTACCAGACCCCTAAAGCTCCGCCATTTTGTCCAGATCCATAAGAAGGCCGACCTAAGCAATATTTATGAGCAAAACTTCATTTTTAAGATGATTCCAAGGAGTCCCGTGCGTTTGTGCATGTTTTAAAACATTACGCCCATCAGCTAAAATATGCGCAATGATGCACAATCAATGCGCAACAAATGCGCATTAAATCAAAGTATCATAATAAAAGTGACACGCGCCACACGCGCAGTAGATATGAATAATGCAACAAAAACGGATGCTTAGTTCTTCCTTCAAATGATCCGAAAGAGGCGGGGCCTAATGCCATTCGCGTAATGATATAAGCGCGTGCTGCTTTTCTTCTAGTAAATTTATTATATGTCCATGGTATTTACAATGTGCGACAAGCACGAGGCGCTTGCGCCGAGTGCTTTTGCATAATATTGTAAATACCCGAGGTGCCTGCATCGCCACTAACAACACGAATTTAAATCTGTGCATTATTTGTTTTATAAAACGGGTCGGTAATATGACTTTGTAGCGGAAAATTTGTTAAAACCGCTCCAAATTTCCTCAGATCGCACAGCAAGGAGACAACATCTGCTTTCTCTTATGACATCACAAGCGTAGCCAGTGTGATGCGCCCCCTGAGTAAGCGCATCAAAATCCTTGTGATAGATTCTAGAAAGAGCGCGTATTTCATGGCGCGTGTCTCAGTTTTACGCGGTAGAGGTAAAGTGATGCATTCAAAATGCACAGTGCTGCACAAAAAATGCACGGCTGGAAGGTCGCGTAAAATTAAAGCATGATCACGTGACATGCATACGCACTCGCTATTGACTACATCCTTTAGCCCGTTTTATAAATTGTATTATTTGTTTTCATTTATGCACTTTACCATGTCCGAAAACAAATTTTGTGTATATTCTATACATGACAATATATTATCTTGAAATCTTGAAATCTTGATATCTGACCAAACGCGTGTGCTCGTTGCTACTTTTATTCATTGTATGTTTCATTTCAAATCAGTGCAACTGCTGTATAGGTTATATTCAAAGCACAAGTTGTAATCAATCTGTCTACCAAACAGTTATGAGATCCCGCCTTCCAACTACATGGCCAATGTCAAACGTGACAGACGGAGTAAAACACTGGGTTGTGACCCTGATGACCCCGACCAACCGATTCCGGAGCAATGATAAGGGCGTAACCAAGTATGGCGAAATATCGGATCACGTGGAGATGAAATATTTACCAATCTGGTGATATGATCAACTAGCTGGGACAGAAATCACAGGCTTTAAACCTGTCAAACAAGCTTGATTTCAATTCTAAGTTTCAAATGGTTTCAGTCGTAAAGGAGTGTTAAATCTACCTATTATATACTACAGCGTAGAGGCCGTTTCGGATTAATAGGTCAATATTTTCAATAAAAAAATTATAAATATATATATCAGAGGCTTGAAACCTGCCAAACAAGCTTGATTTAAATTGTAAAATTCAAATGGTTTCAGTCGTACAGGAATGTTAAATCTACCTATATAATGAATAATCTTGGTGGAGGTAGAGCTGCAATCTACTGTCATTTTAAAGATATAAAGATGCTATGCTTATCGAACCTCCTAAAGGCCCAAGTAACGGGCCAACTCCAAGTAGGTGTACCCTAAAACGATTTTGTGGCCCGCTTTGGGGTGAGTGCAAGTATGATATCAGAATTTCGGGTAAAATTTCTTAAGAATTGAGAAGGTAAAGACAGGCCGAGGAGTGGGCGTCCAGAAAAGACAACCCTGCTAGCAGATCACGTTGTCTGCATCAAGGAATCAAAGGATATCCGGATAGAACAGTGAGATTTAACAAATCTGTTCTTTTTTGAAGAGTCAAAATTCTGTCCCAGGTAGCTGGACGGCACAATCAAGGTCTAGCAAACTCCTAGCAAATGGATTGTTGCCTGTACTTCGAGCATCACTGCATCAACATCATTCAAACTCAACCCATGCACATTAAGTCATTATGGGAATTCACTATGGAAAAAATGACTTTTGCGACTGTTCATTTTTGACCTTGCTGCATATTCAGAAAGATTGCGCATTCCCCGACTACTGTAGCATTACAAATGACACATCACTGTGAAAAGGAATAATCAAGCCCTCTAATGATACATTCACATATATTGTGAAGGAACAAGAAATTGATTACCCCGCAAATGTGAATTGCTAAGGAGCTACTATAAAGAAAATTTTGCTCGCCATTAGCTTGTCATTAAAATGTATACACTGAGCAAGGCCCGAGGAGGGCCGAAAATTCTGAAGAATAAAAACTAATGTTGCATTCATACACATGGCGTACCCTCTCTTTTTCAAGCTGTTACTATATATATATTCCTTTGTCGGTTAATTAAAGAGGGTTGAAGATTTGTCAGTCTGTCGGTTAAGCAAATTTGGAGTCTCGCCGAAACCACTGGCCCGTCTCCGTGGTCTAATTGGTTAAGGCATTGGCGTTCGTAGCCAAAGGCCCGGGTTCGATTCCCGGCGGAGACATTTTTTCAACCTTTGCAAAATTTCCAAAATGGTAGGACAGCTCTGGGGAACTTTGATTCATGCAATGATATTATTCTCTCAATTGTCTCATATATATATATATATATATATATATATATATATATATACATGCTGTTCTTGCATGTAAATAAGAAGAAATGATAAACAGTTGTACTATTTTTATGTATACTTTCCTTTTTCGGGGATTAGAATTACTTACAATATGTGTCTAAGTATGATAAGAAATTGTAATCATGAAATTTTGTGATAAGGATAAGTGATTTTCTTGTCAAATAAAGCCTAGGTCATTTTTAGCGATCTATTCTAGCAATTTTACAACCTTGTTCGATAAAGTGATTTGTCAGTTTTTCTTTTGGCAGTTGAAATTGACCCCAACCATGAACATAACTGATACGTTTATGCCCCAACCAAGCATTCTGGCATCTTTTGACAATCTGGAATTCTCTTACTCTTTCGAGATTTTACTTTGTGATAGACAATTCTTGCCTTTTGTGCAGGCTGTCGGGGGTGCTGCTATATTATTTTGGAATATACTGATTTATGCTACGATTATGCGAAATGAGAAGAATGACACCGATAGTTATGGTTCTGGTCGAGATTCTATACGGTGAAGAAAGCAGGATAAAGGTTTTTAAAACCTTATACATGTTGGATAGACAGGATGTATAAATTTGTACATACAGTACATGTATTAAGCATGTTAGTGAATTATCGAAACGAATCTCATCATGTATATATATATATATATATATATATATATATATATATTTCATCTTGGCAACTGTCACTATTTCATAAAACGTGAAGTCACATGTAGTTTGCTGTAGTTGATTGTCACATATTACATGTAATTTTGTTACATGTGTAGGAAATTCCTCAGAAATTAACAATAGTTTAAGAAAAAAAAAATTTTCCAGTGCTAAACACAACACAACTCATCAGGAATCAATCCCGAACGACTGTTTTCTGGTAAAACCAAACTCGAACCTAATATATGGTTTGGTAGAACTATCATAACCATGTAATATGTTACCTTATTTTCAGTCCAAGTATAAGATAACAGACTCTACTGAATTGCTTGAATCAGTAAAGGATATCAAGTGTTTTTTTTCTCATTTCCAGTTGTTTTGTTGTTGCTTTTGTGGCTATGGCAAAGATGAATAAGTTTTACAATCCTTTGCTACATTATATTGTAGCTATACTTTCCCCCTAGTTCCTCTTTGTACTTAAAATACTTGCATTAATATGTGAATGCTTACGTGATTCCTATTCTTTCTTACCATGCATATATCATTTTACAACTTCTTTCTACCAAAACCGGAAAGAATATCATTACAGGGAAATAAACAGACAGAGGTTCTAAATGGATTCATGACAACCGAGGGGCGCCCCCCCCCCCGTCAAAAAATGGGGCGAATACCCTCCCCCCACCCCCCCCCCCCCCCCCCACTTTTCATGACTGAAAGAGAGTAGAGAAGGGAAAAGGAAAAAAGAAAGAGGAGAGGAAAGAATAAAAAGAGAAAGGAAGGGAAAAGACAAGAAAAGAAGAGAAAAGGAAGGAAAGAAAAAAGAAGAAAAATCAAAAATTGGGAAAGCCCAGAAGTGCTCGCTTGCATTTTAAGTATCTTAACCTATGCCGGTTGTATTAATAATTATTACTATTCTTATGAGAATTCGGTTTGCATCTTGTGTCTCTAGCTAATGTTATACTGTTCTTCTAATGTTGGTTATATTATTGCAAGGAATCGAGCGGCAAGCTGACCTAGAAGAGATGAATTTTCAGGAGACAACGGCCTGAGACCAACAGCCTAGTAATATCATACTAATGGTGGGTGTCGGGCCGGTCAACCCGTCCGGAACCCGGCGGGTTGAGGGTTTTCGTCGGGTTCGTGCCGCTTCCGGGTTGACAGGTGAACTGCCTAAACCCGGTAATATCAACCCGGTGCATCAATTCATTTTTCTCTTTTTACAATGATCACAACTTTCAAGAATTCAAATCAGTTTCATGTCGTTTACGTCTTTATTTATGAACAAATGTCAGACCAAATCACGATGTTGACATCTACCGATACAAGATGTCAAACAAGCCATCACTTTTAAGAAATCACGTAGAGTCCAACTCCTATACAGAAGCAGCGGAACGTTTTTGAAAGTGGGGGCTGCGCATACAAACCAGGATAATCACTTCCGGGTTTTTGTACAGAGGCAAACGCGTGTCCACTCAAAAGAGTGGGGGGGGGGGGGGCTGCAGCCCCCAGCCCCCCCCCCCCCCCCCGGTTCCGCGGCCCCTGCTATAAGCCTACAAACAGGAAAATACGGCGGAGCTTACCAGTCCTGGCGCGCACTAGTTCCAGGTTTACACCACCGTGTAGGCTCTATAGGACATAAATTGTAATCATAAATTTACGCCATCAAGCGAATCTTACCTTGTCTGGTGTTTATCATTTTTATTTTGACAGTCATTTTGATCTCATTTTCGTGTCGTATTTGTGGCTTTTTTGAATGTATGATTCGTGTGAATTGTGCCTGTTGGTGTTGTGCATCGCAAGCTCGTTATATAAATCAAAGGAATCATTTCATCCTAAGATAAATTCAGAAAGTTTATTGAAATTATTTAATGATTGTTATGATATAATAATTATTAGTTTGCCATGATTACTGCATGGTTAGAAGTCTCAGTAATGATATTCTTCGCTATTTTAAAGTTAATTAGATTCTTCATTGTTTCGGTAAATTTTCGTAAATTTAATCTTTGAATTGATGAATGAAAGTTGCACACATGCGCATAGCATGTGCCGCAATGCGTCATTGCCGAAAATTGGCACGCACGTCACCCATGACGTCATTTACCAATTTGCGTAGTTAAATTCTACGAAATAATTCGTTAGGTAATTAATTATGCTAATTTATGTGAAAATCAGACTTTTTGCTATAAATCACTAGATGAAGCTCCAAATAGTCTAATTTTTGTTGTAAATACTCTTTGTAGTGTTAACAAGTAAACATGAAAAAAAAATGGAATCAAATCTGATTTCTTTGATTTCTTCAAATCTTGATTTGATTTTATTGTTTTTGAAATTTCTTATGTATTTCTTTGTTTTTCGACTTTTTGTTTTTCATTGTTTTTTCGATGAAATTTGTCGGCAATGCTATTTGGATCATAACCAGACTAAAACTAATTGATTTTGATCATTAATAGAAAAAAGAATCATACATTTTGAATTTTTGCTGAAAACACAATTTGTATTATATTTGTAGGCCTACATGAAATCATGTTTTTGAGCAATTTTTGACCCGACATGCGAGTACAAAATATTGCGTAACTTCAGAACTGCGTACCAGGATGTCACGAATTTTGTCTCAAAAGATGTGCGAGATGCTAAAGAAAAAAAGTCATGGCGCCGTGGCGACATCTAAGCGTTGCGGACATATCGCGCGAAACATCCAGGGGGATGGACTTCCCCCCCCCCCCCCCCCAGCCTTTTTAGGATTAAATTGGGCTTTGTATGGGCCAACGATCGAAAACATGGAAGTAAAACCAAAATTAATTCTTTAATTTCAAGAGTTCCATAACTTTGATAAAACTGCCAGTGTTTTAAGAAAATATATTTGGCGGATAAATAATTCATATCGTGCTGAAAGCTAGATCCCTTTCCCATTTGTTTGGATTGTCATCTCGTATTACTAATTTATTACACCACACTTGTTTTTTTTTTTTGTGTGTGTGGCTGCGCTTGTGATTGTGTACGCGTCGTGTGAGTGATGCCGTTTGAATCATTTAAAGGGGGTACCCAATGATGAAACAATGTTAGTTCATTTAAAAGAGCGGGATTTTATCAGCAGAAATTCATCTGTCTAAAGTCCTGTTGCCAAGGAAACCCCCAAATGTGGTAAGATTTCAGGATATTTTTGAACCCTCAGCTGTGACCCAGTTTCAACTGGGTACCCACTTTGACGTCAAAATGACGTCAAAGAGGGTACCTTGTCGCGCACTTCTAGCAAAATACGCGCAAGGTATAATACATGGGGTACAGTCAAGCGCGTAGCACAACTGCAATGCGCGAAGCTGGGTACCCACTTTTACGTCATACCTCATACTCAATTTTTTTTTGGTCAGCTCATAACTTTTCATGAGAAAATTAGCCAAAATGCATTGATTTCGATTGAAAATCATCATATTTTTAATGTCATTCTTCTTAGAATTCTATTCTCGATCATATATCAAAATTTTGTTTACCATTGTGTAATCACTTTAACAGTCATTTCCGAAATGAAAGCAATGTTCTTTGAACGATTAAACATGGTATTTTGACTAAAACTATGTTTTAAAGATCATCATTTTGCCATGGTTATATAAGAAATTGTCTCAGCAGTGATATTCTCCGCTTTTTCAAGTCAATTAGATATTTTTTCGTTTGGTATTTTTCGTCAATTTATTCATTGACTTTATAAATGAAAATTGCACGCATGCGCATATCATGTGCTGCAATGCGTCAATACGTCACTGCAGCTTTTCGCGGGCTTCTTAAATTTGGCTTGCTAGTACTTGTACGATCGAAAATATGGAAGTAAAATCGGAATTAATTCTTTAAGAGTTCCATAACTTTAATCACTCTTTCAGTGTTTGAAAAAAATATATATGGTCACATATGGTGGATAATTATTAAATATCGTGTAAAATAGATCTCTGTCCCCTTGTTTTGATTGTCATCTTTATCTAGACTTTCGTGGCACTGTGTGGATTGTTATTGTGTATGCGTCGAGTTGGTTGATGCTGTTTGAATGATCATACCCACTATGACATGTATGAGAACGGAAGATACCAATAAAATGTACGTTTAATACTTAAAGCACACTAGAACCTGTTCTCAGTAGACAAAATTTTTATTCTTTTCCACTCGCTCGCTTCAATCGCTCATAAAATCTAGAAACAAGATGGATTCGAGCAGCAAGCACTCTTAATCCAGCAGCGAGATGCCCGAATTATATCACAATATTTGAGCAGCAGGGTATCCGACTATCCTCGAATTCTAAAGGAAGACGTGCATTATAAAAATAAGTGTATTTGAGTGATGAATCCATATTCTATTTTTTTTTCTCTCATTCTTTTTTTTTTTTGTCGGTCAGTCGATCGCTCGTAGAAACAATGGTTTTGGACGGCAAGCAAATTGCCCAAGAAGAGTCATCGTCGGGAAATACACATGTATTTAGATATCTTAGAGGCTTATCGTGTACTTTGAAATAGCACTTCTACCTAGCTTGCTGCGCTCGCTCGTATAATATTTAGATCAGGATAGTTTCGGAAAGCAAACAATTTCAGCGAGTGAGGTGGCCGAATATACATATATTTCTAAATATCTGATATGCCTATAGCGTATTTTGAAGACCAAAAATTACTTCTACCGTCAGAAGAGTGTATTTTTCCTCGCTCGCTTCGCTCACTTATAATAATAATAATAGTATCGATGCTTATACAGCGCCGGTATCCACCAGGTCCTGACGTTCATGGCGCTCAACAAATTACACCTGACAATCGAGAAAAATACATATTGGAAAAATAAATTCTTAGACTACAAATGTAAGTAAGGAGAGAATAATCTTAAACTGAGGTACATACAAATCAACATAATTCAAGGAAATGCTAGCGGTAAAAGCTTAAGGGGATCCATTTAAAAAGAGATGAGATTTGAGGGCAGCTTTGAAGTCACTAAGGGTTGATAGGGTACGTATTTCAAGAGGGAGCCTATTCCAAAGATGAGGGCCAGAGTGAGAGAAGGCTCTATCCCCCAAAAAGCTCCGTGTCTTTGGGATTACCAAAAGGGAAGATTGAGAAGAACGTAGGTGTCTTGTAGGCTTGTACTCAGTTATTAAATTCACATTGTAGGAGGGAGCAGAGTCATGAAGGGAACGGAATACTAGTAATAATATCTTGAAGATGATCCTATCACATACAGGAAGCCAATGTAGGGCTTTAAGAACAGGAGTGATGTGGGTTCTACGGGAAGAAAAAGTGACAATGCGTGCAGCGGTATTTTGTAGTTTCTGGAGTCGAGCAATTTGGGTGTTGGGGAGTTGATAGAGTAAGGAGTTACAAAAATCTAAGCGTGAAGAGATGAGAGCATGGACAAGTTTATCTGTAGCTGAACGACTGAAGTATTTTCGAATGAAACCTAAACAGGATAGTTCCGGGCAGCCAACAACTGGAGGAGTGAGATGTCAAAATAGAGTCACATTTGGCAGCCAGGTGACCAAATATCATTTCTTATAGGTCTATAATAGTGTATTTTTATGACACATTATCTATACAAGACATCTGAGCAGGTTAGTTTTTAAATCATATCGACTAAATTTAGAGAAAAGGCGATATCAGTCAGAAAGCCAGGTCCATATTTCCCATACCACACGTTTTTTTCGGCCTACAAAATTTTTGAGCATGAGCGAACAATCAAACTTGGTTTAAATGCGCGATCGAGTGCATAATTACCGCGCGCATGAATTTCAGTGGGGCCGGCCGGCGCAGCGTTTCATCAACATTTGTTGTCTGACAACTGACAAGTTGTCAGATCTGACATCTTTCCTTGATTTTGATTAGCTGAGAAGCATCTTTACTATTGCAAAATTTGGATAAAACAGACTTTGTCAGATTTAACATTCGACAAGTCCTTTCATGAAACGCTCCCCAGGGCCGGTATTCTGAAAATCGTGTTATCTTTGCAATCAGAAATAGCGTACGCCATTGGCTCACATCGCGCACTTTTGTCTTGTGTGCTGGTCATTTGTTGGTTTATTTGTTATGACAATTAACACAGTGAAGATTAAGACAAAAGATCACACGATTTTCAGAATACCTGCCTTGGGGAGTTCATGGAATATGACATGGAAAATTAATTTTGGAAATCACTGTGAATGAAGTCAAAACAAAAACAGAAGGCATGGTAGGTACATGTAGGTACATGGTAGGTACAATCATCTTTCATATTTGTCATGAATTTGTTCAAGATGTAGATAATAATGATAATAGGGACTGGCCTTTCCGAGATATGAATTTTATATATTGCCCTCATTAGATTCATATCACCCTCGGCTCCCGCCTCGGGCGATATGATCTAATTTGGGCAATTATGATGTCATATCTTTATCAAGGCCAGTCCATTTAAATAACAGGAAGTGGTTATTTTTGGCTCGCTCGCTTCGCGCAAGCAAAGTTTAAGAAAAAAGCAAGGTTCATATTCTATCAAGAAGCGTCATTTCCCCCCAAATTTAAAAAACGCTTTCTGTCCCTTAAACATTCCATTAAAGTAATAACGATCAACAGCGATATTGTTTGGAAATAATTTCTTGTGTGTGGGGAGGGGGAGGTAGATTAGACTTAGAATGCAGCAGAACTGTCGGCAAATTTGGGGTCACCACCGTAAAGTTCGTCGGTCTTACAGCCCCCCCCCCTTAAAAAATGTTCTAGCGCCGCCCCTGGCCTCGGCCACAAGGGACTTCGCGCTCTTGATGTGCTCCTAAATAAAATTTTCAGGGTGTGGGCTTCAGGCCCCCCCCCCACCCACTTCAGAAATGCCTCCTACGCCTATGACTTGTTATAATGCATTTAATAAGTACTATTAGTCAAATGGAATGCGACTGTTGAACTTGAAATTTGAAATGTCGATCATCTCAAACTAAATCATTTTCTTGCCAACTTGGTTATAACAAGAAAAGTAATGTTTAAACAAGCAAAAATGATTCATCTGTGGGATAGGGATGGAACGTAAGCACCTGTAAGGAGTGGCAAATAAAGTCAGAGGCTATCAAAGTTTTTTTTTTTTTTTTTTTTTTTTTTTTTTTTTTTTTTTTTGGGGGGGGGGGTTCATTGGGGAGAGGCTGATACCCAAGCCCCGTGGCCCAGTAACTACGAGGGGGGCACGGAGGCACGTGCCCCCCCCCCCCCATCGGTTGGCAAAAAAGGAGAAAAGAAAGGAGAAGGAAAGAGAAAAGAAATGGGGAAACAAGGAAAAGAACAATGGTACATCGGGAAGCGCTCCCTCGCATCGCTCGATAGCATTTAAGTAACTTAACTAGTGACAATGTTGATTACTATTCCTATGAAATGAATCAGTTTGCATCATTATGTGTCTCAAATGTGATGTTATAGGCTGCTATTGTTCCGCTCATAGAATGTTAGTGATCAGAGGCGTCGATCCGGGGGGCAGGGGGCAGTTGCCCCCCCCCCCCCAAGAAAATTTCGAGAGACAAAGATATCAATTTCCCCCCCCCCCCGAATAATTCCCGAACCCCAAAAAAACAGGAAAAAAAGAAAGAGAAAAGAAATGAAAAGGTACGAAGGAAATAAAATGAAAGCGGAAAACAAGGAGAAAGAAAGGAAATGGGACACTAAGAAGCGCTCGCTCGCTTCGCTCGCTCGCATTCAAGTATCTTAACCAAGCAATGCCGATGATAATTACTATTCTTATGAAAGGAAATCGGTTTGCATTTTGTGCTTCTGTCTAATGTTATACTATTCTTCTACTAATAGGAAGTAATATAACATTACCAAACAAGATATCACTTCAAGAAATCGAGCGGTCCGTTGACATAGATGCACTTTCAGAAGATAATGGCCTAGATAGAAAACAAAAAACAAACACAAAAATATATTTTTCGTTAGCTCGCTCGCTACTCTCGCTGGTAAAAGCTAGATACATGATGATTCCGGGCAGCAAGTAGCTTATTATATCAGTGAGATTCTAAAATAGCATTATAATTGGGCAGCAAGGTGGTTGACAACAATTTTGGGACGAATCCATATAATTTTGCCAGGATCGGTCGTTGACTTTGCTCGCTATGGAAGAAACAGAATGGATTAGGGCTGCAAGCGAGGTAGCTAAAACAGTGTCATACTCGACACACAGGTGATCGGATGTATCATTTAGATAATGATAATCATTTAGATAATGATAATGCCTGTATGATATTATCATACAGGCATGACAGGTTTATAGTGTATACTGATGATAGTAATAATGATAATGATAATAATATTCCGTTCTTGTATGGCGCATATCACATTATTATCACATTATTATATATTTATGATGACAAAATAACACTTGTATCATATGGAAAAAATATATTTTTCCTCGCTCGTTGCGCTCGCTCGTTTAATATCAATGGTTTTGAAAAACAAACGAATTCGATGAAATGAGACCGAATAGATAATGTAGATGTTTCATGGGCTCACAGTGTAATTTGCTGAAAGGGTTACTACTTCTACCATGAAAAACAGTGTGTGCTTCCTCGCTCGCTTCACTCGCTCGTAATATTAAAAACAGAGTGGTTTTGGGGCCAGCAACAATGGATCAGCGATGTGACAAAATAGAATTCATATTTGGCAGCGAGGTAACCATATATATATATATATAATTGAAAAAAAGTCTGCTTGGCATCCATATAATACAAGAATTAGAGTTGGTAGTAGAATGCCATTAAAAAATAAAATCATAGATTTTAAAAGAAAACGGAGCATAGCTCTCAAAAATGAAAGGCGAAGTCACACTCTTCGTCAGTGCCCACGGTGTGACAAAAAGATGTAAAAAACAATATATATATATATATATATACATATATATATATATATATATATATTCGGTATCATAATATGCCTATATAGTGTATTTTGCCCTTTTTTGCCCTAAACCCTTGTCTCATAACAAGAGATTTGTTATTTTTGCTCGCTCGCCAAATCTAGCAAGATGCGTACTACAATTTCCCCAAATTGAAAATGCTTCACGTTGATATAGGCCTATATACGTGAGGGTATGTGTGTGTGTGTGTGTGTGTGTGTACAAATACGTATATATATATATATATATATATATATATATATATATATGTATATATACGTATATGTGATTATTGAGAGAATAATAGCGCAGCATGAATCAAAGTTCCCCAGAGCTTTCCTACCATTTTGGAAATTTTGCAAAGGTTGAAAAAATCGAACCCGGGCCTTTGGCTATGAACGCCAGTGCCTTAACCACTAGACCACGGAGATGGGCCAGTGGTTTTGGCGACTCCAAGTTCGCTTGACCGACAGATTGACAAATCTTCAACCCTCACTAATTAATTCCTTTGTTGGTGGCAGAGGAGTTTCGAACAATGTGCCGCACACCTCAGCTGGATCCGAGCGCATGCTTTTGGGATACATGACTATGTTGGAATAATAAACATTTTGTGATCGGGTAACATATACTGTACAACAGCTTTGGCAACTTTCATGGAAATAAATACATGTGAGACAATTGAGAGAATAATAGCGTAGCATGAATCAGTGTTCCCCAGAGCTGTCCTATATTAGTAGCCGTAGGTTCGTCTCCGCTTGGTCGTCTTGCCCCCCCCCCCCAATCCGAAAAAATGAATCGACGCCTCTGTTAGTGATATAACCAAACTGGATTTCACTCCAAGGAGGAAAAGAGCCCTTTCAGTAGATGGCCTATAGACTAAAAAAAAATAATAATAAAATTCCCATCCGTTCGTTCGCTAGCTCGCTACCCTCGCTAGTAAAGCTAGAAACAAGATGATTTCGGGCATGGCAATCATATTTCAGAAAACGAGTTAGCAAAGTATGATAACTGGGCAGCGAGGAGGTTCGCAAAATTCCCCGGCAAAATTACAGAGAAACATCTAGTGTATATTGTGACTTATCCATACTTACACACTAACCACTTGGTTTTTTTGGATCATAGCTCAAATGAGCTGTATCGAACAACTTTTAACAGAATTTGGAATAAAATCTAATTCAAAATATTTTGACAATTCATTATTTTGTTGAAATCGAATAAAGAATGTGATGACAATGGCGATTCATATGCAAATACCCCCAAAATAAAAGTTGCAGCAATCCCTATTCATATGGCAGTCTCTATTCACAGAATGGATTCTGGCTGTCAACTTCATCTCTTTGTTTTCGGACAATATGGTACAAACAATAATACGGAGGTGGCCTACAAAATTAATGATAGTCAAAACATGTGCCAATGAAAGGCATTCCAAACATGAGGCAATGGATGTTCGGCAAGGAAAAGTGTCAGCGCTCAATAGGATGCCCAAGTTGTCTGAAAATGAGAGATGGCATCTTGCCGGACGACAACCTAGGCATCCTTGAGCGCTGACATTTTTCCCTGGCAGACAACCAATGCCTCATGCATTTGGAATGAATTTGATGGGCACATAAACACAAAACAAAAAATAAGTTCCCCCCTAAAACATATCCCTGTATTTTTTCAATCAGGAACCTTTGATGAAATCTGAAACCAGACTCAGCATGTAGCAACACTTCTCATCTACATTTCCTGGAAAATTCAGTGCAAACCCTTCAGTCACGCTTCAATGAACACGACCTAAATGCAAAATTGTCATTTTTTGAAGTTCGCAAGCCTCGTGTCATGACTTTGATGTGATATCGGACATCTGCGTTTGAAGGCATGCAACATAAATTTTATTCGTTACCAAACATGCCAAATGAGCTGTGCATCAAATTTCATGCTTGAGTGAGCAAGAGGTGAAAATGGCAAAAGTTTTTGACATCTTTTGAGCGATGAATTTGATCTAATGCGGAGGAATTTATGTTTTGGAAGGGTGTTTGCAACTTTTGCAATTGATGCCTATCAATTCACGGTTGAATGAACACCTAATAAAAACAAAATATCACCATGTTGAAATTATCCAGTAATTATTACCTTAAATTTGTGCACTAAAAATCTTATTGATAACATTTTTAGCATGTCTACATGACCGGTGTACATGTATCAATGATCCTATGGCATTTAATTGAAAGTTCACGCTTCAGTGAGCATGTGGAACTGGAAAAGCTCTTCTTTCACCTATCGACCAAAATTCCTTTGCTTAATGTAGGTAACCATGAAAGTCTTCTTGTGGAGTTCGTCTGAGTTGATTTTCGTCGAAATCCCGACCTCTTACGCTTCAGGGAGCAAATGCTACGAGAAAATTATGCAAATGAGGTGAAAGTTTAGGGCATTGTCCCTGCTCCGTGCCGCATCGGATAGTTAATTTGGCGTAAGATCCTTTTAGTTATGCTACGGTCACAAAGCCCAAAATCAGTCTGCTCGATCGGCGGCCGGACGGCGAGTTTTTAGGCAATTTCGCCCGGGCACCGAGCAGCGGCCGCCCGGGCACTGCTGTTATTTAGGGCATCGCTCGGTCGCCGCTGAAGTTTTAGTGCGGAGTTAAAAATTCGGCGGCGCCTGCTCACTTTTCACTCGCCGCCCAAAATACGCTCGGTGCTTAAGCGGTCACCGCCCGGAGACTGACCTAATCGAGCGGTCGCCTTCGAGCTATTTAGGTCAAAAATCGAAGGCGCTAGATGAAAAGTCTGCCGAGCAGTTGCTGAACGGTCGGTCACCGGTGGGCTTGTGGATTTCGCTGTCGTGGTCGTAGAGATGGAATCAACGGCATCGTAGACCTCGTTGACCTGTCAGATGCAGTGCAAAAGCGTTTTTGTTGATATCCAAAAGGAGATCATATATATATATATATATATATATATATATACCCTGGTCGTTCCTGAGAAATTTCCGGAGAAGACCGGCGGGCCGCTGCGGTACACCTACGGGACACCCGCAGATTCCCCGCCGATCACCGGTCGGACGCCGGGCGATTTCTTAAAAATTTGCCGTTGGCAGGTGGGAGATCGTGCGGGAACCGGTGGGTCATCATTCGGTCACTGCTAGTACGCCGCGCGGAGAAAATCCCCCGATTTTGCCAACTATTTACTAAAATCGACGGGCAACCGACGGGAAATCGCCGACAGGAAATCGGCCGGGCATCGCTGAGGCTTTAGAGTCCGCTCGAAATCGTTGGGCGATGCTTTAATTCTAGCGGCGCCCGAGAAGGCTGCCAATCGGTCGGTCGCCGTTGGCTTTTGTGACCTTAGCCTAAGTAACCACAGGTAGATATGTGCCAAATTTCATGAAAAAACTCGCAGGAGATTAAACAATAATCATCGATGAAAATAAGCCAACTTTCAATTTTGTTAAAGTGTCAATGGGAGTGGAAACAAAAAACATGAAATCTGGCCTGTTTTCATCGATGATTAATGTTCAATCTTCTGCGAGTTTTTTCATGAAATTTGGCACATATCTCCCGGAGGACAATAATTAAAAGGATCTTACGCCAAATTAACTATCCGATGCGGCACGGAGCAGGGACAACGCCCTAAACTTTCACCTCATTTGCATAATTTTCTCGTCGCATTTGCTCCCTGAAGCGTAAGAGGTCGGGATTTCGACGAAAATCAACTCAGACGAACTCCCCAAGAAGACTTATGATTGTCACCCACATTAAGCAATGGAATTTTGGTCGATAGGTGAAAGAGGAGCTTTTCCAGTTCCATGTGCTCACTGAAGCGTTGAACTTTCAATTAAATGCCATGAGATCATTGATACATGTACACCGGTCATGTAGACATGCTAAAAATGTTATCAATAAGATTTTTAGTGCACAAATTTAAGGTAATAATTACTGGATAATTTCAACATGGTGATATTTTGTTTTTATTAGATGTTCATTCAACCGTGAATTGATAGGTATCAATTGCAAAAGTTGCAAACACCCTTCCAAAACATAAATTCCTCCGCATTAGATCAAATTCATCGCTCAAAAGATGTCAAAAACTTTTGCCATTTTCACCTCTTGCTCACTCAAGCATGAAATTTGATGCACAGCTCATTTGGCATGTTTGGTAACGAATAAAATTTATGTTGCATGCCTTCAAACGCAGAAGTATGTTCCGATATCACTGCATCAAAGTCATGACACGAGGCTTGCGAACTACAAAAAAGACAATTTTGCATTTAGGTCGTGTTCACTGAAGCGTGACTGAAGGGTTTGCCCTGATTTTTCCAGGAAATGTAGATGAGAAGTGTTGCTACATGCTGAGTCTGGTTTCAGATTTCATCAAAGGTTCCTGATCGAAAAAATACAGGGATATGTTTTAGGTGGAACTTATTTTTTGTTTTGTGTTTATTTTGACTGTCATTAATTTTATAGACTACCGCTGTGGTTTTGTTTATACCCTGTTGTCCGAAAACAAAGAGAAGAAGTTGGCAACCAGAAATCAATTCTGTGAATAGAGACTGTGATATTTTGGGGGTATTTGCATATGAATCGTCATTGTGCTAACATTCTCAGTTATTTGATTTCAACAAATGAAGTGTCAAATGTTTGGAATTGAATTTTCTTTTAAATTCTGTTAAAAGTTGTTCGCTACAACAAACCATATTCAAGCTATGATCAAAAGACAAAGTGGTTAGTTACTTTTTGTGAGGTGTGCATATATATTTGTGTGTGGGGGGGGGGCGGGTGGGCGTCGTTGAGTTTGCTCGCTTTTAAAACCAGAACAGTTTCGGACGGTGAGCGAGGTACCTATGAAGGGATTCATATTCAGCACACATGGGATCGAATAGATTATTTAGATATATTTCGATGATGAAATAATACTTCTACAATGAAAATAGGAAGTTTTTTCTCGCTCGCTGCACTCCCTCGTTAAATAATTGTTTAATGATTTTTAAAGCAATTAAATTAGTCGAGTGAGGTGACCAAATAAATAATTTAGATGTTTCATATGCTCACAATGTCATTTACTGAAGGAGTAAGTGTGTTCCTCCTCGCTCGCTTCGCTCGCTCGTATATAATGGTTAGAGACATAGGGGTTTCGGACAGAAAACATTAGACCATGCACAGTGATGCAGGGACGTGCTAAAATGGAGTCACTGGCAGCGAGGTGACTAGATATTCAATTGAAATATCATGTAGTGGTCCGATAGTGTATTTTTATAGTAAAATAGCATGTCTTTTATTGCAAATTAAGTTGTATTTTCCGGCTAGCTCGCTTCGCTCGCAAGATTTAAAATCAGGATGGTATCTAGCAAGATGCATCATTTTTCAAAAATTTTAAAACGCTTTACGTCCCTAAAGACATCTTGGTTCGAGATTACTGTCGTTATTGTTAACATGATAGAAATAACCACACACACCCGAACAAACTTTTCCACTCGGTGCCATGGCTGTACCAGCAGGGGGGAGGGCAGGTTGGAGGTTGCCTCCTAGAAATTTTGAAAACTTAACTTTTTTTGACTGAAAATTGTCCAAAAAAAATTCACCAAAAGTGTGTACATGTACCAGATCCTTCAATTTCAATTTCAAAAATGCAAAAGCGCCCTCATGACGAGCTTGGTCACTTCCCTCCCTTGCTTTCGTATTTCTTAGAAAATTTCACGCGCCTTACCCCCCCCCCCCCCGGAAAAATTTCAGCATATACAGCCATGCTAGGTGCCCCCCTCCCCCATGTGTTGACCCTCTGTACGCCACTGCCCAAACAGGCAGAGTCCAGGGGCTGTAGGGCCTGCATTACGAAAACCTCGTATTGTGAATAAATCCGTATCAGGACTCCCCTGGGGACGACTCCCATCTGACAACACCCCCAGAGGACATCTCCCCCAGAGGACAAGTCCCCCGGAGGATATCTCCCCTGGAGGACAGGTCCCCCGGAGGGCAACTCCCCCGTGGACATCTCCCCCGGTGGACAACTCCCCCAAGGACAACTCCCCCGAGGACAACTCCCCCGTGGACGACTCGCATCTGACAACTCCCCCGGAGGCCTTCCCACCAACCCCCCCCCCCCCCCCTTTGAGGACAAATTGTTTTTAATGACAACGCCTTACCTGTGAGGAACTGTAAAATTGTATGAATTTATCTTTTTTAAAAGCAATCTTAAGCAAAAAATCCAGTCATTTTTTTATTACAACTCTCCCGGAGGAGAACAGCTCCTCGGGGATGACAAACAGGTATGGGGGGGGGGGGGGGTGTTATTCGCTTAGTAAGGTATACGGTGATTTGCCGCTCTAATTACTGACTTTTTTCCCCCCACCCTTTTGTGCTCATTTTTGCGCCAAAGCACACATTCAAGAAAATAAAACTCTAATAATGGGTACCCTTTTTCCGCCAAAAGGTGTTGGGTTTGGCAGCTCAAGCGGCACACTCCCATCTGAACCAAATCTACCCCCCCCCCCTCCCTTCCCCTCCCTCCCTTCCCCCTCCCTCCCCTCCCTCCCCTGTACAATTCCCCCGATGACAACTCCCCTGTGGACTACTTCTCCAGGGGATGTCATGTAATTTTCCTCCTCACCATTTCTCATCACAGTCAGTTTCAAACAATAGCCGCAGTTACATTTTAAATTGTACTCTGCTTAAATCATTAAAGGCACACACACCCATAAATATATTTTTTCAATGTTTTTCTGATTTCATCAAATATAAATTAATATTTGAAATTATTCTTCATATAACTTTTCCCTCAAATATCAATGAAATTATGAAATTAGTTATTAAAATAGTTACTGAGACACCCCCCATCTCCCGCGAGCGTCCTTTCTGATTTTAGATTGAGTAGGTGTATTAGTAGCAAACAATACAGGAGGCGTTCACAAAGTGCCCAGTGTACGCTTCAGTTGCGTAGATACAGGGGCTTCGATAGCCGGGGGGGGGGGGGGGGAGGTGAAATGCACCCGTAACATTTCGAAGTTGGTGTAGTATTTACGCGTGTACAAAAATGCATCTATGGGGCACCCCCCCCCCCCCCCAGTAATGAGAACCTATCTAAGATTATGGCATAATGGTCGGAGGATTGGGCCAAGGATGATTACAATAGGAGACGAAGTGATGGTTCGATACGACCAAGAACTTCGCTCCATAGGAGGAGGATGACAAAAACATTATTTTTGCGCTCTGGAATATCCTCTCGAATAGATAAACAAGCTAGCAGTATGCACCAAAAATTTTTGCAAAGAAAATCAAATTGTTTTTAGTCCCCGTCCTTTACCATCCATTCTCTCCTCTCTCCCTCTCTCCCTCTCTCCCTCCCTCTCTCTCTCTCTCTCTCTAACTCACTCCCCCTCCACTCTCTCTCCTCCCCTTTCTATTTCTTCTATGTCACTTTAGTCGTCATTTGTTTTTATTCGCAATATATTTTATTCATTCTTTTATTCTTATAAAATATACACCAGTGTGGCCAAATTCTGTTTTGTAGTCTAAGGGGTGGTTATTGTTAAGTTTGATATACTTAGTAACTGTTTACATTATAATTCATGTATACAAAGCACTTGTTATTTGTTCTCTTGAAAGGGGTATATTAAATCACTGCTTTTTAAATAGACTCCTCCACTTATATTAACTTAACATTGCCCAATTTCACTGAATCTATCTTAATCATTTACTACCAGAGGCGTCGATCCTGGGGGGGGGGGCAGGGGGGGCAGTTGCCCCCCCCCCCAAGAAAATTTCGGGGGGGAGGGGCAAAGATATCATTTTGCCCCCCCCCCCCCCAAATAATTTCCCAACCAAAAAAAGAAAAAATTAAGAGAAAAGAAAGGAAAAGGAAGAAAGGAAGTGAAATGAAAGCGTAAAACAAGAAAAAAGAAAGAAAATGGGAAATTGGGAAGCGCTCGCTCGCTTCGCTCGCTCGCATTTAAATATATTGACCGTTATTTCTTATGAAAGGAAATCGGTTTGCATCTTGTGTTTCTATCTAATGTTAGACTATTCTTCTACTCATTGGAAGTACTATAACCAAACAAGATATCACTCCTATGGGGTGTTGCAAGAAAGTTGCAACCGATTGCAAGTTGCAACTGATTGTCACTGGCCAATCAAAATCCTTGTGGCATGCATGTCTTCTTAAAAGGGCAGACCCTGAGCCAATCAGAATGGTTGTTTCAAAATTAGCAATTATTTGCAATTGATTGCAACCTTCTTGCAACACCCCACTAGAAATGGAGCGGCCAGTTGACCTAAAAATAGATAAACTTTGAGGAGACAACGGCCTGGATAAAAAAAAAAAAACGCAAAACAAAAACATATTTTTCGTTAACTCGCTCGCTACTCTCGCTGGTAAAAGATAGATACAAGATGATTTCGGGCACCAAGTAGTTTATTATAGCAGCGAGATTCCAAAATATCATTATATTTGGGCAGCAAGGTTGTTGACAAAGATTTTGGGACGAATCCATATAATTTTGCCGGGATCGGTCGTTGACTTTGCTCGCTATGGTAGAAACAGAATGGATTCGGACTGCAAGCGAGGTAGCTAAAACAGTGTCATATTCGGCACGCAGGTGATCGGATGTATTATTTAGATATCATACAGCCATGACAGGTTTGTAGTGTATTCTGATGATAATGATGATAATAATTTTCCGTTCTTGTATAGCGCATATCACATTTTTATCACATTATTATAATGACGAAATAACACTTCTATCATATAAAAAAGGGTATATTTTTCCTCGCTCGCTGCGCTCGCTCGTTTCATATTAATGGTTTTTGAAAAGCAAACGAATTCGGTGAGATGAGATCGAATAGATAATGTAGATGTTTCATTGGCTCACAGCGTAATTTGCCGAAGGGTTTACTACATCTACCATGAAAACAGTGTGTGCTTCCTCGCTCGCTTCGCTCGCTCGTAATATTAAGAAACTGAGTGGTTTGAGGGGCAGCAACAATGAACCAACGATGTGACAAAGTAGAGTTCATATTTAGCAGCGAGGTAACCATATACATATGTATTAGGTATCATTTATGCCTATATGATAACTAAACCCTTCTTTCATAACAAGAAATTTCTTATTTTTTGCTTGCTCGCTTCGCTCGCTCGCAAAATTGAAAAAGAAAAGCAGGATGGTTCACATAGCAAGTTGCCTAATTTCCCTAATTTGAAAATGCTTCACGTTGATAAAGGAATATGTTTATATATATATATATATATATATATATATATATATATATATATGTATGTATGTATATATGTGAGGGTGTGTGTGTGTGTGTGTGTGTACAAATAGTAGCCGTGGGTTCATCTCTGCTTGGTCGTCTTGTCCCCCCCCCCCCCCCCCCCCCCCGCAATCCGAAAAATGGATCGACGCCTCTGTTTACTACCATTATTAATATTCATTTTTATCGTAATTCTGTTTCATGATCTCGAGCATTTGATGTTTGATATAAAAAATGGAGATATATTCTGGAAATACATAAACCTTGAATCCTTGAACCTTTAACACAGGCTAATCTTATCTTAGCAATAAAATGTTTTTTTATTGAACCAGAAAAATAGGAAAAACAAGCAGGTGAAATTTCTGAAGAAAAAAGAACATAAATTAATTTGTCATTCAAATAGAATAATAATAATAATAATAATAAGTCTTATTTAGCCTGGGTAGAAAGCTTTATCAGCTGATCTTCCAGCGGGCCCTGCATAACACAATATGTTATTCTCCATTCTTAAATGCCGAGCGCCTGGCTAGGAGGCAGAAGGTCCTATTTTTGTAAGTCTTTGGTATGACTCAGCCGGGAATCGAACCCACGACCTCCCGTTCATGAGGCGGACGCTCTATCAATTGAGCTAACATGCCCGGTGTCGATTTAAATCAGTTTTCCTCCAGGAAGCTTGTCCTCGGGCCCGGGGGAATGGTCCTCCGGGGGAGTTTTCATCGGGGGAGTCGTCCTCCGGGGGAGATGTCCTCCGGGGGAGTTGTCCTAGAACCGAATTAATCACTTTATAGGTCTAAGATGCTTTCGCCTTGAGACTTTTTTGTTTCGTTTTGTTTCTTCTGCCAAGGGCATTGCGTTATATAAACCACACCGAGAATGCGAAGCAGAAATCTGCACTTCCTTCAATTCTTCTTGTTAATGCACGTTCACTCTGATTTTGATGATTTTCAGGCAACTATTTCAACATAGCATAAGAGTGTACATGTTGTTGCAGTCATAGAAACTTGGTTTAGTGTCGATAAACCAGCTTCTTGTTACCATCTACCTAAGTTTAACCTTTATCATCGTGATGACCGTGGACTACAGAAGGGAGGAGGCACTGCTCTCTATATACGGGATGATATCAACTCTACAGTGGTCTTTGAGCAGCTTGTACCCTCGCATCTTGAGATTTTATGGGTGACATTGACTTCATCATCCAGTATTAAGCTGTCTATACCTATATCGGGGTAGTTTATGCACGTCCTCGCTCACTATATCAGCAAGACATCATTGATCACATCATACAAAATGGGGAATTCTTCAGATAATGCTGCTCTAATCGTTTTGGGCGACTTCAATGATCTCCGAACTGAAGCAATTGAGCAGCATACATTAATGACTCAGATCGTTAGGCACGCAACTCGTAATCACTCAATATTAGATAAGATTCTTACCAGCATTCCGGAAAGATTTAGTGAACCTTTTGTCTGTGCACCAATCACTAATTCTGATCATCGAGACGTTATTGTTCAGCCTCATCATCCAATCCAATCTGCGGAGTCCTCTGACATTACATTCCCGGGGGGGGGGGGGGGGGGGTCACTCTCCACATGGCCTGCTACGCACCCGCGTCCAGAAGAAGCGTCGAAAAGGGTCCCGTTTCAGGCACTCAGGCGTCGTCGACGTCTTTGGCAAAAAGGGTTGCTTTTCAGCACCATTCGCTGGTAAATCGCCTCTTAGCTAGGGTAGCCTTTTCTCACTCTTCACGCCATTTAGGGTTGCTAATTTGGTTATGCAGATTACGCCATTTAGGGGTGCAAATTTAGGCAAATTTGAACATACCTACGCCATTACACCATAGGGATACAAAATAATCCTCGCACACGCCGGCGCGGCCAGCGCCAGCACTTGTGAGAGTGACCCCCGTACAGTCCCCCAAGCTAGTCTCTTACACCCGGCTCTATACTAGGCAGCACGCGTTACCATACACACGCCCATAGGTCGCAGAGGATGCTATGCTATGGCTATGCTAATCATCGATGCTAATGCAACCGTTCGTGCCTGTTTGAAGCGACTATGCTCGGCTGCACGGCATGCATTTGCACCATCGATATTTTAACAAATGGATAAAGCAACAGTGCCCTCGTTGGAAGCCGACCACAGACACCGGAAACACTTAAAAGTACTCTCAAGTGCCACAATTTCTTTTTTATATCTAGCATTTTCCAAACATCTCAAAACACATTATTATGTCATCGTGAGTTTCATTTGACGGAAATTTTATTACCATAGAAGAGCTGTTTATTGGTGAGTAAATATATCAAGTCTGAGAAAAAGTTTTACTCGTGTGTACGTTGTTTCACTGGTTTTCTTTCGTGTTGTTATTCCTAGAGGCCAGCCCCATATACTGTTAATTGTGTTGTGTTTTTCAATTCAAGTCAGTAGTGGCCTAGCGTTACTTACATGTAGATCTATCCTGTCCTTGATTGACCCACTCACGGGAGTGATAGCTTGACTTGTCTTTGTGTACAATTCAATGCAAAAACAAAATTGCATTTCTGAATGAATAGACTAGTATATTTCAGCTTAATGAATTATTTAACCACAAATGGTAGGTGCAAAAATCACACGAGTAAATTTTTTTTCTCAGACTTAAAGGGTAAGTCCACCCTAGAAATTTCACTGTTTCAATAAAAGGAGATAAATTTGAACAGCATTTTAAAAAAGAAATGAGCAAAATATGGAGTCTCCGAGGCGTCGCAAGAAATTCGAGCATGCTCGATTTTTTTTTTTTTTTTTTTTTTTTTTGGGGGGGGGGGAGACTTTTTACAGTCTCTGCAAAGTCTCCGCGACGTCTCCGAGACGTATCCATTAGTTGCGGAGACTAATTATATCCGCGACTGCTGAGACGTCTCTGCAATATCTCCGAGACGACTCTGAGCCATCTCAGAGACGTCGCGGAGACTAGGAGGAGACCAGAAAGACTGATGAGACGTTGCAGAATGCAGAGACGTCTCCGCGACTCTACCGGATGATGTTTGACCCACTTTAGAAACCGCGTGACTGAACGCGTGCTGACATTCCTCCTGGTCCAAGGCAGGTGCATGATCCTGCAAATGCTCCATTATAATTATTTTGAAACTTGTCGTAGAGACGTCTCCGATGGTGAGATAGGGCCTTTAGGTATCAAATTAATCGATTTCAATGTTTACGCCACTTAGGGTGTCAAATTAGGGGATTTCCTTGTTCACGCCACTTAAGGTGGCTTTTTTCATGGGTTACGCCATTTAGGGTTGCAAATTTGGTTAATAGGTTACGCCATTTAGGGTGCATTTCTGAGGTTGTCGGACACGGGTGGGTAGCAGGCCATGTGGAGAGTGACCTCCTCCCCCCCCCCCCCCGGCCCCCCCCCGGGATTACATTTCGTCCGTATCGTGACTCTTCAGTACGATATTTTGGACAATGGATCACGCATCATCAGTGGGATGAGCTGAATAGTTTGAACGATCCTGAGGAAGAGGTCAGTGTTGTCCTAGACACTCTTTCTAGTACGTACAGGCAATGTTTTCCTGAACTAACTACTAAGCGTAAAACCACAGACAACCCATGGCTTACTGATAGTATACGACATTCCATAAAAAACGAGATAAAGCTTACAAATGTGGAAAGACTGATGTTTATCGTAAATTACGTAACGAGATTCAGCATGACATCAGAATGGCCAAATTGAAGTACTACCGAAATAAAATAGAGTGCCTCAAAAAGAGTGAACCTGGTAAATGGCATAAACAGATTCGTTATCTTACCGAAGCTACAAAGCAACATTTGAAAATCAGCGACAAAACTCCTCTACAAATGGCAAATGATTTGAACTCATTTTTTGCCAATACTTGTACCAAGTTACCTCCGTTAGACTTGTCAAAGTTACCTGCTTATCTCCCTGCACCATCTTTTCCTCCTCGGATTATGGTGCATCAGGTTTATGCTAGTCACAAGCGTCTAAATGCTTCGAAGGCTGCCCATCCTAGTGACATCCCTGTCCGCTTGATTAAGGAATTTGCCTTGGAACTTTCCTCACCTCTCACCAAAATCTACAATGACTGTTTACGTTCAGGATGTTTTCCTTCGAGGAGGAAAAATGCCTCTGTTTGTGCCGTGCCTAAAGATCCAAATGTGAGAGAATTCTCCCAACTTTGGCCTATTTCCGTAACATAAGTTTTCGCCAGAATCGTGGAAAGTTTTCTCGCTGAATGGCTTACTTCAGACTTTGGACATGACATGGATCGTTCACAGCGTTCACAGTATGGTAACCTCAAGGGTAGCTCCATCAAGGGTAGCTCCACCTTGTGAGCTTGATTGATGTCATCCAGAGCAATCTTGATAAGCAAGGGCACTATGTGAATTTGTGTGCTGTTGATTTTCTGAAGGCCTTCGACCTCATCAATCACACTTTGGCAATTCAGAAGCTCATCAGTCTTGATGTGGATACCTCTATTCTCCCGACGGTCTGTAGCTTCCTCACACATCGCTCGCAAACAGTGCATTATCAGGGTAAGACTTCTTCATCCTTGAACCTCTCATGTGGAGTCCCCCAAGGAACAAAATTGGGTCCGGTAATTTTTTTTACCATGATTAAAGATGCCGCTTTAAGCTTTAACCACTGATTATGGTTGGAAATATTTGGATGCCTTGAGTCTTCTTGAAGTTGTTCGCAAATGTCAAGTTAGTTCATTGGGTTCATTGCAGAGCCATATTGATGCCTTGAGCGAATGGTGTGTTGCAAATGACATGAAACTAAAACCTGAGAAATGTAAGGCCATGCAGTTTAGCTTCAGGAAATCTCTCCCTCCTAAAGCGCCTCTTCATATCAATGATTGCCGTTTAGAATGGGTGGAATCCATGGTGTTACTCGGAATCACGATACAGTCTAATCTCAAGTTTGATCGTCAGGTTGCATGAGCTCGCGATGATCTCACGCACCGCACGGCGATTTTACATCTTCAGTGTTCTGAAGAAGCATGGCGCAAATGTGAATGATCTTGTGACCATCTACAAGACCTACATATGCCCGCTATTAGAGTTCGGATCGCCAGTTTAATTTGGAGTTCTAGTTTGACTACAGCCCAGACTGAAGAACTAGAACGCGTTAAGAAGCGAGCTTTACGCTGTATTGCATTCCCGAATGTCTTGCCGTATGCTGAACAGCTTGCCTTGTATGGTCTCTCAACACTTAAAGGACGTAGGGATGGACTCTTGCTTCGTTTCGGTCTTGGTTGCTGAGATCTGAGCGTCATCGCGATTTGCTACCCCCCCCCCCCCCCCCCCCCCCTACCAGACAGTCGCAGTCCCGCTCTAGACTTCAGCTAAGAAACTCTGAATGCCAGAACTCGCAGATAAAAACAATCTGCGATACCGTATATCGTATCTTGTTCTCAACTCAGCTGCAGTATGATTATGGGTTTATCATGTACATGTATATGCATATCTTGCCAATGCCTCTTTGCATATTTTCACCTTTTTCCTTTTCTCTTCTTTCTCTATTTGACCTCTTGTTTTCATCCTTCATGACCCTACGTCTGCTTTCCTCTCTTCTTTTTAACTCCCCTTACACTTCTTTCCGTCTTTTCTCCCTTTTCTCTTCTCTACTTTATTACCAACTTCCTGTAGCTCTTCTTTTCCTATTTCTCTTTCACCTTCTATTAAGTTAATTATGGACTAGTTGTTGCTTAATCTTATGTTTAAATTGTAATAATATCTCGATCAACTTACCGTCCTACTTTGCCAATAATGTTTTAATTCGAATTTTTAAACCAGTTTTTGTTGCTTGATTTCCTTAAATGTTCAGATTTGTACACTTTAGATGGATCAATTCAACCCGTTTTTTAAGATTCTTCATGTATGGGAAGTTATGTTGATGCCTTCTCGTCTGTCCCTTTCTCTCTCCTTTTCTCTGTCTTTCTCTCCCTATCTTCTTAACTTTACCTCAACTCTCCTTCCTCTATTCTGTTTTGCTTCATCTATTGACCACTTCCTTTTTCTACTACCCTCTTTCTCGTGACCCTTTCTTCTTCTGTTATGTCGTTTCTTTGGTTCTCTTTTTCCTTTTCTTTCATCTTTTTTCCCCTTTCTTTCGCGTATCTTTATTCCCCTTCTTCTGCATCACATATTCCCTTCGTCTTCTTTGTACATTTACATGATATATTCACAGAGCCAGCTAGCATATTAGCCTTTTGTCTTTAGTTGGGCCTTTTTATGTTTTTATACCCAATTCTTTTTTCTTATAGATTCACGACGTTTGTACATGATTCATTGATCAACTTTATATTGTTCTTTGTCGATATTATATTTCTTCCCTCTCTCTTGTCTTTGTAAGCTTCTTCTTCTTCTTCCTCTTCTTCTTTTTCTTCTTCTTCTTCCTCTTCTCCTTCTTCTACTGTTATCTTCTTTTTTTCTGTCTTCTTCTTCTCTCTCTGCTTCCCTTTGCTCCCTTCTTTTTCTATTAATTTTGTTCCTCTTTCTTGTTTATATGTTTATAATCAGCCATGTTTAATTATGCTATTGCCTATTTCAAATCTCAAATGTTTGAAATTTTATATTGTTCATGATTTATGTACATTTGACTTTTTAGCCTTCTATCTATATCATGGGCAATTCCATGATTAAGTGGACATCGCCTCCAACTTTTTTTTTTCTCTCAAATTCAGGGATCAAATTTTGGTTAAAATTCAGTTGTAAATGCAAGGGGGTTTCATATTCACATCCCCCCCCCCCAGAAAGTCTCCTTATAGGAGAATCCGAACCATGCAAAAGTTTAGATATATGGGACTACACACAGTTTTTTAGACTTGGAAAACTGTTGTTGCTTTTGTATATTTTTCGGTTGGATAATCTGAAGGTTATTATGTCACACCAAATTAAAAGAAATATTCAAAAACAAGCTGCGGTAAAGGTATACAAATCTGAAATATGTAGTGCTGGACAAGATGTAATATGACTAACCGTAACGCGACTAACCGAGATTTTGAGGTCTACTTTTAAAAAATAGAGAGTTAATATTTTTAAACTTTGTGGGTAAACATTTTTCGTCATGTGAAAAGTAAAACTGATATGGCTCTGTGTTTGAGCTACACCACAGTAAGGATGGATTTTTTTCAAAAACATTGATTTTTTTTTTCTTGTGTCCTTTATTTTTTTTTTTTTGTAGCGTCACTAACCAAGATTAAGAGTTCAATTGCTTTTTATTTTTGTTATGTAGACCTGGTGTGAGTGAATATGTCGTACATGTAATAGGATTAGGACTTGAAATGAAATAGATTTTGAATCAGCTGTATAACAGGTATGAAAATTTCTTTAAATGTAACGTTACTAATCGTTAAATTACCCTCATGTAGTCCACTTCCAGGTTACATGCTTTTATCACTGGTTCATCATCTTCTTTTCTCAACACATGACTCATCCATCTCAACCAATCTCTTAACTACCTCCACTTCCATCATAATTAAGATGAAAGTAACACCTTCATTCCAGCTGACAGACAGCCCACTAAAGTGAAGAAATTCTGAAAAAAGAAAATTATCTGGAAGGGTGATACACCTACATCTTTCATACTGTCGGTCTTGTAGGCCACCTTATATGTCCTATGTCTATAATACTAACAGGGTAGAATTGCTAATTATCTGTTGCATAATAACTTTAATGATGAGTTAGAAGGTGCATAACCACAAACACAGTTAGCTAGTCCATAAGTATAGTTTACCTTTGCACTACAGCATTTATTTGGTAAACTGAAATAAAATATTCTTTCATTTACATTCTGTCATGATCATCTGCACAATTCATAGTGATTTTAAAATTTATAAAAGAATATAAGAATGTATTCAATTTATGTACGGTCCAACACATGCACTTCCACCACATGTACAGTGTAGCAACATCACAAACTATATAATGTGTCCCTTTTCTTTGTTAAAAGGGAAACACGTGATTTACAGCAGATTCCAATAACAAGAACATTTACATTATTCAGATTTCCGAACCTCTTGGAAGAACAGAATAATGCCTCTGAATAATTACGGTGTAGTTGTATAACATCACAAACCATATAATGTGTCCCTTTTCTTTGTTAAAAGTGAAACACAGGATTCACAGCAGAGAATTACAAGAACATTTACATTATTCAGATTTCTGGACCTCTAGGAAGAACAGAGTTGTTTAATGATGCCTCTGAATAGAACTTTTCAGCTGTACTTTAATTTGAGAACTTTGATTTACAATTTTGTTTATATTATCTGTTTGTTTTATATGTTTATATGTGATGTCTTTTTATTATTATGGAAATAAAAAAAACCAAACCAAACCAGTACATGTGTAACGATTTAGATTACAAATGTAAAATAACTGTTCCAAACAAAAAGGGAGAGTGAGATTAGTTGTATATAAACACAGGTGTCTAGTGCGAGATACATGTATGGAGATTATTGAATTGATGAGAAATTCACTTACTTTCCCCAAAAGGTACTTCCATTACACAAAGAAATGAGTATATGGGACAAAACACAAATCTGGCCTGAATGTTACCCTAAACTTTTCAGATTTTTCTTGTCATACTTAGTATTGCCAATATGAGGGCAAGAGCAATCCTTTCTAGGGGACATTTTTACCATGATATTCTTCCTAACTGACATCATCTTTTCCAGAACTCAAGCTTTACTTTAAAATGTAAAGGTGCCCCTATCAACATATTTATGCAACTTTAAAAAAATCTGATATGAATTCATGGTTAGTGTCATTATTTCAATCAATTGTTCAAATAAAATTCACGTCCCAAACACCATTCAAAACATTAACAGCTAAAACAAAGAAGAGATCTACAATAACTTTATTTCACCTACATGCATGTATTGTCCAGGTCTACTAGTAAATTTAACTTAGAGTTTGTTAGAATTCACACATGCTCAATTTTTCTGATTAATATTGATATCAATACAGTAAAATTTTGTGACAATAAACTGCTAAGGATCAAAGAAACTGACTTGTTAAGTTGTTATTATACATACAAATGCAAAAAAGTTGTTATTATATAAATAATTCATTTTTGCAAGTGCATTAGTGCATATGCACTGCACAAACGTTGAGTCACAATGGGAAAATGAACGAGATTTTGTCAAGTTCATGATAAAACTCATTGTCACTTAACTGAGTGCAGTGCGTATCGCTAATGCATGAGCCACAAAACATGAATTATTTGTTTTGTAAAACGGGTCAGCAATATGAATATAAAACCAGAGAATAAGCTATGAACCTGATTGAAATGTCAAGATTTGCACAGTCATGGAGGCTGCCATTTTCTTTCTTTTGTGACATCACGTTTGATATAAGTGCAGCCTAGCCTAATAGTGTAATGCACTTCTTGGTATGCGTATCATTGTCCTTGCTATATAAAACTATGCGTATTTGTGTTTGTGCCCAGAGGTAGCATACACATGCATTAGGATTTTGAGCCAGAGAGCATTATGCTTTTTTGCTGCGCACTTTTTGCATTCTGGTGCATGTTAGAGAAAAATTAAAGAGTACACACATGACACTTTCAGCGTGTGTGATTTTCCTTCTTTTATGACAATGTATGACAACATATTTCTTAAATTCATGAAATGTTCTTGAATAGAACACTAAAAAATTACTTTTACACACTTTTGGTACCCACGGTACTGCGCTGAAAGAATTGAATAATTCAGCAAAATGTTGAAACGTTGAATGGTACCCCAGGGTACCATACACTGCATCACATATGGATACATACCGGTATATAAATTATGAAATATTATTATACAAAATCATTAATCAAAATCCATCAAAAAATATGGATGACTGAAAAATCAGGATCAAGGAGAATCAAGAATTATGACATCATTATATTCAGCTTTCCTTCTTGTTCTTGTGGATGTTGTTTTTGTTGCCGCTGCCACTGCTGCTGATGATGAGGAGGCAGAAGACGAAGATGACAATGTTAATGACGACTGTCTTGTACCGTCATCAAACATGGAGCATAGAAGATCCCTTTGGCCACCACCTTTGCAGAAGAGTCGCATCTTGAGGGACGGTTTAGCAGGAGTGGGTAATTTGACATTGTCCGGTACAAGTGGGGACAAGACATTTTCAGTGCATGTTGAAGTGCCACTCCTTTCCACATCTGGACAGTCAAAAGAAGGGCAAGAGCATGAAAAATGAGGAAGATCCGTGAAGGCACATTATGACAAAGAATAAGCAGAACCCCAAACTATGCAAGGAAAGTGATTTGAGGGTATCAGTTTGAGAAACCAAATTCATAAAAACATCTTAATAGGATGAATGTAAAAAGTGAAGGAGGAAATCTTAATTTTAGAATGTCAATTGCTGGTTAAATCCTCAAGTAACATTTTAACAAATGGTTTTGTGTGAATTGAAGAGGGGTAGAGATAAATTAAACGATAAGAGTGGAGAAAGGAAAGAAAAACCAAGAAGGGTGCAAGTACAGGGAAAGCACATTTGACTACAAGATTTTCATCCTCAACTATAAGTGAAGGTGAAGGCAAGGAGAGAGATGTCTATTGACAAATCTGGCTTACGAGATGTTATAGTCCTCTCCCATGTTTTAATACTTGATTTGTCTAATTGCCTATAATCCACTCATGAGGACAACTTTTGCATGGTCATGGAGATTTCATTGATTCCAGTTTTACCTTAACGTAGATGAGGTTTACAGTTCACCGAAAGGACTGTGAGTTGTCCTGAACGTTTCAGACAGCTCGAGTGTCCATCATCATCATCCTGATGACGGACAGTCAAGCTGTGCGAAACGTCGAGTCTTCTCTCCTCGTTGCCTTCTCAACTGATTTACAGTCCTTTTTAGGGCTTCAACAAATCTCAAGAAAGATACTCTCCACCCTCTCCCAATCTATCTTGGCTTTCCATTTCTCCTCCCCCTCACCTTTCTCTACTCTCTCCAAGTCACAGTCCTTTCAGGACTTACCACATGGTGAACCATAAACCTCATCTACGTTATCAATACCACCATGCAAACCACCACCTTCACAGTTTTACCATGTAATGAACCTTGCCTACATTATCTGGCATAAATTAGATAGTGATAATGAGAAATAGAGACCTAATTATAGGATTACATACCAGGAGTAGTAGGCTGTATTTCACCAAGGACGCTCTTCTCTTTGTGAAGAAAAGACGGTAGGTTGCCAGGATTGAAGACACATGATTTTCGATGCAAGGAGATTGTATCTAGCTTGCCAAGATACTCACATCCCTTCCGACGGAAAGGACATGCCACCATGTGATCGCCAATCACATTGGCAACAATGACGTCATAATGTAAGTCTGAACGTTTCAAGGGACGCCTGATATAAAAAGGTGATCGAAAATCATTTTAAGACAATAGAAATTTCATTCCCCAAATATAAGGTTTTGTTTAAGGTTGGTTCCAAAACAGGTTGTCACTTGTCAGTAAGGGGCTCTGGAACACTGCCCTCTCCCTCCCCATGCCAAAGTTTATTAACTGTTACTTACAAATAGGCCAATGTTATGCATGAATTTGTTGTCACATTGCAAAATCTGAAAATCTTTTTACTCTTTCCTGCAAAACTTCCTGCAAAACTGAATACATCAGGACTTCTTCTTGTTCCTTTTACATTTTCACAATACAAACTATCTGTGATTACAACATTTAATAAATCGCACATATCTTGATGTTAATCCTGTTCAAACTTCATAAATGTGATTTTCCAACGTGTTAAGAAGATTGGATTGCTACTTAAAGAAGCTCTGGCATGAGATTTAAAAGAATATTTTATGACATTCTCAAGTACTTCACTATTATTTGTTGATGAGAGCATTCTTGACTATTCACCTGTCTTCTGGGCAGTTCTTCTTGTGCTGCAGCCATGTATAGATACACTGTGACAAAATAATAACAATAATATTGTGAAGAATTTGTATTTTACAGACTGATCATTAATCAATCATCAAACTTAAGGATTGTATACAGCCAAATATTAACCTTTTCAGAAATGGTTAATCACTTGAACTGAATCATTCACAATACATTTGTCAGATAAGGGATCTACAATCAAAAATATCAATCCCCTTCTCCACTTCAGCTTAGAGGCTATCTAAAGGATGTAATATTTGGCAGAGACAAAAGGAGGTCTAATTGCTAAACTGCTTGGCTCTGTTATCAAATTGTTTGGGGGATCAGGCTTGTATCCTTACTTCAATAAGTTTTAAAAACTACAGGTACCAACATTAAAATCTAAGTAAAGGTAAAAGTGATTTATAAATTTACAAACTGACATAATCACATATTTGGTGCACTGGAAATTTAAATCTTTGAGCTATAATCAGTACATATAAAGACCTTTACATGCCCTCTCTTTCCATTTATGCAAGAGCCCATGAACACAATGCCTCTCTCAAAACTGTTACAATTTGAGGGTCCATGTGGACGGAAGTCAACTGTCACCTCTGTTGCTTGAAGCTCTTTGATTGTTCAACCTCTAGGGTTGGTATAATGTGTACAGTATCAAACGCAGATGAGCAAAAACAACAAAGAATGGTTGTTTCTTTAACAAGCAAAACAAAAGAAAAAAGTTTAGATGTTTATACATATCATATTCACCCTCAAAACTGATCAAACTATCATGTGAAACCCACCTCTTTGCAGAAGCTATGACCACAGGGAGCTCTCTGAGGCTCAGTGAATACCTCTTGGCAGATGGAGCAATACAGATGGCGACTCACAGCCTCAGGATCCAAGAAATACCTGGGAAAAGTGAAAATCTGATTTGCTAAAACAATTTAGAGTAGACTCAAGATTAAATGATATCAATTCAGACAAGTAATTAGGAGTTTGACCATTCATTGCTTTGTAAAAAGCAACAGCATCTCTTATGCAATTCATTCTCTGCCTTATTGGCAATCTTAAACTTAATCAAAGCAGGTGTAATATAGGAAAATTTGGAGGAATGGACAAAACTCTTGCACAGTATGCATTCTAAACAGTCACGCTGCAGCTTGTTTACCTGTGAATCTGGCAAACAAGACAGTAACACATTACAATAATCAAGTCTACTGCTTTTCAATGCATGGACAAAGGTTGCAGTGTTTTCCTAGTCCAAGTATCTACGAATTTGACGGAAGTTGTACAACATATAAAAAGCAGATCTTCTTATGTCGGACATGTGCTTCTCTATAAATCAAATGAGAATCGAGCCATATTTTTCACAAAGTTTGATGGTTTTGCTTCTGAATCTCCAACTGTTAGCCTACACTGTTAATTATTCAGACTTACTTAACTTGAAATATCTCATGCTTTATATTGTAAAGCATGGTGTGTCATTTTTTTGACTGACATGTGAGTCTTTTTCACGTTTGGTCAGTCATAAAAGTGACTTAAGTGTATGTCACTGTCAGAGAGGAAAGTGACGACCCACCCATGATGGGGGGGGGGGGTTAGTCGGGTTGTCATTTAATGACCACCCCACTTGACAAGTGCATTAAAATTGTAGTAGGACCTGATCGGGGCATGCACAATTGTGTTTAGGGTGATATTAATTCCATTTTTGACAGGGCACTGGAAAACACTTCTGCTTTAATGCTAATTAGTACTCGTTTTATCAAGTTGTTGTAGGACCTGATCGGGGCATGCACAATCGTGTTTAGGGCGATATTAATTCCATTTTGGCGAGCGAGCATTAAAAAAATTCTCCTTTAATAATGTTAGGTACACTTTTTATTGACACATATTTGGGGATTCAGAGTTGAAAATGGAATTTTAAACAATTATTTTCCTCTTGTGTGATTTTCAACCAAGCCCAAACACGTGGGAATACACACCAAAGCTATTGAGGCTTTTCCACCACAATGACTACGGAGTACAAGCTTATCTCAGATAACGTCGGTGGGCTGTTAAAACCTCATATCTCAAAATTAAACAATTCTGAAGACAGCTCAGAAAAAGCTATATAAAGTGGCAACCTTCTTTTGCCTGGAAAGAGTTCTCTACAGGAATTAGGAGACTGTTTTCAGACAATATGTGGTTGCCACCACTGCCATAATTTGAAAATACAGCTTTTTCTGAGCTGTCCTCAAAATTTTTATTAAAGCTCGTACATGTATGAGTGGCATAGGCCTTACTCCCTTGGGCACTCATCCTGTGTACTACGTCAGTGAATTGACCTCGTCCCGCAAAAGTGACAGTTCTGTACCGAAACTACATAGCATGCTTTTCTATTGGTTACTCGACGGAATGCTGCCGACCTTCGAGTCTGACTAGGCGTCAGCTTTCTTCTTAAAATTCACATTTTCAGTTCATTCATCAGAATCAGATATAAAGCAGAAAGGGGAAAATTGAGAGCCTCAGGAACATTGCTGGTAAGTAAAATCAAAACTTTTCTTCTCTATTACAGAAGATCTAAGTCAATGTATTTCACGTTCGCGTCGGCAATTAGTTTCGCAATTCAAAACGCCGTTTTGACCTACGGGTGCCCGTAGGCGTAGGCAGATTTGAGCGTGCTGAAAGTGCAATTAACTAACACAGATATAAGGGTGTGGGATAACGATATATATTGCTCCACAACAAAATCTCATTTTACATTGGTCTAAGTCACGCATAATGAACTAAAATTGAAATGGAAGCATACCTTTCATTTTCTTGGTGCTCCCTATCTTCATGGGTTGCTAAAATATTGCTTGAACACTTTCTTTTCCGAGGCATTTCTCCCCAACTCACAGGATAATTTTTATAATCCTTAAATTAGCCGCCTTTGGAGACAAGAGGGCAGCAAACAAGATAAAGAGCAAGAAAGCGCTAGCGCTAGCGAGATCGAGATCGAGGAGCCGAGAGTTAGCATCCGTTCGAAGAAACGGGCAAGAATATGTTCGATATTTGAAGGAAGATGCAAGCGAGTGTGCGAAGCGACCGAGCAGGAGCTTTTGCATTTTTAGAATTGAAATTCAACGATCTGTTGCACACTTTGACTAGAATTTTTGAAAAATTTTCAATCAAAAAAGTAAGAAAAAAGGAGGGTTTGGGGGAATTAGCAAATGCCCCCTGCACCGCTATGTGCGTACGGCCTTTTAATTTCAGTTCTAAAGATACAAAAGCTCCCGCTCAGTCGCTTCGCTCCATCCTTGCATGTTCCCTCAAATATTGATCATATTCTTGCCCCCCCCCCCCCCGGAAAAAAATTCCTGCGTACGGCCTTGATTCAGTATTCGAAGAAAGAGAGAGGCTGAAGAAACAGGGAAAAACAAATGGAAGGGGAGGGGGCCAGAGGTTCAAAGTATCGTCCTAATGTAAGCAAATACTCATTTCATGTGCATGAGATGTCAGAGCTTCTTTTTTTTTAAATTAGTAAAATAATGCAGCACTAGATGAACTGAACTTCCCACCTCCCTGATCATACTGCTGTGATGTAATATTTTACACAAAAGTAAGGTGAGCTAAAATAAAGAGAGATGGGGGAGGGACGGAGAGAGAGGGGAGACAGAGGGGGAAAAAGGAGAGAGAGAGAGAGAGGGGGGGTTGGCGTTAAGAGAGAGGAAAGGAGAAGGGGTCAAGTATGGTGGCCCTGAAGTACGCTCGACAACAGGTCATGTGCGACGTGAATTTCGCATCCCAAGTCCTGAATTTCGCGTCCAGGGTCCTGAACTTCGCATCCCAGGTCATGAAATTCATGACCCGTGGCGTGAAATTCACGACCTGCGATGCGAAATTCATGACCCGCGGCGCGAACTTTGCAACCCAGTCCTGAAATTCATGACCCGCGATGCGAAATTCATGACCCGCGGCGCGAACTTTGCATCCCAAGTCGTGAAATTCACGACCCGCGATGCGAAATTCACGACCTGGGATGCGAAGTTCACGTCGCACATGACCTGTTGTCGAGCGGGCCGCGAATTTTTTTTCCGTACATGGAAACGCGTCATATTCTCTAATTTAATGCCAAAGAGCGACTTGAGCGGAGGCCGTTATCTGTCTACGAATGCCTCGGCTATCTCGATCTCGCTCGCGCGCGCGCTATACAAATCACACATGCAGCATAGCAGCCTATACTCTTACCGTAGCTTCATAGAATAAATCTGCTCGAATTTGGAGGTTGGGAAGGGCTTGTTGCCATAAACTACCATTACAATATACCCCAATTTATCCTCATTATCAGGTCCTTCGGAGAGGACCTTAAGCCGTCGGTCCCCGGCCTGGTTGCTTGCTCACAGGCACTTGTGGTTTCTTAGCAGTCGGGTAAAAACCTCGATGTATATGTGTGTACTCATGTCTATATAGTGACTGCAATCACTAACGAGACAAAGTCCACGCGCATGCGTATTGCACAATTATTGCACAACTTTCGTGGTATTGAAAGCGATAATGGCCTCTGCTCAAGACGCTCTGCGGCATTAAATGAGAGAATCTGACGCGTTAGCGGTACGGTAAAAAAACACGCGTCCCACCATAGTCAAGAGGGTGTAGAAAAAAGGTTAAGTACCGCGCGTACCGGCGCTTCAATGATAAAATGAGGGGGGTAGTCTGCAGGCACAGACCCTAATTGACATTTCATTCAAATGCAATCGCATCTTGAGAGAAGTCTAGCAAGACTGCCTACTGTAAAAATTCAATGTAAATTTAGCGAAAAGAGAAAATATTATATTTCCTTTAAGCAAGAAAATAAAACAAGAAAGAATATAGAAAGATGAAATACAGAAAGTATATACATGTACAAATAATATCCATAATAGAGAGAGAGAGAGAGAGTGAAAAGTAAAGTCATTTGCGGCCAGGAGCGCCGGAAGGGGGGCAAACACGGGGGCCCACCTCAAATGCTTATACTACCAGCTTACAGCCCTATCGCCCCCCCCCCCCCCCCGGAACAAGCACATTTCTCCCCTTTTATACATATTTCTTTATAATTATGTCAAAAGTGTAGGGTTAGATTTTTATTAAGAAAATAAAAAGGCAACTTTGCTTCATCTGATCACTGTTATCATAAATAATCATCTCTCATCATAGTACTGAAACAGGACTATTAGTTCACCGCTGGTAGCATGGTAAGATGGCGTGAGAGGTTAGAGACCGGGTATGGCAATTGGATGGTTATGAATGGCGTACGGGCACATTTTCGCGAGGCTGACGCCTTTCGCCTGAAAATCAACTCTTCAGTTTTACAACTTGTCTGCGCGAACGGAGAGAGCGCGCGCGCAATTTTTTTTACAATTTTTGGTGGTGACAATTTAGAGAAATGTCATATTCGGGCACTGCCCAATTATGAGAAAATACTGGCGCCCTTATGCCAATATTATGAGGATACTGGGGAGGGGGATATGACTTTTTACTCATTAACCCCAACACATTTACAAAGGGAAGCATCTATCGGCCCTCCCCAGCTTGTGGCGCCTTTGGTGATAGACAGGGTTTCTTTAATAGCAAGAAACACCACTTCTGTTAAAATGCAACTCGAGAACGCTGGGCCCATTTGAAGAGATTTTTAGTTTATGGAATGTTGTTTTAGGGATTACAAAAATTTCCTTATCCCTTTACAGGGAATATCCATGCCCAACGGCAATTTATTGAAATGCCCCCCCCCCCCCTCTTTTGCAGAGAAAAGCACCTGCCCCGTCACACCGTATTTTCATGAATCTACGAAGGAGCATAGCGACCGAACCCATGTATCTAAGAGCAAAGGAAAGTCATTATACATCATTTTAAATCAAAATAAATTCTCATTTTCTTGCGAGGGGGCCCCACTGAGGGGGCTAAACAGATTTTTGCAACTTTGCAAGCAAGAAAAAAATTCAGATTCTTTCGTGCTGAAAATTTACTCTAAATTATTGTTTTATGAATTAAGGGAGGGACAAAGATGATTTGCCCCCCCCCCCCCCTTGATAGGGGGAAAATCGTCCCCTTCCTTTTGCCGCCACTAGTAGACAGGAGTTACATTGCTCTCATATATCTGCATGTGCATAATTATGTAAATGAATGTGAGAAAATTAAAGTAATTCCCCCCCCCCTCCCAAAAAAAATGAAGCCCCTTTTTTCATAGATGATAGACAAATGTCTAAATACTGGTACTGAGAAACATTCACTATGAACATGACGGACAAAGAAAGCGGACAAAATAAACAACCCCTCATTCTACCCTTCACAATGGTTCTGGTAGTCAAAAGAACATCCCTTCACTGCTATTGTCTAAAATATGTGGAACAGGTGTCACATGCATATTCACCTGGAACTACATGATTTAACGTAATAGCTGTGAAGGGATGTTCTTTTGACTAACAGAACCATTGTGAAGGGTAGAATGAGAGGTTGTTTATTTTGTCCGCTTTCTTTGTCCGCCATGTTCATAGTGATTGCCTATAGCTATAATTGACACGAGGGAGTGTAGCGGCCGATTTAAAGAAAATTTTGATTTTTTAATTCTGAAAGTTTGCCATGCTATGGTTGTATTTTCTTTTCTCTTTTCTCTTTTCTTGCGCGGGGGGGGGGGGGACAGAAATCGATTTTGCCGCCCCCCCCCCCCGCTTCCGGTGCCCATGTTTGCGGCAATAGTCAGCATGACTGATTGCCGATAACCATAACTATAGAAGGCTGTCAAAATGTGTGTGTTTGTGTCTATACTATACTTCTGTAAAACTAGAATCCCCAGTTTTCCGTTTTCTAAAATAAAAATTCCGTGTTCTTCGGCGTTCTAAACTTCAAATTCCGTGTTCTTCGGTGACATGTACGAAACATATGACAAAGCAATTATAGATAGTGGAAATCATTAAAAAGCGCAAGTTTCTTTAATATATTCGCTCTGTAGTATGCAGATTAAGCTTGGCGAACACATGCTAAATAGTGCGAACAGGCAGATTTTCCACTGATGAACGATTTTGCTTTATTGGATTTTGCTTTGATTTTTCATGATTTTCACTCATTTCTTCTTAATTCAGATTTTTAAACCTGAAAATCGCATTTTCTGTGAAATTCCGTGAATTCCGTGTTCTTCTCGAATTCCGTGAATTTTTTTTCCGTTTTCCGTATCGCGGAAAAATGGGGACTCTAAGTTAAACTCACTGTACATAATTTGTTTCATCTTACTTCAATACACTTTTCAGCAGACAAAAATTAATGATCGAGTAAATTACGGAAAACATAAAGGAAAGTATTTGGTAAATCTACTTTAAGGCCAGAGATCTACTGTCCAACTATTTTGATTTGGACAGTATATAACTATATAACTATACAACTATATTAAGGGAGCGAGTTGGCTCAGTCGGTAAAGTGTCTGCCTGTCGAAGTCGAACTAAAGATCGTGGGTTCGAGTCCAACCCAGGCGGATGACTGAAGCCTACGTTGTGTGTTATCGTGCCCCTCCCCTGTTTCATAGACGCAGGCTATGCTACAGTGGAAAACACTCCGTCCCTCGGATAGGACGTTAAATGGAGGTCCCGTGTAAAGGAGAATCATCGCCTTTGCCCGTTAAAGATCCCACTGCACTATTCGTATAAGAGTAGAGGGAAACCCCGGTGTATGTGGTCCACCTGCACACCCCTAATCAGTGATATCGGGAGGAAAGACCTTAGGAGGGTTACAGTGGTTCAGTTTTTCGCCTCCCAGGCACTGAGGTGACGCCAAACCAAATAATAATAATTTGTCTTCCCTCTTTTTTTTTTCCCCAGAGGCAATCTTTTAAATCTTTCTTGGAGTATTGGTGGCTCTGAAAAGAGCCGTTTGGTAACAAATCTGATATAAATGCCACTTTTTGCCAGGTCTGACCGAAGCACAGCATTTACTTGGCGGCCTTGGAGGTCTTTTTGGGCAGAAGGACAGCCTGGATGTTGGGCAGGACACCACCCTGAGCGATGGTGACACCGCTGAGAAGCTTGTTCAACTCCTCATCGTTGCGGACAGCCAGCTGCAAGTGACGGGGAATGATACGGGTCTTCTTGTTGTCGCGGGCAGCGTTGCCAGCCAACTCGAGGATCTCAGCAGCCAAGTACTCGAGCACGGCAGCCAGGTATACTGGGGCTCCAGCGCCGACACGCGAAGCGTAGTTTCCCTTGCGGAGGAATCGGTGAACACGACCGACAGGGAACTGGAGTCCTGCACGAGCAGATCGGCTCTTAGCCTTAGCACGGGCCTTTCCACCTCCTTTTCCACGTCCAGACATGATGATTGTGTTGCGTAGGTGTTGTGTAAGCTTTAAAATGTGAACTGAATTATCTTTAGTGCGAGCTAGAAATTTATACCATCCTGGCGGATCCAATTTGCGCACCGAACCCACCGGTCTCGCGCAACAGACCAATCAGAATCGCTACTGCGCTGCACCATTATTACAAAGGGCACACTTCCACAGCAGCTGTGTTTTGACGGTTTTTCCCCTTTCAATTCTTTTTCTGCTATTCGAGTTGATCAGTTTCCCAGTGTGCACTTCAGGTTCATTCTAACAAAGACTTGCCAGATTTCTTTGTGGATGTTTTGCTAAGGTAGATGAAATAGCTAATTCTCATATTATTTTAGCAGGTGATTTGGGGTGATTTTAATATCGCTGTATACCAAGCAGAAGCCTCAAAATAAGTTCTCTTTCCTGAAACTTACAAAACTTCAACTCATTTCAATTCAGTATGTATTCCATTCCAATAAAATATAAAGCAGAGTACAGTTATGACAGAAAAGAAGTATGGATCAATCAAAAATGCAGGAAAGGCTACTAAAACAATACAACAGATAACAATACAAGATAAAGCATTATAATTGAAATTGCATGGGTGGCCATAAGGACCATTTGGGCAATTCCACGGTAACTGACGTTACCAAGATAGAGTACTAGTGGTATTGTTTATATTGTAGTTTTGTGAATGACACTTGCTTCGGCTTTTAATTACTATAGATAAATAAGTTGATAATAGGGAAGAAACAGATGGACAGTTTTTATCTCAAACTGCATTTCTTATCACACAGCAAGCGAAAATGTGTCGGTAACTGATGTTACACAAAAAGGACATGGAAAATGATGGTGTAGAATCAGATTTATATATCTCATGTCTCAGACTTGTAAGGATTATGTAATTCATTTGACATTACACCTAGGTTCCTGGGAAGAGATGTGCAAAATAATGAGCAATTTGAATAATTTGCTTAAGTGCCATGAAAAATTTACTGAAGACATGTTGGTAACTGACGTTACTTAACTGACGTTACGTAACTGATGTTACACTTAAATTCAACGTAGATTTTGCACATTTCCATTAGTGTTTCACTCATTAACCACCCAAAATCTGTTAAAGTAATCCATTAAAATCAATTAGATGAAAAGAATGTGAGAAAAATGACTAATGTAAGAATAAGAGGCATTTAAGGCACATTTCCCTGACCATAGTCCCATATTTGCAAATTTGTGTTTGTTTATGTTATTCTCCGTAAGAAGGTCGAATTACAGATTTTTTTTTAAATCGTGAATGTTTATTTGTAAGAAAAAGAAGACCCTGTAGTAATTTTAGATTTTATTTGGAATTAACAGGGCACAGTGCGATTTCAAATTTTGAGCTCTGTTTCCCATATGTTGTGGAATTGCCCATTTGGATTTGTCGAGACGACCACCCTGGATAAAAGTAAAATATATAGCACTGAATAGTGATATTAAGCATAGATGATTTAATTGATAAAGTTCTAGAAATAAATAATTGCTTAGCAATACACTGAAACAAATTACTATAGAATTTACAGTATTACTGGCAGCAGAGTTGCCAGTAATTTACTGTTTTGTTTTGATTTGTTTTTCTTTTTTTACAGTATTGTACTATTTATTCCAGGTATTCAACGTTAAAACTGTAAATAGCAGTAAAATAGAGTATTTCACTGTAAATGATACGCTATTTTACTGCATCATTTACGAAATTTACAGTAAATTACTGGCAACTCTGCTGCCAGTAGGCCTATATTTACTGGGAATTCCTGCAGCAATTTTTTAACAGTGAACATTATACAATATCCAACAAAAGTGAGTACACCCTTGAGGGTGTACTTTACTTTTGTTGCCACAAATTTAAACAAAATCCTTCAGCTATTACATTATTGTTATGGAAGAGATAATTGCTATCAATACACCAGTCACAGAATTCCGTTCTTCTCTATCATAGTTGTAATACATTTATGTAAGAATTTACATTTGAATTTTAACATTTTGTAAAGATGTGACACTTCTGTTGGATACTGTATTGAACTCGATATGCAAACAATATTTAATAGACTCGTCCAATATATACAGAAACAGCTAGGTTGTTTGGACAGTGAACCATTTGACCAGCGAGGTGCTAATAGTCATAATCGCATAGGCCTAGTGTGTATTTTGATGACAAAACAACATTTCTGTAACAAAAACTTGCAATTTTTGGCTCGCTCTGTAACAAAAACTTGCAAAATAAGAAACAAAAACAAAAATAAAATGAGGCCCCTTAATATTTCACTCAAGTATTGAGGATCTACCTCTGCGATACTGTTTGAAAAACATTTCTTGCGTGGTAAGGGACGGTAGATTTAGACCTAAAATTAGACTGCTTAGTTTATCCTTCACGTTTGAACCCCACACCCTTTCCCCGCTGGGTCGCTTTGCTCCCTTGCCGAGGAAATTTCGGCATTAATCATCCCTCCAACCGCGAACACAAATCGACACCCATGCCTTCCTCAGATTTATTGTTTTGCTACATAAATCACACAGAACACATTCATACAAACAACATACAGTACATTGCTTTTGCGACGACCTTGAATCGGGTAATTGTGTACTTTATATTAAGTTTCATGTTCTTTATTTCGTTGAATCATACCGCTTGACATGTTATCACTTATTCCGATTGTTTTACAACTTTTATTTTTCTGTGTGTTTGATAATAATGATAATAATAATAATAATAAAAACAATAATAATGATAATAATAATGATAATAGTAATGATAATAATAACAATAATAATAATAATAATGATAATAATGATAATAATAATAACAATGATAATAATAATAATAATAATAATAATAATAATAATAATAATGATAATAATAATGATAATAGTAATGATAATAATAATGATGATGATGATAATAATAGCCCTTATTTACCCAGCAGGGTAACCACTTTAGCTTCAACAGCTAATCTTCCAGCGGGCCCTGCATAACCTAATTTATTATTATTACACACAACAAACATTTTACCGTACATACTCACCATAGAACAATACAAGGCAGTAAAATAAAAAATTCAAACACTTGTCATTAAACAAGATTTCAGCTTTCTCTCAAAGGAATACAATGAATTAGGTAACTAACTTTATGACTATAGATGACTTTATTTCCAATGGAAGATTATAGTATTTATAGAAGAGATAAAAAGAGACAGTAGGCTTAAGTCAGTTCATTTTGAAAGATTTCATGTGGTAGATTAGAAAATGTAAGATTGCAATATAGAACACATTTTTCCCTCTCCACTTTGGTATGAAAAGGGTGTTCATTGAATATTGATATTAAGTATAGATAATCTAAATGATAATAAAGTACTATAGAAATAAAGACGAGCACAGCGGGTAAGACGGACCACCCACCCTAACTACCTAATTACTTACGATTGCGGCTAATCAACGGTATGCGATGATTGTTAGCAAGGAAGTCCACAAAAGTTTCACCAAAGAACCCTGAAATCTTAAAAAAATACTTGACACAATATGTTCCAAGCATTACCCGATGTAAGACAGGTGCCTGGTGGATGATTAACCCATTATTTCTTTTTACATATTTTTGTACACACATAATATGAGTCCAACTCAAAATGTGGGGGGATGCATCCCCCATCCCCCCCCCCCCCCCCCCCCCGCTATCTACACCCCTGATTTAGACCAATCTTGTTCTTTCGATTAGGATGGATAATGTCGGCATTAATGATCACATTGTATGGTAAAAGTAATGACTTTCTTGTAAACTTCCGATGTTTCATGTCTTAATACGTGTGAATTTTCCTATGAGGTAAGATGGGCCCTTCCTTGAGTGTCCAGCATAACGGACCTAGGGCCTTGTGTACAATTTGCTTTGTCAAATAGATTGTCATTTTCTTTTATTATTTCCTGACCTGTAATGAAATCATGCCTCGAGAATATGCAAGAAAATTGACGAACATTTTAAAGAAATCTCATGATCTGCTAGAGGCCATAAAGGCTGTCAAACAAGGGAATTGCAGCTTCACACAAGCTTAGAAAACTCACTGTGTCCCGAGATAGTGGTCCGTTTTTCCACCCCCATGTGGTCCGTCTTACCCGAGCCTACGTTAGAACGGAAAAAAAAATATATTGAATACCCTTCAGCGTATATCAGGACAACTCCCCCGGGGACTGGGGGAGTTGTCCTTGGGGAGTTGTCATCTGGGAAAGGTGTCCTCCGGGGAGAGTTGCCCTCGGGAGAGCTGTCCTCCAGGGGGAGTTATCCTAGAACCGTTGTTCAGTTAAACGGATTTTATTTGATATAGTCAACATAGATGGGTGGCCATATGCGGCCACAACATACCGTATAGGCCTACACCGAAGAACAATTTCTACATGCCTCTATATTAGGTTAAGAATGACGTGGCTCCAGGTCCGTCCTACCCCACTTTCCCCTATATATTAAAAAAGCAACAACAACAACAACAACAACAACAACAACAAAACATTTTACCGCATAAACCCACCATAGAACAATACAAGGTAGTAAAATCAAAATTTCAAACACCTGTGATTAAATAGGTTTTCAACTTTCTCTTAATGACTTTAAGTGACTTTATTTCTTATGGAAGAATATACAGGCATGAGGTGAAAAGAAAATTAGGTTTATGTTAGTTTCATTTACAAGATTTGAAACCCTGTTATCGTTTTCATTCATTCCACTGATTACTAGACCTACTAGATTATCTCCTTACTCATGCACTTTAATTGACAATATTTTCTCTAATGTGAAAAGGGAAACTGTTTCTGGCGTCATTTTGTCTGATATATCTGATCATTGTCCAATATTCGCAAGAATATTATTTCTTTGGTAATAAGTCCCCCCCCCCCTATCAAAATGATGAGGAAATTTACTCCCGAAAATATTAGGAGACTAAAGGATAAACTTATTTCATTTAGCTGGACTGAAGTATTGATTTACAACCATGTAAACGGATCTTACAACAATTTCATGAGTATTTTTGTCAATTCCCTCAATGAATGTATTCCTTGAGTAAAATCTAAGCTAAATAACAAAAGAAAACCACGAAATCCTTGGGTTAGTAAATCACTTCTAAGATCCATCAATAGGAAAAACAATTTGTATTACAAGTATCGTGCAAATCCGAACGATGCAGCTCGTAAAAAATATGTCAAATATAAAAACACTTTAACAACACTTTTACAATCCGAAAAAGAGAAGTTTTACTGTTCCAAATTTGAATCGAATCTAACTAACATAAAAGAAACATGGAGAATTATTACTGAGGTTTTGAATAAGAAGAGAGATCGTAATAACCAGTGCTGTGTCCGAGTCCGAGTTGTAAAACTCGAGTCCGAGTCCGAGTCATCACCTCTGAGTCCGAGTCCGAGTCATAGCCTCAAAGTTCGAGTCCGAGTCCGAGTCATCACCTCAGAGTCCGAGTCCGAGTCCGAGTCCACGAGTCCGAGTCCAAAAAAAAAAAAAATCTAGTCCGAGTCACAAGTCTAGTTCACATTACATTGGACATCTTCCTAAACAAGAAAACAAATTACAGTGGAACCTCATAACAGAGAGTTCAGATATAACAAAACACTTTTATAACAAGATAATTTTGCTGGTTCCAACTCTTTATATTTCTTGGATATTTTTTTTGTTCAATCCTGATATAACGAGGCAATATTCATGGTCCCACGGACCTCCTTACAAAGAATGACCACTGTAATTCCCTCCCTCAAAATAAATACCAGTACTTCAGATGAATCCTCTTAATATATTTATATTAATTATATTTATCAATCAATCCCAAATGCATTGTTTTGTTTATTGTACTAATGTTCTGTTTACCTAAATTGTCCGTTTTACCGGTCCAAAATTCTGGAATGACTTATCTGAACTATGAGAAAATCTTTGTCTTGCAAGCTTCACTTAGAAGCTCAGGAAAAATATCTGATATCTGATAACAATTCATGACTAGGGCTCAGTCCCACCCAGCCGATAAATCATCTACGCTCGTAAATATGTTTGACTTTGGAACTTTAAACAAACAATGGTAAATAATAATTTGAAAAAAAAAGATAAAAAAACCGAAAATGATAAAATATTAAAGATATTTTCTATGTCAAATAACATATGATGTTCAAAATTTTAGATGATACCTGACTAGTTTCCTTGAATCGTTTTGTGACTTGTTTGGATATGTACCGAAATTATAAATAATACGCACTAATGATTACTCTCGATTAAAATAATTATTTATAGCAATTTGATAACTGCTTGCTGGGACTGAACCCTATCACCATTGTTTGTTTTCCTGAAAACAGTAAATGTATACTGTAAACCGTACTGTACACCATAATCTTGCCATAGTCATCATGCTACATGCATGCTACGAATTTCAAGCGATACTGTTGCAGTCTTCTTCTACTACTTCTTTTTCTTCTTTTCTCTTTACTCTAACAAGCTCTCCCCTCCGCTCTCCTATACATGTATATGGTAATTATTGTGCTAAGTTGTTCAGGCAAGCCCGCCACAAGCACTTGCTTTTAGGGACCTCGCCTTCTTCCTATTATGTTATTGAAATATATTATGTTGTTACTATGTATAAAATGTACTCAAACGAAAAAAAAAAAAGAAAGAAGAAATTATTGTAAACTCAAGTGAAATTGGAAGAAAATAAATATTTCATTGAATTGAATTGAATATATATTATTATTGATTTCAATATAACATAGTCATTTATTATAAAGAAATCAAATGTCAACCAGTTAGCAATAAAAACTAGACAATAAATATACAATTAAATTGATTACTTTTGGTTTTCATTCGCTATAAAGTTTTGCATTCTAAACACATTGATGCCTAGCACTGAAAAAATGATAAATGTCGTGATAAACTGATAAGCACCAGTTTCCAAACAATCTTTTTGTTTTCCCTGGTAGGCCTACTCTTTTTTTTTAACTCGTTGACTACTGAATTCTCTAATTCCCATAGACTTAAGCAGCGTAGCTCACCGTACCGATCAGTGATGCTGCTGCGAGCTAGCTATATAAATCAGTCAAAATGACTAGATGACTGGTCAGCTGGGTGCAGCTGATATATCTAGTCATAAAAGTTACTACATTCTAGGCATTCTAGTCAAGATACGACTAGAAAATAGTCACAAATGGCTAAAATATAGTGAAAAATGATTAGAAACTTAGTTGCACCCAGCTGACCCTTTCATCTAGTCATTTTTAACTGATTTATTTTTAGAGTGTATATAGCTGCTACTGCAATTAAACGCTATCAGACTGGCTATGTATGCTAGCGAGCATAAATTATGCATGCTCAGCTCACAGCTAGTGCAACGCATAGCAGTAGGCCGCTGAATGTAAAACACACTGAATAAAGAGTAGTGGAGTATATTAATTCATTAAACAATTCATCAAGCAACAAAATTCCAGTACTGCAAAATACAAACAACAATGTATTGAATGTCAATACAGTACTAGTGGAAAAGGCGAGTCAGAGATGTCGTCTTAAAATAACTCAAAATATGAGAACAATTTGTATATAGTGTATATGCGTTCGTTTTTGGACTTTTTTCATCGAGCTTTGCTACGAGCAACACGTATAATTAGCTGATACTAGACAACCAACTGTTGTGCGACGATGCCCCTTGCACACTACTACACATGGCTAAAGTGGTCCCCATTCACAAAAAGTAAGATCCATCCGACATAGGTAATTATTATCTCTCTTATCATCCTTTTCCAAAATTCTCGAAAAAATAATTCATAGGCCTAATCGTACAATAAAATATGTAATGAGTTTTGATCTGTTGTCTAATTCACAATTTGGTTTTCGACAAAAACACTCAACAACACATGCAATAATATTTTATAAATCACATAGCAACTGCTGTTTATGACCATCTTCACACAATTAGGATATTTCTGGACCTCTCCAAGGCCTTTGACACCATTGCCAAGGAAATGTTATTGTCTAAATTATCACATTATTGAATAAGGGGAAGGGCCTTGGAGTGGGGCAGAAGTTACCCACAGGTAGAAAGCAGTTTGTTTCCATAAATGGTTGTAATTCCGATTACAATGACATAACATGTGGAGTACCACAGGGCTCGCTTCTTGGGCCATTATTGTTCATTTTGTACATTAATGAGTTTGAGAATTCTTCTAAGATCCTATCATATTATTTGCCGACGATACCAGTGTTTTCCTTTCTCATGAAAATCCTGATAATCTTGTAAACACAATTAACACTGAACTTGGATGTATTTATGATTGGATTTGTTGTAACAAACTATCACTGAATGTTCAGAAAACCTACTGCATGTTTTTTTAGCAACTCAATTCCAGCTTTACCTGGGAACGTCTCTCTTAATAATACTACAATAGATATGGTTGATTCGACGAAATTCCTTGGTCTATTTATAGAAAACAAGCTTTCATGGAAGCAACGCATCACGTATTTATGTAAATTGTTATCTAGAATAGAAACGTTCGCGTCATCAATAAAATAAAAAGCAGCTTTCCTTCAAATATGTTACTAAATTTATATAATACTCTTATACTCTCCTATTTCAATTACGTGATATTGGCTTGGGGCAACTCCTCTAGGACGTATTTGGATAGATTATCAATAATGTAAAAAAGAATAATGAGAATCATCTGTCTAAAAACGGATTAGCCCACTCAGACCAATTATTTCATTCCAATGAAATATTGAAAATACAGGACTTACACAACCATCGACTTGGTTGCTTCATGTATCAGTTAAATCAAGGCGAGTTACCAACTCGATTAAATTGATTGTTTTCAAAGAATTCGAGTTTTCACGGTTACCCCACGAGACAATCTTCATCATGCCACCTTGCATTGTTTGTACTGACAGAAAACTATTATTTACACTGGCCCCTATTTCTGGAAATCTCTTGATGAGTCTTTCAAACGCTCACCAAGCTTATTCTCATTTAAACGTAACCTTAAACTTAACCATAAATAGTTATATTAACCAAGCTTAAACCACAGAAGGCTACACACTGTCCCAATTCTTGTGCTTGTGTTTTGTCCCATTCCGTGTGTCTTGTATCGTGTATCGTGTGTCGTGTATACCTTTTATTTCTTTTCTATATTATTAATGATACCATGATATTATGTTTGGGAACCTGATTCCTAAGCTCTGCTTTTAAAGGTTTCCTCGACAATACAGCGAGCATTTATTCATATAATTATCATTTATTTGTACTGAATTGATATCAATATGTATCACTCTTAATTGTTGATTTTATAATGATTTTGATGTGCGAAAATCAATGCAAAAAAATTATTTGCTGTTATTGCGGAAATGAATGAAAAGAAATGAAATGAAAAAAAAAATCACTTGGTGGAATATAGAAATGTAACATTGCAATATAGTAGATTTTTTCTATCCAGTTTGGTATGAAAAGGGTATTCATGTCATTTCCAAATTACATAATGGTTTTGTAACCCCAAAACATTTGAAGTCATAGACCTCATAATTGTATTTCACATTCACAATAAAGACCGAAGAAAATATGACTCCCTCGTGAATAGCATATTGGTTTTATAGTTCTCATAATGTGAATGGAAATATGTTTAGTCGAATTGTTAAAGATCTGCTAAATCAAAAGAAAATGTTTGAGTATTCATAAAATATGCTGCTAAAGAAATACGACTGTGCTATAGTACCGAAACGGAGAGTAAATGGGAGGAAATTTTTGGCCTCCAACCCGAAGAGAAGGATTGGTCGGAGATTTATTGGAGTAACTTTTGTTGCACAGTTGAGACTCGGTTAAGTAGTGTTTTGTATTTCAAAGTAATTCATAATACTAGTAATTGGATTTCCATGCATTTTTGTTCAAGAGTGGGAAAAAAAGAGTCTGCTGTTATCTTTATTCAGACTTTCCATAAACTTAATATCACTGTTTTAAGTTGTACCGCTGTGGGGAAAATTGGTGGATAAGATTAACACTTGCACTGATCACAGTTATAATCTGATTCTGTCAAAATTTACCCATTTGTTTGGGATACAATTCGTCACCGATTTTACGAAGCGGCCTAGAAGGTCAAAATCGATGAAAAAACATAAAATGATTTTTTTCAATATTTCGACTTAATAGCCGAATATCTTTAATTTCACAAATTTGTAGCTCTTAAAACCATTTCGTTACGTCATTTTAGACGTCATGAGACGCTTTGGGTACACGAGAATGACCGAATGCCGTTTTTACGAACCGGCGTGAAGCCGTATATACCTTGCAGGCCTGATCGTAAAAACGCAACCGGAGGTGATACATAGAGTTGAATGCTTTACGAACCGTCTCGATAGGCGCGCCAAATACGAAAGCTGTATTTTCCAAGCCAGCTCGCCGGCTCGCATCGTCTGCCTGCTGAAACTTCGTTTTTACGATCAGGCTTGAGGCGTCAGCTTGCTCCAGCTTGCATCGGTAAGTTGTTATTTTTTCTTCTTTAAAAAGGAAACATTTGGAGAAAAATAGCTGTTAATTATTTTGTAATACCTTTGAACAGAATCAAACACTTTTTCCCTTGAAAATCACCAAACTAAGACGGAAATTAATAGCCGCAAGTTTTTTTTTATAGTCCAGCCCCATGCGTACTAATCTGTGTAACTATTACCAAGCATTTGGAAAAGCGTTAGAATTATGCTGTATAATCTATTCTAGATCTAGATATATGATAACGTCATGATTGATTATTAAAGATCTAGGCTAGAGATCTATACTTACTCTATAGGATAGATCTATCATCTAGATCTAGATCTAGAAGGTTAGAATCTAGCTCTCTACTTGAGCAACACTGGACTGGTCACTGCCAACACTGCAACTTGCAAATTAGCAACAGCAACACTAAACTTAACAATGCACACTAAGTAGTATTGTTATAGACTCTAACTTACTAAAGACTTATAAACAGCAGAACTCTACACTAGATCTAGAACTAGTAACTAACAGACAGGCTTGGGCAGTTAGTCAATCCAGAGTCCAGACGAGACTAACTTAGACATAGTACTAATAATAGAGACTGACTCTGTCTCTGGATTGGCTAACTGCCCAAGGACAAGGTCAATTTAACGTTAGTAGTAGGTCTAGTTAGGACTTAGGAACAACATTAGGCCTACTCCATCCCACTTAATTGGATGTATCCAATGCACAAGGTTTAATTCCTATCCTACACTAGGCCTAGATGTCTATAGACAGAGTGAAGTAGGATTTATAACGTTAGATTTAGCCGAGTGTGTGAATCCAATATGTCTGGTTAAAATAAAGTAGGGTCTAGTCTTGGTAAATTGCATATTCATCTAGATCTAGATCGTCCATTCATCACAAGGACTAGATCTACCTTCATTTAGATCTAGGCTAGATCTAATTGTCATTCCGTCCATCAACATTTCGTCTAGAATCTAAAACACTACAGTAACAACAGTTTTGTTGATCTAGGTCAAATAACTATTTGGTCCAATAAAGTTGTCAAATCACCCGTTCATCTAACAGTTAGATCTAACATGTTAGACCATTTCATCTCAAAACCAGTTGGTCTAAAACCAATTCATTTTGCCCAATTAACACTTAGTCCAATTAGACCAAATGGTAGTCTATATTGACTAAATGGCTATTGGACCAACTGGTTATTAGACGAAATGGTGAGTGGACGAAATGGCAATTAGAGCCTGTGGATATTTGACGAACTGATAGTAAATCTAGACAAGTTGGTAATTGAACGAATTAGTATTAGACCAATTGAAAATAAACCTTAAAAGTTTAAATATCTGGCATGCACCAACTTCAAGGCCGTAGCCCAAGTACACTAACATCAACACAAATCCCCGAGAGAAGTCAGACTTTCAACTTAAGGACCATTTTATTAAATTCACTGTAATGTTCTTAAAATTAAAACACTCTCAGTATAATTTTGACCTATCATCTAAGCCATGATCTAGACTAAATTAGATCTAGAATTCTAACGGGTAGATTATAATAGCGGATTTATAAGCGCTTTTTGCCTGAGGATACAAAGGGCTGCTATTATTACCCCGGCTTTAGCTCGAGCTGCCATAGTGGCGCTCAGTGCATTCAAGGAATTAATCCTACCGGGTACCCATTCACATCACCTGGGTCGAGTGCAGCACAGTGTGGATCAATTTCTTGCTGAAGGAAATTACGTCATGGCTGGGATTAGATATTGTTATTATTAAACAAAATAATTTAGCATTATCATGAAATAATTCACCAGTCCATTCACTGACGTTCATTTCGTTAGTGCTGGTGACATCTTTCCACTCCCATTGAATTTGTACACAGCAAGCACACACACATGGACATACATGAGAAGATAGGTGACAAATATCACGATAAGGCCATTAAGGCACTTGCACTCTGCAACCACCCTGTCATGTGGTGGTCTATGCAACTTACAACACACACTCAAAAAAGTCTTTAAACTATCACTTTTGTGAAGCAAAAACAACACCCAGTTCCATTCAGTTATGATTTGTTTACATTAGAGATTTAGGACGCACTCTTTTTATTCACCAGAGCGCTAAAACACTTTTATTTTAAGCATACTTTTGTGACGACCTCTATTGGTGGAAAACTGAGATTGGTGCAGATATTCATCTCCACAGACTCTCTTTTTTAATTAGAAAACAAAAATAATTTCAAGAATTCAATTTAGTTTTGGGCCAAGGCATATTTTTATGATGAATTACTGTAGCAAAATCTGTCTATGCAAACATTCAAGCATTAATCCATTCTAGATCAAGAGAAAAAAGCTAAATATTGATCATCTTTTTCATGACTGAAGACAAGGTTAAATCATAACCTTGTACATTGGATAAATGCATTAAGGCATGAATGATTAGATAGCAAAGGAGTAATGCTTAGAGTATAGGCCTAAATGCATTTAATTTAGGCTCTAGATCTAACCAAATGTGACAAACTGTATTTTAATCAAGATCCTTATAAATATTCTTTGTATTTCAACTGGAAACTGTTGCTTTCAGGTAGACCAATGGGTATCTCATCGAACCATGCCTTTGACAGTTAATTCGCTGTTCATCGTTTGATGATTTCCAGAATTGTTGCTTGCCTTGTTTGAAGAGTGAACAGATTCTTTCTACTTCATTAAGTAAATGCATCTGGTAAGTTTGGGGGGTGATGAAAAGACTCAGCCATATTTTTTTTTTTTAAACAGCCCTGAAAGGTTAATCAGATTTTGATTATTTTGTCAATTTTTTTGAAAAGTTAATTGTGTGTGCTCATTTTTCTGCTTATGTGTGTTGGGAAAAAGCTCATGTAATATGTTCCTATTGTGTATTTCTTTTCACAACAAATTTTGAAACTCCTTTTATGAAATAATTGACTTTTTACGTTTAAACTTGTGCAGACACAACTTTCTACAGATCTGATTTTTCTTGTAATATTATATTTGCAATCAAACCCACTGCAGTACAATTAACAGTCTTGCTATTGCTTGATTTTATTTGTGGTGCTTTGAAGAGGTCGTAATATATTCATGCTTAGAATAAATTCTATAAATTATCCTCTGCCACATACTTGCCAAATGTTATGTAATGACTACTCATAATCTGTCTTTCAAGACTAGTTTGCAATTCATGAAATATTTTCATTAGTTTTTATTTGTCGAACTCTATGAGATTATCTATTATTATTTTGCATATTTTAGATAAAGTATTAATTGCTTGTTACAGATTAGATTATACATAAGTATGACCCTTTGGTTTTCATGTATTTTATGAAAATGGTTCTGTTTGTCATTGCTAAAAATGTTCACTCTTTATTTAAAAATGTACAATGAAATTTAGATATACATCTCTGTGAAAGATCAATCTAACTGCTTTGATGGATATCCAGTAGTTGTACTTTTCACACATAAAAAGTAAATTAAATTTCTGTAAATGTCTGAAAGATTCTAAACTGGTTATTAAAAAGACTTGATTGAAACACTTTAGAATTTGATTTGAAAACAAAATAGAATAATGTGCTTGCAAATCTTCCAGCTAAACTTATAATTTTAAACAGACACTGTAACATGAAGACACACACAAAAGAATATGGTGGTAAGAGACAAGAGGATCTTTAATTTACACAAAACATGGTGAGAAAATTCTAGGACACTACTTTGTACTGGATATGTACAACTTACTGTATATAGTGTGATCAATTTACTGTACATATCGATGCATGGAGTTTGATTTATGCTCCCCTTGTATAATGTTTAAAAATGTTAAACTAGAAGCTTAGTATTTTATGTGTACATTTAAGTGGAAATGATTGTTGCATTTTTGTATTTGAATAATATATATCAAACCTGCAGTTGATTATTAAAAAGATATTCTTCAATAAGCAGAAGAGAATAAACTTCTATCCAAGTAAAAGAAATAAATTATAAATGTTTATACTGGATGCAAATAATAAAAGTGCATTCGGATAATATAGACTTCTAAAACAAATTTATTGAAAAACAGGTTTCCAAATGCAATACACTGTCATACATTCAAATACATACACAGATATATCCTAAGTTTTGTCAATGGTAATGAGGGTGATATGTGGGGTATGTTTCTTTGTTAGGCATTGGTATTTTTATTCTAATTGGCAAGATGTGCGTATTATATTTATATGAAGTGCTTCTTTTAATTTTCTTTTAAACATCTCAATAATAAATCTTAACCAAATTGGTGGAATTTCCTGAAGTACATTTCATGTAAAGTTGATGTATAGAAGACTGATGCATTAGTCAATGTTAAAGAAAATGAAGATATGCTTTTACATTTCTCATTGTGGATGTTGACACGGTGGTTGTAAATGCAGGTATATTATCTATTTGAATTTTTAATGAGTATTTTCATTGTATACCCGTTGTAACGTTTGATATCATTGAAACATATTTCTATGATGTTGTCTGTTTTTGGAATTTCAATTAAAGGTGTATTTTCATCTTTTATTCAAATATGTTGGACTTTACTTGGTATTTTCCTAATAGTAAATTTTAAAAAAAGGATAGTTTAGTAGTTATGCATCACCAAAAGAGGGGATGAATGAAATCGAGAGGGACACAGCAGCCAGGAAAGAGAGGGGGAGGATTATCAGTGAGTCAGGTGATAAAGAGGGGACAAATGAGAGAGATTTATGAATAGGGAAAGGGGTGGAGGGGGTAAAGAGAGGACTATGAAGAGGAAGAGAGTAGTCCTGAAGAAAGGTTGACAGATGGATCAAGGGATATCGAGGAAAGAGGGGGGGGGGGTAGGAAAAGACTGGGGTTATGGTAGAAGAGGAGGGGGAGCAGAAAACCCAGGAGTGGGGATGGGGAGTGATTGACGAGTGGGACAGAATGGGAAAGACTGGAATGAGAAAAAAGGGTGGGGGTGGTAGAAATGATTCATGAGAGAATGGAATAGAAGGATGTGAATAGATGAGGAGCTAAAAAGGGAGAAAGTATCTAGAGTCGGGAGAGGGGCACATAAATAAAGAGAGAATAGTTACTGTCATGGAAACGGGAGAAATTAGCGGGGGCGGTGGGGTAGAGTTCTGAATTGAAATGACGAAGTTGGGATATAAGAAGATCAGGATGGGAAGGCAGAACAGAAGAAAACGTGTAATGGAGGATAGGGAAAGGGTGATGGACATTTTGTCCAGGAATTGACTTAGGTATAGGCCTATGCATTATTGGCCAGAATAAAATTGAGATTATTATGGTACATTATCAACTATGATTGGTATTAACTAGAAGATATTATCCCCGGTTATTGTCCCAAAATGAACTATATTGTACAATAACCGGGGCTGGTTTTGTTCGTATTTAATTCCCATTTTGAATTAAATTGAAATAATACATCGAATAGCCGCAAAAATGTGAAGTAGGCCTAATATTAGTTTTGGAAAGGGTATTCAAAGCAATGCTTCGCGCGCGCTGCAATCATTATTACACAAGCACATGTTGAGCGCGTACGGTGCGTCGCGCGCGCATCACCCAGGCCTGTTCGTAAAAACGAAATTTGTCCGAATGCACAGTGGAGACATGGCTTCGCACGGTGCGAAGCCACTTCGCGGTAACGGGCTTCAGTGTGGATTCCAACTTTATCGTTTTTACGAACGGGCTTGGAAGAATGAGGCATTATTATTCATTGACAAAAGGATTATATCGATAAAAAATCATATCACATACATTTTTTAATAGTGTTCTTCCATGAAATCCAAAATTAAGTGATATCATGTACTTTTACCCAATGAAAATGGCGAAGAAACAGACGATAAACTTTAAACGCATTTATCTCCAAACTCATTTTATCCGTCAAATGCGCGTCCAGGCCGGTTCGTGAAAACGGTGTCGAATTGGAGGACAAACACGTATCGTGTACAGTGGCGGATCCAGCAATTTGAAATAGGGGTGGCGCCAGCGGTGAAGGAGCGGAATGACCCAGTGGGGGAGGGTGTTGGAAGGGGGTATTCCCCCTCTCACGGTAAGGACCTTGTCAAGATATCATGTGCGAAAATCGCATTTTAAGAGCACTTTTTAGAGAAAAAGCTCTAACTGAACCATTGTTTGTGAATAAATGACATACTGACAATGGGCTCTTTGTAAGGAAAATTAGATACCTTTGAATATGATTATTTCTTAATAATACGGTCGGCGTCATTTCATTAAAATATTCACCTTGAAAAATGCAAATGGAAGGGGGAGGGAAATAACCGCAAAAATAATGAAAGAAGCCTCGTTTTGCCATCAAAATACACTCTAGGCCTATAAAATATTGAAGTGGTTGGCCTAAATAATATGGTCACCTGACTCAAAATATAAAAATGAAAATATTAAGTTTTAAAAATCGAGGGGGGGGTGATCCCCCAGAAATAATCGAGGGGGACATGTCTCCCCCGCCCCCCCCCCCCCGATCGCCGCCAATGACTTTCCAAAGTGATTTAAAAAAAAAAAAAAAAAAGCTTCCACTTGATTCTGATAGTCAGAATCAAGCGGAAGCACCATCTCGAACGATGGAATCAGCGCATTGCATGGTGGCCCTGAAGTACGCTTGACAACAGGTCATGTGCGACGTGAATTTCGCATCCCAGGTCCTGAACTTCGCATCCGAGGTCATGAAAATTCACGACCCGCGGTGCGAAATTCACGACCCGCGGTGCGAAATTCAGGACTGGGATGCAAAGTTCGCGCCACGGGTCCTGAATTTCGCACCGTGGGTCGTGAATTTCACGACTTGCTATGCAAAGTTTGCGCCAAGGGTCATGAATTTCGCATCGCGGGTCGTGAATTTCACGACTTGGGATGCAAAGTTCAGGACCTGGGATGCGAAATTCACGTCGCACATGACCTGTTGTCGAGCGTACTTCAGGGCCACCATACATTGGCGGCTTTGCCCGGGGGGATGTGTCTCATTGAGGCTTGTACATCATCAGCGTAAACAAAAACGTAGAAAAAGGGTCGTTTTTCAGCACCGGGCGGGGAACCCAGGGATCCACTTTAGGGTATCAAAAACAGCAAAAATCAGAAAAAAGGGTATCAAAATCACTAATGCCGGAACCCGAAAAGGGTAGGAAATTTGATAAACCCTGACGATGGAATGAAAATGTGGCAAATCAATCGCTGTTACTGTGTGTATTTTGTGAAGAAGAGAAAAAATACCTCTCTTTTAATGAGAATATTCTTTAATGTGTTTTCTTTTTTTCTTTAGTTGAAAAACAGGGAAAAACGTCTAGTTGAAGATATCCCCGCTTAGGGAATATAAAAAAAAAATGCAAGATATAAAATCTCCGTTAAGGGTCTAAAAATCTGAGCTCGTTCATGGGTTTCCCCGTTTAGGGTATCAAAATCACCCCTACCTTAATCCCCGTTTAGGGTGCTTTTCAGAAAGTGATTTACGCGGATGATGTACAGGCCTCAATGAAACAGATCCCCCCGGGCGGCTTTGGCACCACTGCCTAACAAACATTTTTAAGGTCTGCAGGATTACGTAGACTACACGCGTGACACGCGACCTCTAGTCTAGACAAAACAAACCGCAAGATAATAGTAGTGACCTTTTGGGGGGGCATAGGTCAATAGTCTGTGTGTTTGTCCAGCCCTATATAGCTACACATAAATTGCCCACCGAACTTCATGGATCTTTGTAGAGGCGAAGCCATGGAAAGGTCGGGCCGTCGGGGGGGGGGGGGGGGAATGATAGATGCATGGAGTTTGGAGTGAAAAACTTCAAAGCGCATCGCCCTCTCTCACGCTCTTTCTTTCTCTCTCTCTCTCTCTCTCGTGTTCGCCATTCTTCAGAAGAGGACCAGAGGCCTTGTCACTCAAAATTACAGAGACCAGGGCCCCGTTTCATAAAACTTGTTATCAATAGCAAGTTGCAATAACTGTTAAAAGCTATTGAAATCCTTGCATCTGATTGGCTGACAGCAAATTTGTCATAGAAATGTGGCAGTTGTTCCTGATAACAAGTTTTATGAAACGGGGCCCAAGACCGGTGAGTGCGTTTCCGTTTTACACCGTAGCCTAGGCAGTTTTTCGATTAATTGCAAACGTGCTGGTTTCAAAGTCTAGGTTTCGTTTCAGCCATAGAGATATGAATCTCTCTGTTTTCAGCTCTCCTACGCCCTAGACCAGTGCTTCTCAACCTTTTTTTTTACCTCGAGGCCCACTTTGGCTCTTAGAAATTTTTCGAGGCCCACCTTTATCTTCAGAATTTTTTTTGAGGCCCACCTCACAGAGTCTTAATGAGGAAAAAAACACGTTAAAAACACAACAGAAAGTAGAGAACGAATTGTGTAGTAATTATCTGGTCCAAGAATACAATGCCTACTCCCACCCCTTCCCAATTTTGTACAGAACCTCTGATGAAATTTTAATACATCATACTGCATTGACGATAATTTGAAAATTTGGGATTTTATTTTAATAATTTTGAAGTTTCTTTCTTTCCACATAATGCAAGTAACACAATTAAATAAACATACATATACTTATTCTTGGAATAACAATAATTATGTAAAATGAATTTGCATATGAAAAATTACACATTTTACAAATATTTGTAAGTAAGAGGATTGCCCAAAGAAATGTAAAAAGAAAGATGGATCCATAGGCCTAGAAGTCCATAAAGAAAAGGGAAAGGTGTAGACAAAAGAAAACTTACACGAAGAAATACAATGAATTCTGTATCCTCTGTTCTTTCTTCATGTATTTCTTTGTTCTTCCTCTCATCTATCCTCTCCCATGTCCATATGTTTTTATTTGTTCTTCCTTCCATCTATCTTCTTCTCTCTCCTTATGCATTTCATTGTTGTTGTTTTTTTTCTCCTCTCGATAAGATTAGGCTCAGCCATAGAGAAATATATATAACTCTATGGGCTCAGCTCGTTCGCGCACATTATTACAATGTATTAGATGTGTGCATGCGGTGGATATCTTGGCTGTCGTCTATTATATGTGCGCTGAGGACTTAGACTCTTTCACCTAGGCAACGGTGTAAAACGGAAACGCGCGACCGGCGCATAACCCGTCCCCCCCCCCCCCCCCCAAAAAAAAAAAAAAAAAACCGAAAAAAAACCGGTCAGTTAAAAAGTTACATTTCCCTTTCCCTCCTTAATTGTTGCCAGCATTAATTTCAAGCGATGTACTATGCAGTGGATGGGAGCAAACTGCATTTATATATATTTTTTAAGAGGGGTCTACATGTTATGTGTCCTATTATGAGTATATTATAAATGAACATAAAATAAATACAAAACATATTTTCAACGTATACGTTGAATGGTATAGGATATAGGATAAGGAAATCCATTTGAAATTATTCCTGTGTGATTCTGTAAAAAAAAGGGGGGCTATGGAATTCAGAATATTTGCACCGCAATACACAACTCAATAATATGGAAGGTTTTTTTTTCTACAAAGCCAAAATTGAATATTGATACTTGTAAATGACTGAACGAGACCTAATTATGAATTAGATTTAGGCGTTATTATTGTTCATTTTGATGGTAACGTTCTTTGAAATAATGGCCCTTTTTTGTCGAAAATAGTTTCTGTAAATGTTGTACGAGTTGTATGTTGTATCTTACTGAGCTGAATAAGCGCTTCCTAATTCGAATTTTTCTATTTCAAAACTTTTTCATGCTAGATACATATATATCATACAGTCTGCAGATCATTACACGTATATGAATTATCTATTCATCTTTCTTGGACTTTTGGTGGCTCTTAAAAGAGCCGTTTGGTAGTAAAATGGCGTAGTAACCAATTTACTTGGAGGTGGTGTACTTGGTGACAGCCTTGGTGCCTTCAGAGACTGCGTGCTTGGCCAGTTCTCCAGGGAGGAGGAGACGGACAGCGGTCTGGACCTCACGGCTAGTGATGGTCGACTTCTTGTTGTAGTGGGCAAGGCGGGAGGCCTCGGCGGCGATGCGCTCGAAGACATCGTTGACGAAGCTGTTCATGATCGACATGGCACGGCTGGAAATTCCAGTGTCGGGGTGGACTTGCTTCAGAACCTTGTAGATGTAGATTCCATAGCTTTCCTTTCGGCGCCTTCTCCTCTTCTTGTCGCCACTAGGCCTTGGAGCCTTGGCCTTCTTCGATCCCTTCTTTCCTGCGGCTTGTGCTTTAGCTGGCATGATTATAACAAGAAGTATACAATACTTGTGCCTGATCCACTTTACTGCGAAACCTATTTATATGCTCCGGTAGGATTCCAAAATTGGCGGGATATGCAAATCAGATGGACTTTGTTCACAGTGCGAGTGCGAGCAGACGATCGCGACGCACCGACACTCAAATTATCATAAATTATGATTATATCGACCGTGTATTCAAGACGAGTGGTATTGCTCGTTTCTCATTGGTGGATTTCCACATAATAGTATCTCGAGCAAATACACTGGAGTGTAGTGCGATGTATCAGATTTACTGAATGGAATTCACGTGTACGATCGAGGATGCATTGCCCAAAAAGCGATATCAGACATCAATAATCATTTTGATATTGATAAAGAGGAGCTGCTTCAGAAGACATCTGAGAAATACTGGACAATATGTGAATTATGGAATACATTTCTATTCACACATTATAACCGGCTCATAATTATCTCGACTTGTAGGCGTTTATTAATACATGGCATTGATCATCTTTTGCTTGTTTTAAATTATAATTATACTGATAATATATTTAACAAGAATAGTAACAGGAATAGTAAGCCCATGATAATTAGAAAACAAAACAAAATAAAACACATATTTCACAATGAAAGACATGTAAGGCCTGCTATAACTGTCTCAAATATCTTCATGAAACATAACAAATTATTCATGTGTATAGATGTCACCAGTAAACGCTGGATTGCTTGTATCAAATGGGGAAAGAAAAATCAGGGACGGAATGACTATAGCGATTCCTGATATCGGTTTTATATATATATATATATATATATATATATATATATATATATATATATATATATATATATACATACATATACATACATATATTGGTACATATATACAGCTAAAGCGTACATTAGCTGGACAGACAACGAGAGGGTTAGGGTTAGGGTTAGGATTAGGTGGACACCAGAACAAAGAAACAAGCATGTCCACAAACAAAGGATGTCCACCTAATATGGACATTAAGGGTTGTATATATATATTCATGCTACGCTATCATTCTCTCAATTGATCTCACGTGTATTTATTTCCACGAGAGTTGCCAAAGCTGTTGTATATGTTACCTGATCGCAAATGTTAATTATTCCAACATATACATGTATCCCAAAGCATTCGCTCGGATCCAGCAGAGGTGCATGTGCGGCAGGTCATTGTTCGAAATTCATCTGCCGACGAAGGAATTAATTAGTGAGGGTTGAAGATTTGTCAGTCTGTCGGTTAAGCGAATTTGGATTATAATGAAAGCACTGGCCCGTCTCTGTGGTCTAATGGTTAAGGCATTGGCGTTCATAGCCAAAGGCCCGGGTTCGATTCCCGGCGGAGACATTTTTTTCAACCTTCGCAAAATTTCCAAAATGGTAGGACAGCTATGGGGAACTTTGATTCATGCTACGCTATTATTCTCTCAATTGATCTCACATATATATATATATATATATATATATATATACATATATATACACCGACGCAGTACTTTCTTGATTTGTTTACGACTATATATATATATATATATATATATATATATATATATATATATATATAGTCGTAAACAAATCAAGAAAGTACTGCGTCGGTGTGTTGAAATAGATAGCAAAACTATGAGGTAAAAATAAAAGCACCGCAAGACGTAAAATTTACTGACGTTTCGGTCGCAGACCTTTATCGAAGTAAATGACTGAACACATACAAAATAATTATACGATGCAGGAACTGTGAAGACGCAGGCGGTTGTTTGGATACAAAAAAATGATAAAGCTAGGCGCGAAATCTGAGATTTGGTTGCAAATGACGCCACAAAGGAAATCAAAAATTAGTGCGTAATATTTTGGAATTTAAAACTGAACCGTGAGAACAGCAGTTTCCAAAAAATAACTCTTACTAACTCAATGACAGTTTGACGGAAATGACAGGAAAAACCTATATTACTAATTGATTCTTCTGTTCTGTGAAGAAGTTCTTCCTAAATGGTATCTAAAGATGCATCAGGAATTAATAAAGCTGACATCACCCTGGATGACAAGATGGAAATAAGAGAAAGAGAACAGGGAGATGACGTCAATAAGTTCGACCAATGAGCAAGGTGAGTGGAGAGACTTCATCAACCATAGTATCATCTGGAGATGCATCAGGACTTGATACAGCTGACATCACCCTGGATGACAAGATGGAAACAAGAGAAAGAGAACAGGGAGATGAGGTCAATAAGTTCTACCAAGGAGTAGGGTGAGTGGAGAGACTACATCAACCATGGTATCATCTGGAGATGCACCAGGACTTGATATAGCTGACATCACCCTGGATGACAAGATGGAAACAAGAGAAAGAGAACAGGGAGATGACGTCAATAAGTTCTACCAAGGAGTAAGGTGAGTGGAGAGACTACATCAACCATGGTATCATCTGGAGATGCATCAGGACTTGATATGGCTGACATCACCCTGGATGACAAGATGGAAACAAGAGATAGAGAACAGGGAGATGACGTCAATAAGTTCTACCAAGGAGCAAGGTGAGTAGAGAGACTACATCAACCATGGTATCATCTGGAGATGCATCAGGAATTGATACAGCAGACACCACCCTGGATGACAAGATGGAAACAAGAGATGGAGAGAACAGAGAAATGACAAGGAGGAAAATGGGAAAGAAGAATTAATGAAGAAGAAGAGGGAGGGATGAAGCATTAGAATAAAGGTTATGATGATGACGATAATAATCATCAACATCATAACAATGACAATCATCAATTTTGTAGTAAGTTAGAATACAAGAATAAATATATCCATTGTGTCAAAATGAAAGTGAGATATTTGCAATCAAAGATTAAGAAAAATAAAGAAAATAATATGTTCTACTTTTGACCATAATTTCAACGATATACCTTTATATGTCGTGACCAATATATCATTTAAAGGCATTAGTGACCTTATTTCAAAAAATTTTCAAAATGGCGTTTATCTATTTTCCATATAAAACTCTTCTATGAATGAAATTGCTTACCAGTAATAACAGTTCGAAGTTTAAATGGAAGTGATTGGAATATGATCATAAATCTACCTCTACAAGTTTTAATCGATGTATAGAAAATTCAAGCAATGTGCTTATCAATAAATTATCAAATCAGAAACTGACCTATTTTCTGTTTTACAAAGTGCAAAATAATACCGAATGACCCATAGAAATGCAGGATTGGCCAGGTGACTTACTTCTCTTGGTACTCCTCTACAATTTGGCCAGATGGATTGACATCCAGATATTTCTGATATGCTGACCAGCTCCTGACATAGCCAATTAGATGAGACACAGACCACCTTAATGTGAACTCCATGGATTCATCACCATATGGTGGCCCTGAAGTACGCTTGACAGCAGGTCATGTGCGACGTGAATTTCGCATCCCAGGTCCTGAACTTTGCATCCCAAGTCGTGAAATTCACGACCCGGGATGCGAAATTCATGACCCGTGGCGCAAACTTTGCATCCCAAATCGTGAAATTCACGACCCGCGGTGCGAAATTCAGGACCCGTGGCGCGAACTTTGCATCCCAGTCCTGAATTTCGCACCGCGGGTCGTGAATTTCACGACTTGGGATGCAAAGTTTGCGCCACGGGTCATGAATTTCATGACCTCGGATGCGAAGTTCAGGACCTGGGATGCGAAATTCACGTCGCACATGGCCTGTTGTCGAGCGTACATCAGGGCCACCATACATCACTGTTCATCAAAGGAAATTAATACAACGTGATCAGAATTTTAATGTTGTCGACTAGTTAAGAATAAAACCGAATATCGGGTAGTAGTAATAATACGTGGATGATCACTAGGATATGGTTAGGGTAATTCTAGTATAACAGTGAGGGTCATGGTTGAGGTAAATTCAGGGCGGCGCTACAGGGGGCGCCTGCCCCTATATATTTCAAGTGATAAAAACGGAGAAAAAAAGAAGAAGAAGAAGAAGAAGAAGAAGAAGAAGAAGAAGAAGAAGAAGAAGAAGAAGAATGAGGAGGAGGTGGAGGAGCAGGAGAAGCATGCGGGAAGAGAGAGCAGTGTAATGCATCCATGATATAGCCCTGTTGATTCAAATAAACTCGCCTGTGGCTAAAAACCAGATAATAATGAACCTTAATTCTCGCGCTGACCCTGGGTTCAGTGATGGTTAAGATAAAGGGGTAGAGGTTCATATAGGTGACATGTTTAATGTAATTACGGTGTGCATATAAAGGTGAACTAATACACGATGACACTAATTACCTCAAGAATTCTGGAAAAGGTATTTCAAATCCTTGTAGTCTCTTTTCAACAGAATGTCTCTCCTTATTCCAAAAAGTGCCAAGCTCTCTGTTTTGCAACTGAAAATGAGAATTGATGTCTTACATATTTTGAAAGGAGAGAGAGAGTGAGTGGGGATGAGATAGCCCGATACTGAATGCCCTCTCCTTTGATCATGTTATTGCTAATTCCAAACAATTTCAATGAGAAATAGGCCTACTATTGCTTACTGTCCTTATAAGATGATTCACCGCGCCTCCGTGTAACTGCATGATATTTGATACGTTTGTTCTTGGTAGGGTCACGGCAAAAAAAAAAAAAAAAAAAAAAGATAAATAGCATGATAGTAAGATACTTATCAATATCATTATTCTAACCTGCTGTAATTTTTCCTCTTTATATTGGATTGTTATGCGAGATGAAAAAGAAAATCATCCAAACATGTGAGGCTGCAATATGTGGAACATCATGTGAACACATCCAACAAATTAACTCCATTTCAATATCCATTTTGTGCAGAAAGTGATAAGCTCTTTAGATATATATAATTGCTATGTTTTGTTTTCGTGTTATTTTATCTTTTATTAATTTCTTTACTATTTATTTTATTCTGATGAGGGTGTTTCCGCAAGTAGTCTATACATGAATTTTAAAAAAAAATAAAACAAACAACATGCTATAATCCTATATACTCATGTTGATCTGTTGATTTTATTCTGATGAGGGTGTTCCCGCAAGTAGTCTATACATGAATTTAAAAAAAATTAAAACAAACAACATACTATAATCCTATATACTCATGTTGATCTAGTTTAATGTATTCTTTAGCGTAAACCCCTACAATCCTCCTGACTACGAACAGCTACCCACCACATCAAAGCATTGATTTCTGCTAATTTTTTTCTGACAAATTCATTCTCATGGTCCAACCATATAAGTTTCCATAGTTGATTACGGCCAAGCAGCCATTCGGCTTCAAGACTCATCTACATTCATTGCAGAAGGCCGCTCAAACCAATGAGCTGCCTCGAAACATGTGATGAGATCCACGGTCTGGTCTTCTAGGGGCAAGGTTTCTGCTGGTGAAATTCTATAGAACAAATAATGTCATTGTGATAATATATGTATATAGCATTTTTCCAACCCAAATTGCATTTAGGGTTATTTATGAAATTTTCTGGTAATTGCTGTATATTATCAGACTTTAAAAAAAAAAATTTAAAAACAAGAATCAAGAAACCATGATTTAAACCAAACCTCAAATAAACCCGCGGAATATACAAACAATGTCTATTTTCTACTGGTGTTTAAAAAATGCATAAAGCTCACTTGAATTCAACATTGGTGGCAGTATTTGCTGCTTCCACCTAGAGTACCTACATAAAGAGAGTAGCGACATAGACGTCCTACTTCTTGGGAAACAAAATGGCGTTCAAATTCTTTCTATTTCGAACACCCGTTTGCTTATCGGAATTGAATAGAAATGTTGCGTAACAGGGAAACAAAATGGCGTTCAAATCTTGGGTTGTCGCTACTCTCTTTATGTAGGTACTCTACTTCCACCTAGAGTACCTACATAAAGAGAGTAGCGACAACCCAAGATTTGAACGCCATTTTGTTTCCCTGTTACGCAACATTTCTATTCAATTCCGATAAGCAAACGGGTGTTCGACAATAGAAAGAATTTGAACGCCATTTTGTTTCCCAAGAAGTAGGACGTCTATGTCGCTACTCTCTTTATGTAGGTACTCTACTTCCACCTGTGCCTCGCTTACGTCAAACCCAATGACTCGTTCAAATTGTGAGCTCAAACCGTAGGTCCCCTGGTCGGATCCACGGCCAACGTCTATTAGTAGTTGATGGGGTGGGGGTCTCTGGAACAAAAGCACCATTCAAGGAAAATAAATAAATAATACTCACCGGAAACGAAAATTATGTAAAAATCATAGTTTCAAAGGATGGATGTAATTACTATGATCATTGTTAATGGATGACTGTTGCAAAGTTGTCCGTCTATTCCGTCTAAATGTACAGGAGATGTTCTTAACCACATTGTGAAAGAGCTTGGTGAAAAGTTACGCGTGCCTCACACTTCTTATACATCCATTTCTTTTCCCGCGTTCTTCAAGTTTTCTATCTTTGTATCTTCTCTCTCTTTCTGTCCAATCTCTCTGCATCTCCCCTCGTATCATTTCAAATCTGAATCATTCACTTTCCGTTTGGCTATAATGCTGACGAGTTTGCTTTTCACAGGACCCAATAACGTGCATTTCAGTTAAAATTAATGATGTCAATGCGTAATAAATTTTCCACCCTTCTCTACTTCTGATCGAGTTTCTTTCTTAATTTTGAAAATGAGCGTTCCCCCCCCCTTCTTTTTCTTTTCCTCTCTCTCCCTCTCCCTCCCCCCCCCCCCTCTCTCTCTCTCCTATTTACGAACGACTTGAATATGGCAAGCCAAATGGAATTCTCAGTCATTATAAATCCTATCAGCTAAAGGTGAATATACAGACGTAGATTAACATTACTTTTGTTTACGAAAAATTTTATTGCAAATTATAGTTCTTGCCACAATTTAATTGAGATTATGGGAAATGCAGTCATCACACTTCCTAAAAACATCAGAAAAACTTTGGACATCCCATTTGGCATTTCATAATCAAGTCGTTCGTAAAGTCATGCGTAACTTTACGAACAGCTTTATGAAACTCATCTCTCCCCCCCCCCCCCCCCCCCGGGGGGTAGGCCTAATAATAATTGCAGGGCCCTCAGGAAGACCAGTAGTGATACTGATGTGGCTATATACATGTATACTTCGGGTGAATATAACCCATACGCTCTTATTATCACCCACATACAACATTCACATTCCTTCTTTCTCTTGTCTCTCGACCCCCCCCCCCCTCTCTCTCTCTCTCTCTCTCTCTCTCTCTCTCTCTCTCTCTCTCTCTCTCTATCTATCTCATTCACTCCCTCTCTAATTCTCTAGCTACTATTCCGAAACATGCCTTAACCATAGCATTTTGTGGCATTTTGCCCTTTGACATCGTTGCCTCTCAACTTTCTTACCTTTTCATTCAAAAAGGATATTAACTGCTGGAATAAATCTGCTGGATAGGTACGCCTGAATCTGATGTAATGTTCAACCTGAGTAACGGCTTCAAAGAGCATGTGCGACATGGTGAGAGAATTCCTAAATTATACAAATAATAATGAAGTATAATTAGAATTCTATGTAATAATAAGAAGTACAAGTCGAAGAGGTTAGCATATCCCAGGTGTTCAGGCAGTGGAATCACACAAAGGAATTCAAAGTAATTTAAAATTCAAATGAGGTATTGGCCGAGCCCCTATAAAAGGCCGGTGTCTCGAGTAGTATTCATCTTTCAAAGTGATAATATGTATAGAAAAGGAGAAATGAAAATACATTCTTGTCAAAAGGAATCATTTTGTGTTGTTTGAAAGAATTATCATTCATTGTATTTCACACTTGATTCTTTCATAGTAAACCGTCAATCAATGTGTTGTTCAAAACCTAAGGGAAATGAAATGTACAAAGTACATTGCGGACACTTTATTTCGATAGAATGCTCTGAAAACAGTAACGTCGTTTGCAAACAATAAGAATACTGAGAAGACACAAAAGCAACCGTTTGTCAGCTTCTGTGAATCAGGGAGGGAAAACCGGAACAATGTGAGAAGATAATAAAGGGCGGGACCTCTTCGACTTGTACTTCTTATTATTACATAGAATTCTAATTATACTTCATTATTATTTGTATAATTTAGGAATTCTATTACATAACACTCGTACAAGTCTTCAGAGGTTAGCATCTTCAAAGCAGCCAATCACAGAAGATGACTCATTTCCATACATGGAAAACTTGATTGCCCTTTTTAAAACTATGAACATGGTGAAGTTCATCTGATTCATTTTAATCATGATGATAAGTGTCGAGATCATTCCTTTCATTAGTTTAACTCTATACATGTTCAATTGATGTAGGAGAAATAATTATAATTGTTCTGTTGATATTTTCTGCTTTCTTCAGTGCAGTACTGATACTCCATTTTATAGATATCACTTAAGCACATTAGCTATTTTTCAGTTTCACTGGTACAATGGTCAAGGAGAACGTTAATCATATATTTAATTTGATAATGTGCACTGATGCGAGAAGAGTTTAACAACTCTGTTGATTCAGTGTTGATTACTTTTGACAAGTAATGAGAATATACATCACAAGAGATAAGGTAATTCGTATTTGGCGTTTCTTCTTATCATTTTGATTCCCGCAAATACATGCCGTTGAGTTCAGTTAACGAAACAAAAGGGTGATATGGAATGTATTCATTTGACGCCTACATTCTTATTCCAAAGTGATCAGGTAATAATCTCCATTCACATCGAATATGGATGACAGCTTTCGCAAAACAAAATTGTGATTTTGCGATATCAATCTTGTCGTAACATAATTACGACTGACCAAATCATATTCATTAATTCAATTTTCATTATGCAGTTTTTAATGAAGAAATTTTGTTGCGAACATCTGAAATCTTGGTTCATTCATGTCTGAAAATGTATTTAATGACTACCTTCAAATCAACGACCGTACAGAAGGTCTGCAAAACGAAAGATACAAACATTTATGTTTGTCATTGAGATCTTTTTTTCAATGGAATATGAGATAAAATTATAAGAATAATCTCATATCATAGACAAGCTAGACTGTTTTATTTGTTCAAGCAAAGTAAGGCCCCTGAATAAAGGCAACTTAAAGTGCAGACGTTTTTAAAACAAAAAGGGTGAACTAGGTATATCTAGAGCAGGAAATACTGTCGTATCATTCATTATCCGACAGATAAGATGAGTGGTCTTCTTTAAAATTTATATATCAGTGCATGGGGGCTCAAATGAGCAAAGTAGAATTCATTAATATTGTAATGTTCGGCACTCGGGTTTAAGTACTTCTGTTTATGTTCCTTTTGGTATTTTGTGTTTATTTTGATACAGTATCACTGTACACGAATATTTTGCTTGCACAAATCATAATTCAAATGATTATTTTTCTTGCTGTATAATATTCTTACAGACGAACAAGAGAATGATGAATATATAAGATTTAATGTGTGTCGGAAGCGAGGAAAATTGCTGAAAATAAGCAATAGTTTATTGTACCAACTGGTCTTGTCAGCAAGTTTTTGGACAGAGTCCATCTGAAATTATGAAACGGATTGACGGCTTTGACGCACATGGTCATTTCAGTCTGATATGGTTTGAGAATACAAAGAAGACTCTCCATAATAAAAGAGTAAATAACCCGTCAAAATGACTATTCTTGAGTGATGTCATAATATTTATACTGTCTTGTATTGCGCTATAAACCTGATATATCGCATCAAAAACATTCCAAGGCGCATGATGAAACTAACTAAGAGAGAAAGGATGACCGTTTTCAAGTTTAATTTCAAACAATCCAAAGTATCTACCGAACCGATATTAGGAGGACATATGTTCCGGAAAAACGGAGCAGCAATGCAATGAATCATCTCATCGCAAAACGTAAGCTGTTACTTTCATCTGTTCATCTCGATGCAAAAACGTACCGTATGTACAATAAACCATTCAACAGATCAAGCAATAGCTGATCAAAATCATCATCATGTTGTTATTATTGTTGCTGCTGCTGTTTACAAGCAGAAAACATTCAAACACTGTGAAATTGTATTATTTTCCTTTCGAGTCCAACGATATTATTCTTTCACACAATATTGCCAATGTCAGACTGGGCGTGTGATCATTATCGAGTCAAAATGTTAATCATTGTGATTATCATTAGGTGAGCAGTCACTTTTTGCAAAATTATACGAACGAATCGCTGTACCCAGTCAAATTATGCGATGAATGGATATCATCAGTGGGTAACGTTATAACATAAAACTACATTCTGCAAGCTAGGCAGTAGCAGTGTATATGTACCACCAATAATAAGACAAACTTAACTTGCTTGGAAAAAAGTCAAAATATGCCTAAAGAGGTCAAGTACCTTGCATTGAAATTAAGGGTATACAAATTCAAGTATTCTTCCTTTGTTCGATAATGCATTGGAGACGGTGGCGAAATTAAAAGCCACGAGCTCTGGATAATTGACTTGAGTGCCATAGACACAGGTCGCACACAGAACAAGCATTCAACATGTTTGAGATTCTTTTTAAAATGATGCAAGTGTTCGAAAGTTTTTTTGTGTTTTTTTTTGCTCATGAATAGAACACGACAAAGGTATTCTAAACATGCTGAAGGGAAACAGTTGTGCATAAAGCATTCTTACGATCTCGAAATTTCAGTGTTTGGTTCAGTGAAATTTGAATAGTATTTTACAGTGCATGGTTGCACTTTCCAAACCATATTATGACAGAATGCATGTCATTGTATTGATTTTTAATGAGTTAACCAACAAGGGCTTTTTTGTTGCTTAGGATATTCGTCAATCCTTTTCGAGGTACACAATACAGGTGATAACATATTCAAGATGTTATCTCAGATGAATTATTTGAGGGAATATCAAAGGTATGCCCTTTCATGGATGTTGTTTAAAAAATGGACACCACATCACCGTAGCCGACGAGAATTAAGCGTTGAACGTCGTAGTAAATTGGCAACTTGAAGAAGGCCTTATTTATCTATCTACTTTCTAAGAATCACGGCATTGAAAAGCTTACATCTCAAAGCTTCATAATGTTAAGTAATACATCTCTTGAAGTAATCAGAACTTTATAAATCTGAAAGGTTTAAGAAATATGAGTTCACTTTTTCTGCTCAGTTTTTTCTTTTTAATTTGGAGTGGCTCCATGAACAGTACAATGCTCTGCCTCTGCTGTACGTCATAATATGTTTTGAATAATTTAATATTCATGTGACAGTAGATTCAATTAAGGCTATTAAGCCATAGCTCATATTTATACCTATTTCTCCACAGGAGAATATAATTACAGATCACAAAGTCTCCCTTTAGAAATTTTAGACCTATGTGAGCAAATCCAAAGGTTGTGATGGTGGTCCATCTGAAAGAATCTTCCTCAGTCATTACACCATGTGCAAAAACAAGGTTTTTCTTGACAAAGAAGCAAGAATATAACTAGCTGTCTTTGGTAACATGGAGATCCGTGCGTTTGAATATTATACATCGACTCTCTACATTGACTATTTTGGTTTACTATTTGACGATGTACGTTCTTTATCATGAATAGTGAATCTTTGTCACATACACATATCTTAATTGTACGAGTCATGCATGTACATCCGTGATTATTTTATTTCACTGGTTAGGATTTTCACCGTCTTTGACATGGCTGCAAATCCCGTATTGAGGATTCAAATTGGACTTTGGAAAGGTCCCATCATTTCTCTGGTATGATTCCCCGATACTTTGTAACTGTAGAATTGCTCGATGTGCAAAACATAAATGCAAGCACCGAGAAGTTCACGTAGAGTACGTGGCCTTCATTTGATTGAAGCTTGATTCAATTCTCGTATAGTTTTCCCTGAAAGGAAAGGAGTGGAAAACTGGAACATTTTAATGAGATGTTGCTCATATTCATTACCCCTTTTCAGTTAGGGTGTTTGTTTGGTTGGTTTTTTTTTTGTTGTTGTTTGGTTTGTAATTTTGGGCCATGCATAGGAGCATGTATTGTTGGATATTGCGTGGATATCCAGGCCAGTTCACACTTTCCTTTGAGTAGAAAGCATCAATTCGCCTTAACCGCACTTTCGGTCAATTATACCAATAAGTTTGACGAACTGGCATTTTGTTTTTCACCATTTTACAGTGTACAGTCATGTATACTGTAGTTGTCTAATGATGAAAAAGAAGGGCTTCTGAAAAACAAATCAGAAGAAAAGAATCGGATACCGATCCCAAAACTAAACTCAGTCGCCAGGTTGACATAAGGTCCACATAGAAAGGTTGTGGAAGGAGTTCAATGGAGGGAATGTCACTTTGCTTGCATGTAAATCCAGCCTTTTACACAAGTCTGGAAGAAATAGAACGGGGCTTCGCCCACGTTCATGCTGAGCCATGTCGCCAAGACATGCAAGGCAACACCAGCAAACTTTTTCTGAAGTACGTCTAGCATCAGGCCTGTCCATGGAGGTGCGAGTGTTGCAAGTCTCTATACGACCAGCATGCCGAGCATGTCTGGATGTATTGGAACAGGGCCGCGCCCAGTCCATAAGCCGAGTCACAAAGACAAGGCAAGTTGAGCCGCTGTTCTCTAGCCACCATTGTGACTATACCTACCTGGAGAACAGCCCACTGGCTCCAGCTCGTTGAATTGTAGAAGATACATCTGGTATGGTCTGTCCGTCACTGCCTGCACACAAGGAAAAGATGAATACCACTCGAGACACCGGCCTTTTATAGGGGCTCGGCCAATACCTCATTTGAATTTTAAATTACTTTGAATTCCTTTGTGTGATTCCACTGCCTGAACACCTGGGATATGCTAACCTCTGAAGACTTGTACGAGTGTTATGTAATAGAATTGAAATCAGACTACTAGTATCATGCCAAAGGTAAAACGAAAAGATAGAAGATAACACCACAAAATCAGTGTGTCTCTCGTTCAGGAGATGTGGGCACGTATCTATCGACGTTTCAATTCAATTTCCGCAGAGGAAACCTGGGAAACAGGTTTTGACCTGTATTCAGGGGCGGCGCCAGGGTATTTTGATAAGGGGACAAGATGACCTACAGGTGAATTTATTTTATTTCATTTCATTTCAGTTTCAAATACAAAGTAAAATTATATGATGAAGTTACAATCAGTAAAAAATGCATAACAATCAGTATCATTAAAGACTGATCGTAAAATTAAGTTTCAAATCAAGAAATTGGGCTATAATATAGTTGCATGATTCTGTCCCCTCTTCTCCATGCCGTGCATACTCCTCTTTCTTCTTCTTTCACTGCTTCCTTTTTTCGAATCTCTTAAATTATCTCTTTAATCATAGGGGGCGGCCGCCCTCGGCCCCCCCCCCCCCCCCGTATCGCCGCCCTGCCTTTATTCTTACTATATACCAACACACGCGACTACCGATCCAGTTTAGTAATGTAATTGCAAACACGGTTATGACTGGTTTTGACTTTGTGCCCAGATGCTAAAACTTGATTTACGGCAGACTCGGGCAGATTGGGAATTGGGAATCAATAAATATTGAGATTTCCCCCGGCAAGTCGCTCGATTTGTCACGGTCTCAGGGCCTGTTGATAAAAAGTAGTTATTTTCAAGAAAATCGTTCAGTATATTCTAATAAAATGTTTTCAACTACCACAAAATTTTATTGCTCGCTTGATTGAAAAAAATAGAAATTTGATTTTCGAGTACGAAATGTTCTTCTGGCAAAAGTTACGTTCCGGGTAGGATTTATATTCTTTGCAGAACGGCGCTTCGTGGTCTCGCAAGGTAACTGAATAGCCTAACTGCATCATAAATTTGAGGAAAAAATGGGGGAAATCGAGAATGCATATCATGCAGATTAATGGGCTACCACATCGACCCCTTTACGAATTTCACTCCAGTATGCCCTTAATACGAGATCAAAGTTTGCATACAAATTGGATTTGACTGGCGCTTTTTTCAAACATGGTTCTCATGATCCCATAATGCATGACAAAGGTCATCTCATGGGTGTCGATTTGTATTCGAGGGGGGGGGGGGGGGTTAATTGCTGGATATCCTCGGCAAAGGGAGCTAAGTGACCGAGTGGGGAAAGGGTGTCGGGGGTGTCAAACATGAAGGATCGACAAAGTGAAGAAGCGTAGAGACAGGGACGTCGATAAAACATTTGGGATGGGGGGTGCAAGATCTATATTTGCCGACAGTTTTGCTGCATGCTTCATTCTAAGTCTAATCTATACCCCTCATGTACAAGTACACCACAAAAGAGATTATTTCAGAAAATGTCGTAGATGTATATCCTAAGCTTAAATGGAAGAGAGGCCGCGAAGCATTTTTTTTTTTTTCGGAAATGCAACTTAAGTTGCTAGATTATGAACAGCCCGGTTTAAAATTTTGCGAGAGAGCGATGCAAGAGAGCCAAAGTAACCACTTCTTGCCATAAAAATTAAAAATTGTTATTTTGTCATCAAATAAACTGTATATGTTTATGCAGCAATGGAAATGCAAACCTGAAAAACCACCTGAGGTCGGGACACTTGAGGTAGAGACACCTCAAGTCGACAAGGTTTTTCAGGTGTGCATTTCCATTGCAGCATATGTATATGGCCTATAAGATATATGAGTGGTGGTTACCTCGCTATACAACCATGACTCTATTCTAGCGCCTCGCTGGTCCAATTGTTTACCTTGAAACAGGGACAGCGAAGCGTCTTTCAAAGTGGGGTGGGGGCACCAGCGAAAAGGAGTACTTTTTGGAAGAGGGCACTTGCAAAGGGTGAACACAAAAAGGAAAAATACAACATTGAGGCGGTAGTATGCCCCTACATTCTATTTAACTCACTTTTAACAAGCATTTTTGATGTATTGTTTCTTTCTTTGCATGATAACTGCTTTTGCAGTTGTGTATCCTGCCGCTGATTACTCATTTGCTAGCGAGCTGAAGGCCGCGGTATTTGCATCATTAAATTTTGTAGAGACCTGATAAAAGCAATCGCAAATAAACCTCAGGACTTTAATTATTCTTACCCGTTAACCCTGTCGTTTTCCTTATAATAATGTTTACCAAGCTAGAAATTTTCAATGCATTTTTGAGGTCTCATCGCGACCGGTCATATTCAATTAAAGAAAATCATGGGCATCAATCCAGGGGGAAGGGGGACACGTCCCCCCCCCCCCCCCTCACTAAAAAAAAAAAAGATTAAGGGTGGGTACACAATAATAATAATAATAATAATAACAATAATAATAATAATAACAACAACAACTATAATAATAATAATAATAATAATAATAATAATAATAATAATAATAATAATAATAATAATAATAATGATAATAATGATAATGATAAATAATAATAATAATAATAATTTTTAAGTCGTGTATTTCGTATAATAGGGTCTATGGGGGACAACTAATAAAGCACGAAAGATGCTCTAAATTATGATTTTGAATGGCGAAAAATGGCATTATTTAGATCATCAACCATTTTTTTTTTCGCGCGGATCTCGGTGAGACTATATTTGAGGGCAGAAAAATAGTAAGCCCAGGGTGTCTATTCAGCAAAAATAGATGAATTGATATACTACATAGACCTACACAGAGCATGCGGAAGTAGAAAGGTATCATAATAAAGAGTCCTCGCAAGCTTCGCTTGTTCGCTAAGTTTTGAAAGTAAAGTGCTTATTGCTCGCGCAAACACCACAATCCCCTAGAAAAAAAAATGTAATTTACTAGTAGAAGTAAGCAATGTGCAATATTTCATTCGACAATGGCTCATGAGATGGGACCTGTGGGATGTCAGACTTCAAATATGATCCCTGTGATCTGATGAATGGCTTGCATTGGCGTAAACCCCGGGAGGGGGATGGGGGATATATCCCCCCACACACTTTTTGAGAGGGGTGATGGCGTGTACAAATACCCCCCCCCCCACACTTTTTAAGGAAGAAATGATATTTGAATTAATCTTTAAATATGATTTTTATTAATCTGTCGTAAACAACCATCATATTTTAGAAATTCTATTTGAAAATGCGATTAAAAAACAGAAAAGCAGATATTTTTGGCTCGCTCGCTTCGCTCGCTCGTCATATTTTCAAATTTTCATTTGAAAATGCAATTGAAAACCAGAATTAAAGTGGTTATTTTAGGCTCGTTCGCTTCGCTCGCTCATCATATTTTAGAATTTCTATTTGAAAATGCGATTGAAAACCAGAAAAATGGTAATTTTTGGCTCGCTCGCAAGATAAAAGTAAAATGTGTGTAAGGGGGGTCTGTGCAGGTGGGCGATGGCGTGTGTTTATATACTTAAGTGTGAGTTCGACAGAAAAAAAAAATCGGCAAAAAAGTCGATCATCCCCCTCCCCCCCCCCCCCCCTCCTCAAAGTGGAATTACGCCGGTGATGGCTTGGCATCTTCTGCGACAATTATGAGAACAACAATATTTTGAAAGTGGATCGTTGATTTTTAAAGGAAACGATGGGGATCAAATACACAAGTATAATATGTGAAAACTACCGAAGTCCAAATTCACTGGGAGTACCCACTTCGGTATCTTTTTTCTAAAGAAGAGGCCAACCACTGAAGGGCAATTGAGGTAAAAATATAAGGAAATCAACTTGGAATGGTGCACCCTTTCCCTCCCCTGTCGATGTGCGCCCAATCTCGTGAAAAGTTTGATCTGTAGTTTGGAACTATACAGTGTACTTAGCATTTTGCTCGCTCGCAAATGAGTAATCAGAGCAGTCTCCACGACTGCAAAGTAGTTATTATGTAAAGATTATAAAAACATATCGAAAATGATCCTTAAAAGTGTGTTAAAACAACGTAGGAGTATACCAATGTCGGTGTTAATTGCAACGCCTCAAAAAAAAATGTGTTCACCCTGTGTAAGTACCCTTTTTCCCTCGTGAACTTTTGTCTGGTACCCCCCCCCCCCACACACACACACACACTTTGAAAGACACTCCGCCGAAATAGAGACACCTGATTTTTTTTTTTGCTTGTCAGAAAACAGATTTACGCCCATGAAAAAAATATTCAAATTGAATGAGGTTTTAAGCACAATATCATCGTGAATAGAATAGATAAGACTTTATATGTGCCCTGCGAGAGATATAATAAGTGCGAGTGAGCGTAGTGAGCGAGCTTTTGAAAGAAAAAGTAGAAAAAATATCCTAATTGCTTCAATTTCGGGGTACCGTTCCTTCTAATCAATTGTGCCATCCTTCTCCTTGCTCCACTGCTTCACACTATGATATCATTTCTGAATAAGCTACACACATGATTCCGATGATATCGTCTTTTTCCTTCTTTTCCCCTGTTATTTTACTTTTTATTCCCTTTTACTGCTACATTCCCGGGAACAAAATGAAGTAATATTTGGAAAAATGAAATAAGATATAAATGGGGCCGGGGAGCCTCCATGCATCCCAGCAAGTGTTTCATCTGGCCTACTCCCCCCCCCCCCCCCCCATACACACACACCCATCATTAAAGCTACATATCCTCTCATTTCCCTTCAATTTCTTATAATACCGATACATAATGGCCAAAAGTTGACTTCAAACATAACATTTCTCTACAAGCAGGCTTGTGTCAAGATTAAATGCAAAGAATTGATACAAAAAGAATAGACACATGAGAAACAGTAGGCTTAAGTATTTTCTGTTATTGATCTTTTAATATAAATATGCAACTGAAATATAACATCTTATTTCACTTTACAACTTAAAATGATTTAGCATGAACAATTCTACAGCTATAGGCTTGTGAAGGAGACTGGAACAATAAACTTAAAGCTCACTGGATACAAGCTTGGACACGAGATACAATGCAAACATGTAAGTGTCAGCCACACCACCGAGATCGACGCAAGACCAAAGACATACCGTGAATAAGAATTTCAATTACCACATATGGGTCCACACAAATTAGTGACTTGCCTACAATAGCCTAATGTTCATAACGAGTCTGTCTTTAGAGGTGAAAGTGAAGGTACATCGACATTGCGGGTGGGAGGAAGGACGGGGATTAGGCATTTCACAGATCTTTCAGATCAGTGCCCCCCCCCCCCCCCCCCCCCCCCAGCAAGAGAATCCTGGATGTGTGTAACAAATTAATGTAATTCATACTGGAAAGGGATGGGGAATAGCAAAAAAAAATTAGATGGAAACTGATCACAAACTATTTACACTTCTTGTTTGTTTGCTTGCTTATTTTTTGTAGTTTTTTTTTTTTAACTAATTAAAATTCTAATTACTGTCTTTTCTTCATCATGAGTGATTACATGTTATCATTTCAATCTACATTGTATACAGTACAATACTTTGACATAACTATGTTACATTACATTCTTCGAGTTTGATATTGCAATATTGGGCTCTTATAAACTTTTATACAGCCAATGTTAGTACCTGAAAAGACCATCCTCTCTACATAAAACAGAATAAATATAAAATAAATAATGGAACTGTGTAAATTGCAGAGGCTTGACATACCACAGCAGCAATCTGTAAGCTATAAATATCAGGACTGATGAATATATATTTGATGAAATTTTAACAGAAACATGAATTTTAGAAAATAATCAAATTCTAAAATTCTACTGTGCACTAAAATTCCACGGAGGTGCAATGGTATAGCAGTTCATACACTTGACTCCCAAACAAAGGGTTGACGGTTCGAATCCCACACCAGCACTAACGTCTTTTGGCAAGACATAAATTCACATTTGCCACTCTCCACCCAGGTGTAAATGGGTACCTGGCAATTGGCTGGGGTAATAATACTTGCAGAATGCAGAGCCATCAGAAAGAACAACAATTATGCTGATGAGGCTTCACTGGGTAACAAAATTATTATTATTGTTATTACTACTATCAAAGGGCAATGCAGCTTCATGCACTGATCGCAACTTTGAGATTGATCTCAACTCCTACATCTTAAGTACACATTGAGATCAGTCTAGAAATTGCGATTGATTTGAATCAATTGCTACTCTTTGTAAGACGGGGCCCTGATATAAAATTTAGAGTATCATATCACATGGAAAATTCACAGACCATTACCTTTACAAATGTTAAAAATATAGTTCACCTATGACGAAGACGAGGTAGAGTCTCTTCTTTGCTATAGAAATCTATAAAAACATTAATATGAAAAAATACATTATCAAAATTCCATGTAGTCAGTTTGGGAAACAAGAATATTGATTGTGCACTGTATCATATTCAAAGTGTCATGTCAGACAAAGTTTTAAAAATCTGAATGCTTTTTCTGAATAAACTTTGGGATAAGCGAAATGAAAGAGCAGATCATGCTGATTTTGTGTCTTGTTTAAGGGACAATGATATTGTATATCTGACTGTGTAGAACACAAAATATACCCAGATAATTTTTCTTGTCACCTATCAACTTTGAGAATAGTGAAATATGCACCCCTCCTAGGAAATGAAGTAACCCAACACCAAGGAATCTGGATGTTGTGACCATGTGGTATGGACTTCACTGCTCCTGCCACCTTATAAATGCAACATCCCGACTGTGTTTCTCTGTCTATTTCCGAATAGATTGGGTTACAGTTTGTTATTGCGAAGGTTCGTTATTCCAAAGGTTCGTTATTGCGAAGGTTCGTTATTTCGAAGGTTTGTTATTCCGAAGGTTCGTTTATTCCTAAGGGTGGTTATTCCGTAGGTTTGTTAGTCCAAAAATGAAATGAGGTTCGTTATTCCGAAGGTTCGTTAATACGAAAACAAAAAAAGATTTGTTATTCTGAAGGTTCGTCAGTCTGAAAATGAAAAAAGGTTTGTTTTATAGTTCGTTAGTTATTTTCGGACTGACGAACCTTATTTCATTTTCGGACTAACGAACCATCGGAATAACGAACCCTATTTCATTTTTCGGATTAACGAACCTTTGGCATAATGAACCCTATTTCATTTTCGAATTAACAAACCTTCAGAATAACGAACCATATGTTATTTTCGGACTAACAAACCTTCAGAATGAAGCCACAAATGTTCAGATTAACAGACCCTTTTTCATTTTTGGACTGATGAACATCTGGGTATACGCAATTTGCATGTTTTGGAATAACAAACCTTTGGAATGACAAACCTTCGGACTAACATCTACAGTATGTTATGTTAATGTTTATTCATCCACATACATGGCTCTTATCTCATTATTACAATAATCTACTGATATGATATTCATTACATCCACTTCCATTTAAATCTTCTTGAATTATAAAAATTAACTATATTTTTGAAATAAAAAATGGGTAACAATAATTTGAAATTATTTATTTATTCATTTAAATTTTTTATTCATTTATTTAAATGTTTTATCTAAAATAGAGGGTAAGTACATTAAGTAAAATAAACTGCTTTCCAAGTACAGAGGCGTCGATCCTGGGGAGGCGGGGGGGCAGTTGCCCCCCCCCCCCCCGAAAATTTCGGGGGGGCAAAGATATCATTTTGTCCCCCCAATAATTTCCGAACCCAAAAAAAAAAAAAGAAAAAAGAAAAAAGAAAAAAGAAAAAAGAAAGAAAAGAAAGGAAAAGGAAGGAAGGAAGTGAAATGAAAGCGGAAAACAAGGAAAAAGAAAGAAAATGGGACACTGGGAAGCGCTCGCTCGCTTTGCTCGCTCGCATTTAAGTATCTTAACCAATGCCGATGATAATTACTATTCTTATGAAAGGAAATCGGTTTGCATCTTGTGTTTCTATCTAATGTTATACCATTCTTCTACTCATAGGAAGTAATATAACCAAGCAAGATGTCACTCCAAGAAATCGAGAGGGCAGTTGACCTAAAATAGAATACTTTCAGGAGATAAAGACCTAGATATAAAAAAAAACCCATATTTTTCGTTAGCTCGCTCGCTACTCTTGCTGGTAAAAGCTAGATGCGAGATGATTTCGGGCAGCAAATAGCTTATTATAGCAGCGAGATTCCAACATATCATTATATTTGGGCAGCGAGGTGGTTGACAAATTTTTTTGGACGAATCCATACAATTTTGCCAGGATCGGTTGTTGACTTCGCTCGCTATGGTAGAAACAGAATAGATTCAGACTGCAAGCAAGGTAGCTAAAACAGTGTCATATTCGGCACACAGGTGATCGGATGTATTATTTAGATATACAGGCATGACAGGTTTTTAGTGTATTCTGATGATAATTATAATAATGATATTCTGTTCTTGTATAGCGCATATCACAGTATTATCATATAATCATGATGACGAAATGACACTTCCATCATATGGAAAAGGCTATATTTTTCCTCACTCGCTGCGCTCGCTCGTTTGATAGTAATGGTTTTGAAAAGCAAACGAATTCGGTGAGATGAGACCGAATAGATAATGTATGTTTCATGGGCTCATAGTGTAATTTGCCGAAGGGGTTACTACTTCAACCATCAAAAACAGTGTGCGCTTCGCTCGCTCGTAATATTAAAAAAAAAACAGAGTGGTTTGGGGGGGGGGCAGCAACAATGGACCAGCGATGTGACAAAATAGAGTTCATATTTGGCTGCGAGGACCATATTTTTTAGGTATCATATACATGTATGCCTATAGTGTATTTTCATAACTAAACACGTCTCTCACAACAAGAGGCTCGCTCGCAAAATTAAAAGAAAAGCAGGATGGTTTACAATCTAGCAAGATGCATAATTTCCCCAAATTGAAAATGCTTCACGTTGATATAGGCCTATGTTTTATATATATATATATATATATATATATATATATATGTATATAAAAGCTAATGTTGGATTTACACATGGCGTACCTTCATGGCGTACCTCTTTTTGAAGTTATTACTGTCTACATTATTAATCATCCAACACGTGGGTATTATTCTCTCTCTCTCTCTCTATATATATATATATATGTGTGCGGGTGTGTGTGTGTGTGTGTGTGTGTACATATATGTACATATATATATACGTATATATCAGTAGCCGTGGGTTCATCTCCGCTTGATCGTCTTGCCCCCCCAATCCGAAAAATGGATCGACGCCTCTGTCCAAGTACACCCTCTATGACGACATAATAGCATTAGCATACATACAATATACATGTATATCATCATGCAGAAGATGATTTTGGACCAGAAAAAATAAGTGGAAATAAAACACCCTGAACTTCACTCCTACTAAAGTACAATTCACAGTGGCACAAAGCTGTAATATCTGTGTACTTGGTTCAAGAATATTACCTACACAAAATGCCTTATCCTATTTCAGTGCAATATCCTTATTGTCCATTACATGCAATGAAAAATACACCAAGAAATTTAAACCATGATACAGTAAAACAACACAAAAATAGCACCTAAAGTCATGAACATCTCTCATGATGCAGCTTTCATTGCCTTCTGCTTCAACCATGGGTGAAAATCTGTCTTAAAGAGGGACGGGGACAAATTAGACATTTTATAACAGTGGTTTCCTTTTACCCAAGAAATTCACTGAAAAAAAAAGACAAATAAATGAAAAATGTCCTAGCTTTCTTCAGGCATCTCCTTTTACCTGAAAAATTTACTGACAAGCAAAAAAAAAAAAAAAAAAAAAAAAAAAAAAAATATATATATATATATATATATATATATATATATATATATATATTCTCCTTCGGGGGGGGGGGGGGGGGGGGGGGGGGGGGGGGGGGGGGGGAAACCATTGGATATTATGTCCTCCAACTTCTAAATTGAGGGGCCCTCCCAAATGGTTTCAACCATGCCTGTTAAACAAATATCATTCAATTACAATCTTGAAAATTCAGACTAAATCTTATTTCAATCTGAAAAAATTATTTCAACAGAAACTGAGTTATGCCTCCTACAAATATTCTGTTATCTAGCAATGGGCAGGGCTTCACACTGACATATTTCAGTGTGTACGTATAAGCCCTGTGTTAAACTTTGAAATAATGGGGGTTGGAATAATAAGGGCACCCATGTAATAATGCCATAATGAAATGATATTAATATGTTTGTTAACAATGATACTCAGGCATATCTTCTGAGATTCAGAAAGGTATTAACACCTTTCTTGCTCAACACAAATAATATTAACAGGTTTTGATTTCTTGTTGCTTGAACAAAGAACTATTCAGTCTTATTAATTGAAATAATCCTCACATATAATAAGAATGGAGATCTTTCACATGTTCAATTCACATTACTGGTTAGTGCTTGTAAGCCTCACATAAGATTTCAGTTAGAATACAAAATTGGTTGAAATAACCACAGATTTATTTTTGCCAAATCATGTCATTGAAACTTGTATGGCAAATTAATGATGCCAGTTAGTATCAAGTCTAGCTACAGACATCATTGTTTCCTTCCAATTAACTCTTACAGTGCCGATGTCAGGTATATGTGACAAAGAGACTTTGCATTTTTAATCAACCATTAATCCACTTAAAAAGAAGTATATGATGATGAAAATATGTCAAAGTTTAGAGGATGAATATAGTAATTGAAATATCTATCAGCCACTATATGCTACCATAGGATTTTTTAAAAAGAAAACTGCAGATTTTGGAAAGGATCCATTGTCACTTTAGCATAAAACAAAAGCAAACAAATGAGAAACGAGAACGTAAAGGCCAAGAAGGAAGCTCAGTGCTGTTTCACAATAATTTTCATGCATGACATGGAATTAACAGGAATACATGGTTTCATTTGAAAGGGTAATAAAATTTCTACAACTTTTGTGTACAACATATTTGTATAGGAGTTACTGTTCAAGATTTCCAGGCATTTGAAAAGTAAGCATTGTTCATGATTTGGTAGAATCTTGGAACAAGCGAAACCCCTTGGCACCGTAAGAGTTAATATCTTATACTGTGAAATCATTTCAAAGAGTCATGAAGTTCTACCAAGGAGCAAGGTGAGTGGAGAGACTACATCAATCATGGTATCATCTGGAGATGCATCAGGACTTGATACAGCAGACATTACCCTGGATGACATTGGAAACAAGGGAGAGGAAGAAAGGAAGAGATGAAGAGAGAAAGGGAGAATGGAGAGAGAAAGAGAGACACAGAGGCAAGAGAATGAGCAGAAGAAACAAAAACAAAAAAGAAGAGGAAGAAATGGGGAAGAAGAAAAGGAGGAAGAAAGGAGGAAGAAGAAGAAAGGACAAAGAGACAAAAACAAGAAGGAAAGGAAAAAGAGAGGAAAAAGGGGATAGAATGAAATGAAGAAAATGAAGAGGAAGAATGGAGGAAAGAAGAGATGAAAAATGAGAGATGATGAAGAAAAGGAGGAAAGAAAAAGGGACATTTTGATTATAATAATTGAATCTTATTAAGCACTTTTACAAAAGAAAAATGATCAAGATTGCTACTACAACAGAAAAAGTCAAAGAGAATGTACAAATCATAACGACAACATAACTAGCATCAATGCATAAACATAGGATGGAATGGTATTTAAATATATTTTTAACATTAAGACCATAAGCAATAATCTGCTTGGATTCAGATAGGTATTACCACCTCTCTTAATCTTGAAAAACAAACAATATAAATTGGATTAAGATGGAAAAAGTTGGGTCTCAGGTTTCTTTTCATTTCTCTTTGTTTTAAAAGCAAATGAACCATTCAGTACTATAAATTAAAAATAATCCTCTGATGTGGAAGAATGAATATTTTTAACATTTTCAATCCAAACAGATGATTTGTGCTTATAAGTCCCATATAACATTTTCCAGTTAGAATGATAAAAATAGTTGAAATGGATACAGATTTTGTCTTTTCAAAATCTTGCTAACTGAAACTTGTGCGGTTATGAAGATTGATTCTGTGTCTGTCACAAGCAAGTCATTTTAATTTAGCACTAAAGCCAATTCTAAAATTTGTTTATCTTACATAGAAAAATATTAACAGAAAAATTGATTAATGGTGTAATTCTGAAAGTTTTGTTTATATAGAGAAAAAATAAAATGTAAAAAGTAATGATAAATTACTCATTTTGGCCTTGTGATGGCAGTATTGCTAATTGAGTTGTATAATGAAATCCTATGTATTTAGTTACTTTAACTAGGAAGGGCTATAATGTATTCAGCTCTTGCAGGTCCTTTTGTTGTAGGTTCCAGGTTCTAGTAACAGGTGGAATAAACACTTGACATTCCAAAACCCGCCCAAGGTCTATTGATTGTACAGTGCACATAATTGCTCTGCAGAGAGAGTAGGATCACTTTCATTTTGTTACTCTTTGAGAGAGGTTGTGTTCTTAGGAGCAAGGAAGAAATGACCCTCAGTTTTTGTTAATTTTGGAGGAGTTTTCCTACCCACAATGGTGGGTCCTTTGGTCAGGGAGCTGTTACCCATGGTCAGCCATTATAGTCTGGGGCTACGTTAGAAGCCTTCAGTTATTGTCAGCCCTGAGCCACGATGATTTATCCTGAGTTTTCAACCTTGAGTTCTTCTCGAGTTCTTCTCGACATCATGCGTCAGGTCGAAAGCACCTAATCTTCGGTGACGTCATTCTTCAACAGTCCTCGTAGATCTTCGGTATTCGTCGATATTCGTCATTCCACGTCATCGGTCTTCAAGGTCATCGGATATCCGTTATTTCAGTCAACTTGTCGCCATTTTCATGGACATCATTTGGACTGCATCCATGATTAATCGGGGAAGTCCTTTAATTTAATAAACCCTTTAATATTGTCCGGACAAATTATTATTTTTCCCATCCCATATTGATTTTTTTTCCCCATTCCAAAACTGAAATTCTCAACCGATAAAATCAAAGTTAAATTTTTTTTCCATTTGAAAGTCAATATCTTCTATATGTGAAATTATGTTGCATTGATTGTTGAAATTTTCATTGAAAGAAATCTGATTTGGAAACGAAATGATATAGTTGTAATAAACAACTTTAAACCGGAATGATTGTTGTGCAGTGCAATTACTTATGTGTACTTTGACTACATCATAGCTCTCTTCTCTTTAAAAAAGGATGCTTGGGGTATGTGAGCTTGTTTATGTGATTTGGGGTGATTGGTGACCCAATCTTTAGGTAAACAAAAACCCAGGTTTGATCCTGACAGTGTCATACTACCAAAAAGTTATAAAAATATCTACAGACTTGAACCATCTGCTTTTTGTCATGGATCCCACACAAAGGAATCTTTAATTTACAAATATCAACTTGATTTTGATATTGATATCTACGTGTATGTGAAGGGACTTACTTCTTTTGGTACTCCTCTATAATTTGGCCAGATGGATTGACTTCAAGGTATTTCTGATACGCTGACCAACTCCTGATATAACCGGTAAGATGAGTTACAGACCACTGCAATCTAATCTCCATAGAGTCATCCCTGTTTGATAACAAAAAATCAGAAGGATGCATAACAATCATAGTCCAAACATGCTGATGAACATTTGGTGCAGTTTCTTCAGCAATGAGGGGAAGAAGTCCACTGATGATGGCGAAGGGGTTATGTATGCTAGGAGTATTTGACAGGGAGGGATGATGGTCTGGAGGGTAGTTATCCTGCCTAACTTGGGTTCAGTGATATGATCATAGTGTGTTTGGAGCTAGAATATGGTTAGAATACAGGTAGAGGTAAGACTTATTGCTACATGTAGGCTTTGAAATACACTAAGGATTAAGTTCAAGACTTGGGGAGGGGGAGGGAAAGATATCTCATTAAGGCCTGTACATCATCTGCGTTCATGAAAAAGAAGTTTTTTTTTAGCAGCAGGCGCGTTAGCACGCTTTACGCATTTAGGGTAGAGGAAGGGTTTCAAATTCAGGGGCGATGATGCAATCCTTGAATAAAATCCCTGTTAAGTATATAAAAATTGAAGATGTTAGACAGGTTTCCCTGTTTAGGGTATCAAATCTACTCTTACTTCGATCCATGTTTAGGGTGCTTTTTAGAGAATGATGCACGCGGATGATGAGCAGGTCTCAATGAGACATATCCCTAAGGTTGGAATTGGAGTAAAGCTTAAGATTAGGGTGTATGCCTATATACCTCCAACCTATATTCTTTTCTACTTTTACCTAATAAAGTCTTGAAAGGGTATCTCGATGCCTGCTAGTTTGTCTTCAACAAGCCTTCTCTTCTCATTCCAGAAGGTGCCAAGTTCTTTGTTGTACAACTAAAAAAAGACAATATACATATACTAGTTAGTTTGATATTATACTAGAAAGTCTTGCTCCTACTTGTAATAATGTAAAGAGTAATTAAATACATGAGAAGTGTATTCTTCTGAACAAAGTATCTGCCCCCCCCCCCCCCCCCCCATTCTGAAAATAGTTTGAAACCCCACCCATCAGGAGCATGTCAGTAATGAACAAATTATTACTGCTTGGCATCCATAAATAACCAAATTTGAATTGACAACATATCTTTTACATATCTCTTTCATACAATCAGATTTAACTCTGTAGCATATCATATACATTAAAATTCATGTACAGTTTTGGAAAATTGGAATAAAACTGATCAAATAATAGTCTCTGAATGTCTGCACTACATAATAAAGATGCATGTGTTAGACCATGTGACATCATATTCCATTCATGATTTCCAGTGAATTTTAGTGTGTAAATATCAGAAAGGAATACAATATAATGACTACGCAATGTCCTTGCCATGACCCATCCAACTATTTCCTAAATATGGCTAGATGCTCTTGCATAAAAGAAGAAAGCAATTAACCCACCTCATCAAAGTATTCTGCCAACTTATTTCTGATGTCTTCATCCTTATGATCCAGCCAAAAGTTCCCATAGTTGGTGATAGCTAGGCAGCCATTTGGCTTTAAAACTCGCCTACATTCCTGGCAGAAGGCCTTAAAATCAAACCAGTGCACTGCCTGGGAACAAGTGATGAGATCCACAGTGTGATCTTGAAGGGGCAGGGTTTCAGCCTGTGAAACTCTGTAAAAGTAATCAAAATGGAAGAATTTAGAAAAGTTGTCTCACCATCCTATTGTTTTCCAAATGTGGGAGAGCTGAGAGAGCACAATCATTGTTCTATGAAAGATTAAAATCATCAAATTCATGTGATATTGAAAGCAATCACTATAATGGAGCACTGGCAAATTGAAGAAGATTGGCAACCATGTATATCAAGAGCTGAAACTGAAAAAGTTGCTACAAACTAGAACTAAAGGTCAATGCCAAGCTCAATTCTTCTGCAACATGACATTTTACATATCATCAGCTCTCGCATGATGAACACACAGCTACGGTAAGCAGTTCAACAATCCATACAACAAAAGTATTAAATCCAGCTCACTTGAATTCAACATTGGTGGCAGTGTTTGCCTTCATTGCTGCTTCCACCTGTGCCTTGCTTACGTCAAACCCAATGACTCGTTCAAACTGTGAGCTCAAGCCATAGGTCCCCTGGCCAGATCCACAGCCAACGTCTACAAGTAATTGATAGGGTGGGGGCCTCTGTATCAAAATCAATATACAAAGTCACAATTATAGTATGAAAATAAGGAACTGAGATGGCTAAGTGGTAAGTTGCCTTGTACATGGGAAGTCCCAGATTCAAAGCCAAGTCAGTGAATGGTCTTGAGCCTTTGCCAGGTTTAATTACAGAGTACAGCATGTCAGCCACTGCATGAGGTCCAGTGCTTTCTTATCTTACAAAAATATACTTGCTTTCTTGGCAAGGTCATAGCCAGAGTTTGATGTTGGGGGGGAGGCAAATAACTGAATATTGATCACCATCCTGGGGAGGGGTCTAAGGGGAGGGGGTGTCTCCCTTCCCTTCGCAAAATTTTGCTAATATCTAAGAGGACTAAGATGCAAAATGGTGGACTTTCTGACATCAATTCCTGAGGTGTTTTATTTTTTGATAACAATAACATTTCAACACAAACTTAGGAATTTTTTGGAAGGCACGTGCCCCCCCCCCCCCCCTCGTTTCGTGCCTGTTTCTTGGTAGTCAAGTAAAATAAATAGAAAATAGACAAGAGGTCATTTGACCCAATAACAACCGTACTCAAGACTGGACCAAGACACGCATAATCGACATTCACAATCATTCTAAAAGACAAATTTCAATACCTTTTGATTCAGTCTTTGGGTATTTTGTCTTATGCCGCTTCTCTCACCTTTTTCCTCAAAAAGGACGTGATCTCCTGAAAAAGTTCTGCTGGATAAGAAGGTCTGAATTTGAAGTATGATTGGGCATGAGCAACCCCCTCAAATATCCTATATGCCATAGTGGAAAATGTTGATTCAAACTTCAAAAGAGAAAGAAACAAAAAAGGAATATTAAATATGAAAGAATACATCAAAATTTAAAATGAAACAGTTTTTTATCTTTCCTGATAACCTCAAACTAGTCATTCATGAGTTTCGGAGTTGCTTTTAGAGCACAAAAATATGTAAGTCTAGTGCAATACTGGTCAAACTTATAAGAACACCTGCTAAAAATGACTTAGTCTGATTTTGACTTGTTTCTCAAAAATGTGATTGATGTATCGACATTGGCTTATTGCTGAATCATGTAAATGGCAATCAATGTGAAAGATCTTGGTCATTGTCAAGTCCATATTTAGTGGAATTTGTGTACTTTTCTATGCCCACCCCAACCCCTTCCCCACCAGAAATTTCAACTTGATATCTTTCTGGCATATACATTTATGCAAGTGTAATGATTCCCCATAACACTTGAATGCAAGTATTACTGAATTTCAAAAATGTTAAGCTTTTTTACATCTCATAATTTTAGTCCAAACTCCCATATCTAGTAGATCAGGTTCAAATCCTAGTTCTGTGGCCTTTGGGCTAGCCATCTCATAATTTTAGCACAACAGATGCAGTAGAACTATTCTACTACACCTGTTCATCAGATAATAGGAAGATATCTGGCTGTTTGAAAGAACACCATAGAGAAATTGGTTTAGAAGTGGTGAAAACTGGAAGAAAAGTCATCCTATTCTCTGATGACACTCCTCAAAGGCTAATCCAGAAAATTATAAGGAGTAATGTTAATCTGAAGTAATGAAATGAAATGGGAAATGTTCAGAACAAATTATTGGGTGAGAGACATCTTGCTGAATTTGTCTGTCCCGTCATACAAATCCAAGCATAATTGTGGGTATATTATGTTTTAGAGAGCTTCTACAGGGCTGAAATGACATTACCTTTAGACCTTTTACTAATTACTTTTTAGGAAAATGATGTTCTCTTCTAACAAACTGAATTTGTGTGAAAGAAGAAGTTTACCCAAAGGAACTCATGCAGCTAGCTTTGCACCAAATAAGCAAGACTAGTTTGCAGGGATTAACCTGTGACTTGTCCTAATTTCATTTGTTTTGTTTTTTACTAGTAAAAGATAACATTATTTCACTTTAAGTATACCTCCCTAACAGTTGGGTATGCACCACACCATCTATACTAGTATTCGGTGCAATGTGTATTGACTGGGAAGGCAGTGTTAGTAAGGACCACCTGTCTTCATTGCAGAGGCGTCGATCCTGGGGGGGCAGGGGGGGGGCAAAGATATCATTTTGCCCCCCCAATAATTTCCCAACCAAAAAAAAAAAAAGAAAAAAGGAAAAAGAAAAAAGAAAGAGAAAAGAAAGGAAAAGGAAGGAAGGAAGTGAAATGAAAGCGTAAAACAAGAGAAAAGAAAGAAAATGGGAGACTGGGAAGGTATCTTAACCGATGCCGATGATAACTACTATTCTTATGAAAGGAAATCGGTTTGCATCTTGTGTTTCTATCTAATGTTATACTATTCTTCTACTCATAGGAAGTAATATAACCAAACAAGATATCACTCCTAGAAATCGAGCGGCCAGTTGACCTAAAAATAGATAAACTTTCAGGAGACCAAGGCCTGGATAAAAAGAAAAAAAAAAAAACGCAAAACAAAAACATATTTTTCGTTAACTCGCTCACTACTCTCGCTGGTAAAAGCTAGATATAAGATGATTTCGGGCAGCAAGTATTATAGCAGCGAGATTCCAAAATATCATCATATTTGGGCAGCAAGGTGGTTGACAAAGATTTTGGGACGAATCCATATAATTTTGCCGGGATCGGTCGTTGACTTTGCTCGCTATGGTAGAAACAGAATGGATTCGGACTGCAAGCGAGGTAGATAAAACAGTGTCATATTCGGCACACAGGTGATCGGATGTATTATTTAGATATCATACAGGCATGACAGGTTTATAATGTATTCTGATGATAATGATGATAATAATATTCCGTTCTTGTATAGCGCATATCACATTTTTATCACATTATTATGATGACGTAATAACACTTCTATCATATGGAAAAGGGTATATCTTTCCTCGCTCGCTGCGCTCACTCGTTTCACATTAATGGTTTTGAAAAGCAAACGAATTTTGTGAGATGAGACCGAATAGATAATGTAGATGTTTCATTGGCTCACAGCGTGATTTGCCGAAGAGTTTACTACATCTATCATGAAAAACAGTGTGTGTGCTTCCTCGCTCGCTCGTAATATTGAGGGGGGCAGCAACAATGGACCAACGATGTGACAAAGTAGAGTTCATATCTGGCAGCGAGGTAACCATATACATATATATTAGGTAGCATTTATGCCTATATGATAACTAAACCCTTCTCTCATAACAAGAAATTTGTTATTTTTTGCTCGCTCGCTTCGCTCGCTCGCAAAATTGAAAAAAAAAAAAAGCAGGATGGTTCACATAGCAAGTTGCCTAATTTCTCCAATTTGAAAATGCTTCACGTTGATATAGGCCTATGCTATATATATATATATATGTGTATGTATGTATATATGTGAGGGTGTGTGTGCGTACAAATAGTAGCCGTGGGTTCATCTCCGCTTGGTCGTCTTGCCCCCCCAGTCCGAAAAATGGATCGACACCTCTGCTTCATTGTATTGCTGGTTTGGTCCTAACTCCAGGGAGCTCCAGGTAAAAATATACAAATGTCTTACTCACCGTCTGTTTGGTCAAATTAATCGCTTAATTTAGGGAGGCATGATGAAAGTTTGTATTTACATAGCTAGCAGGAGAAATACTTCAACTATGAGGGAGGTATTTGGATTTCACAATTCGACCATCACTCAATGAAAAATAAGGAAATTCTTCACCGAGCCGATCTTCCCCTTTTTACGTCAATTCAAGTGACTCTTAATCGACGTATTCCTACAATGTGGCGCATTGTACACTAATACGCCAATGGGTTTTGTCACCCATAGGTGAAAACGGCGTTTTGAATAGCGAAACTAATTGCCGACGCAAACGCGAAATACACTGACTTAGATCTTCTATGATAGAGAAGAAAAGTTTGGATTTTACTTTACCAGCAATGTTCCCGAGGCTCTTAATTTTCCCCTTTCTGCTTCATATCTGATGAATGCACTGAAATGGTGAATTTTAAGAAGAAAACCCGACGCTTATCAGACTCGTAGGTCAACAGCATTACGTCGAGTAACCAATAGAAAAGCATGCTATGTAGTTTCAGTACAGAATTGTCTTTTTTGTGGGACGAGGTCAATTCATTGACCAAGTACACAGGATGAGTGGTGTCTGTACTCAACTGGGGTGGTATTCTGAGACTGTTTTAACTCTGTTTTAAGTCTGTTTTAGCAAATCGGTATTCTGAATGCCGTTTTCTCTCTGTTTTAACTTTTGTTTTAACTTTTGTTTTATCTTTCTAACCGCGCATTTTAATTTGCATGCTTGCGCAAATCGTGCGCAAGCACGTAAAAATGATATGCAGTAACACGGCATTCTGAAGACCGTTTATCCTATGTTTTAACTTTTTCCACTGGACAATTCATGCTCGTGAGATAAAACAGGGTGAGAGGTGTTTTAACTTTGTATGTGGTATGTCATGGCAACAATTTTTTTCGCTCATTGTGTTTTTGGTTGCAATGAGGGGGATAACAAAATCCAGTAAACCTTTCTGATATTCCATTTCGAGAGAATTTGTGCCTCACGTGGAGAAATTTGGCAATTGTCTGTGATAATATCAGAGATGATTTGCATAATTCTGTCACATCATCACATCAGTTATTTCAAGTAAGAAACTAAGCGCAAATTAATGCGCTCATTTACAACGCGAATATAAGTTCATGCATTTAATGCACCCCTTCCCCAGGGGTGGCTGAATCATCTTAGAACCATCTTTTATGACTTTCCCTGTTGGATATTTTTGTGGTGGGTGTGGCTTTGATGACTTACAACACCGTTAAAACAGTTCCCAGAATACCGTTTAAAGACTGTTTTAGCGGTGTTGTAAGTGGGTGACTTAAAACAGAAGTTACAACAGAACATAAAATGCAGTTCAAACGGTGTTCAGAATACCACCCCAGGATCTGAAAAAGCCCAAATGCTTGGGAATACACACAAAAGCTATTGAAGCTTTTCCACCACAATGACTACTCTGGAGTACAAGCTTATCTCAGTCTCAGATAAGCTTGTACAAGTGGCCAGGGCCTGGAGTTAGTTTGGTCCGAGCGCCGAGCCGCGCGTCCCGCCCCTGTCCCCAACAAACTACATATCGGTAGGATGGGGGGTCGGGTGTCCGGACACGTAACAAAAAGGCAGTGTATACAGCCACACGCGTGTGTCTTTACCTTACAGCCACAGGCATGTGGTTGTATCCGCAGCATCGACATGAGGATACAGTCACACTCAACTGAATTCCCACCTAAAATACTCTGCGCCGCTACAGCTATCGCTAGTGTGTATGCACCGCACAAGCGATGTGTAAATTCATGCGACAGTGTGTTGCCAAACCCCAAAACTTGGATCGTCACGAAGGTTTTATCTCTTGAAATTCACTGAAATACAAACAATATTGTACTATACTGTCACCTGCTTGCTGACCAGGTGAGAATGAAGTGAAAATATTGTTTGTATAATAAGTGAAATCGAGAGATAAAACCTTCGTGACGATCCAAGCTTTGCAAGTCGCAACACATACCATCGCATGAATACACATCGCTTGTGCAGTGCAGTGCACACTAGCGATAGCTGTCGTGGCACAGACTTCAAGTGGGAATTTGGACAAGTGTGGCTGTATCCTCATATCGATGCTGTGGATACAACCACACGCGTGTGGCCGTAAGGTAAAGACACACGCGCGTGTGGCTGTATACACTGCCTAACAAAAATGAAGCCTTCTTTTTTGTCTTTGGAATAAACAAAAACTATGCATTGATTTGTGCTAATCATCATTAATATTTGTTCGCTATAATATTGTCTAACAGTTTGTGCTAAAACATTTAAGAGATTTTCTTGTGAACCTTTTCAATTGGCTTTTTAAAATCGACTGTCCGGATATACAACCTGTCCGGACATCCAACAGCTCTACTGGTAATGGCACTAGAGGTCTACACGTACACAAAAGTAGGACAGTGGGACCACACGAACTAACATAAGCAGTACATTGCTTTGGCAATGTTATTCAGAGTCAGTGGCCAGTGACAAAAAAAAACTAACGTTAGGAAAAGTAAGAAAAAAATAATTAGACGTCCAGAAATCTAAAAAGTGTCTCATACCAACAAGAAATTTTCTGCTCTCGCACAGACAGCCCCGCTGGTGATACTTAGATCTTGAGTCGAGTTACTTTAGTCTTCAGTTATGAGCTTTAACTTTGCTTACAACCTTATTTGGTGCGGTGGATCATGAATTGATCCAAATGCTGAAAAATTTGTCTTTGTCTTTGACCATACCATAAACTCATGACATTATCATAGTAATAATTTAAACCATTCATTTCAAATGAGCGATATCCCTAATCCAATGTGCATAAGCATATCATAATGGGACTGAATTCAACAACTAACCTTACCTAGGGGAATTCCCTCGGAACCAGAGGCGCGTTTCATGAGACCGTCATAACTACAAGATCAACGACATCTCGGAGTTGTCGGTCATTTTGTCTGCTAAGTGTTTCACAAAGCCTCTTTGCCAAGACCAGCGACAACTTCCCTGACAAATGACTTGTCGCTCCTCCGAACATGTCATATCTTTTTAGCACGCCATCACAGGTCACCTTTTCGTCGGCTATGGGCAGCTCACGGGCAGTGAAAAATAAGGAATGTTTATTTATTAAATACAAATATTTCTTGAGTTCCAGGCTCTCATTCCATAACCAGTTATTATTGATGTTGATATAAAAGTATAGGTGAAATAACCTATTCTTAGTGACGTTTTAACCCTCCAGCAAGTAATTGTGATTAATACTGATTATCCTCCCATGAGTTTCCCATAGAAAACGGAGCAGTCTGTATTTACAGGCCCGTAAGGACGATGACAATTCAACACGTATGAACTTTTTCCATATTTCCCTTTTTTGCAACCACAATATTTATTGAAATCATATAAAATTTATTCGTTAATGAATTAATGTCAAAATGTCGATCGCAGAATATACCAATTCAGTATTTTTCAAAAATTAAAACAAAATATGGGTCTGCGTTCAACAATTTGTCAATTACGATGTCCTCTTAATTACAAATCTAAATTCACAAAGCGCAAAAGCAGCTTTTCGTTTATTAATTTTAGAAATTCTCAGATGTCACAATTAAAGTAGTTTTTCACGTGAATGCATTGTTTGTATTATTTGTTTCAAATCCCATTGATTTTTTCTATACTTTTCGAACAATAAGAGCAAATTAGCTGAGTCTAAAATGGTGTTTGAATAATTGATAATTCCAGTGGATTATGATCAAGGCTATATTATTCAGCCGGTAGTATCGCCCAGAGGCGCGTTTCATGAAACCAACTCCATGACAGTCATATATCTCTTGTCAATGACCTACGGAGCTGACAAAGTGTTTCACGAAAGGCTGACATCTCACAAAGTCAAGATGTAAATTTTACGTTTTCTCTATCCAGGTATCTTCTCCTGGTTCGGAGGCTAATTACAACATCTCTCCATATAACTCTGGCTTATGCCATTTGGTGCACTCTTGCAGTTTTAATCCACTCCAGTTCTTGATGTTCTGTTTCAGCTGATTCTGGGTTTCCCTCTCGGTCTACACTGGTCTAGTTCCTTCTACTTTCCCCTCTAACATATCTTTTAAGAGCCTTTTTTGTTGTCTTTTAACGTGACCAAATTTGACTTTTCTCATCTGAAATAATCCTCGCAATACAGTTTGTTTACAGCCCGCCATTTGCAATAATTTCTTTGTTGGTTTTCATTATTTTGTTTCCGTGATATTCTCGTCATTTTCCTGTAAACCCACATTTTTAAAAAATGTAATTATATTTTCTATTATCTTGCCCCTGATAGCAGAGACTGGTAAGAATAACATCATATTTACGTCTTTTAAATGTCGTATCATACGTCTTATTTACGTATTATATATACGTCTTTAAGACGATACTTTGCACCAGCACACGACGTAAAATAAGACGTCATATTTTTACGTCAATTTTACATCATATTGGTCAGAAAAACGTCTTTATGACGTCTTTATGACCCAAAGGAAGCTCACAGACTGGTAAAAACCACGTCATAAAGACGTCAAAGCTTCAAAGCTGGTTTATAAAATATTTTATAATGTATACAACATTATTACGTTTTCTCTTTGTTAATGATCGTCCTATACTAGCCCTATATCCTAACATCCTACATCCTATACCTAACTACTGATGCTTTGTATCGACATTACTATAGGACTGTGTAGTACACTACAGTTAGAAATTACAATTTCTTGATGCATTCTGAAATACCCTGCCCGTGACACTGAATGGTGTTCAACTTTGGAAGTACATTGTTCATTAAATCAGCAGTGCAATCATTGAATAAAATGTTAAAATTCAAATGTTATCTTCCTTTTTTCACGAAGTTAAGTCATTTCTGATCATTCATGAATATTCATGAATCACGATCATCACGAGGTAAAACTGACGTAAACACGTCATCTAAAAAAAAAAATCTCCAAACTTTATTGTCCGAGAAAGGAAATTCTTTTTGCCCAATTGATCGTGGGTCTGGCAGCCACTGAGCAGCGCCAGATCGACGTTGGTCTATCCTTTTCAATTCTTGGATGCCAAAAAAGGTAGCAGCAACTCCCGTCTTTTAACATCTTTTGGTATGACGCGGCCGGGGTTCGAACCCGCGATCTCCCGATTGGGAGGCGGACGCTCTACCTACTGAGCCAACACATCCGGTTATGGTCTTGAAAAAAGCTATTATAAAGTGGGAAATAATTGACGTAAAATACGTCTTGTTCTGGTCTTTTAAAAAACGTTAAAAAGTGGTAAATATTTCACGTAAAATATATGTCATCTTAATATGTTCAAACAAAATGTGAGAAAATTTTGGTTATAAAAAGACGTCATAAGGTTGTCGTAAAATAGTCGTGTATACGACATATGACGTGTGGACCAGTTTATGGCCAGTTCTTGACGTCTGAAAGACGTCCGTCTGCTATCAGGGGCTTAGTGTCCATGCTTCCGCTCCATGAATAGGACAGACCTTGCAGTCTTAACCTAAGCGCAAATTTCACCTTTCTATCTCAAGTCTTTCATCGCTAGAAATGTATTCCTTGCCATTCATTTCAATTCTTCTTTTGATGTCTGCATCGCATCTGGCATCATGAGTGATATTTTGTCTAGATGTAATTATTGACCTGCTCAATGATATTTCGATCTCGTTATTCACCGGAAACATTTTTTATTTGTTCATTTCATGTCCCCAGATACCACCTGTATGGCAAAAAACAGTCGACAGTATTAATTTTTAAAACAAAATTTTTAAAATGTCTTTTCCAATTTCGTGAAAAATGTTTGGTCTCCGTAGGGATACTTATACTACATACATTTTGTCTGTCTTTGAAATATTATATATATATATCTGTAAATTTCAAAATAAGATCCCCGTATTTGATCTCTTTAAAGCCTACTTAAAGAATAACAAAGAAATAGCATACAGAATTTCCAAAAAGGAAGGTAAACTAGTCAGAGCTCCGCTCATTTTCTTAAAGAGAGATTGAAATATGATTCTTGTTTTTTCTTGCCCTATTTGTTTACGTTTTTATGTTGTAATGCTACTTCTTAATACTTTGTATATCTGTAATTCTTCTCTTTTTTTTCTTGTAATTTGCTTGATTTTCTCTTGATTTTTGTTGTTTTGCCATTTGCTTATGCTTAATAAATACTTAATTACAACAAATATTTCCATTTAGTTTCAAATAGATTATCTCTGCCTCGCTAGAAATCATAGAGTTAGTTTTCTTGACTCTTATGCGTAGGATAAAGTCTTCACTTTTGACTTTTACAACGTCCAATATTTGTTGCAAATTCGCTTCATTCTCTGCACAAAGTATAGTACCATCAGCGTAGCGCAAATTATTAATATTTACACCTCCAATACTAACACTTTTCATATCAAAAATTTCCCTGAATATCAACTCTGTGCACAAGTTGAACAGAGATTGGGACTTCACATTCCTGACGTACTCATCTTTTGATTTTTGTTTAACCTGTAATTTCATTGTTAAAGGAGAATGCAACCCAGGCATCATTGTGTTTTTAGTGAATAAAGACGAACAAGAAAGAGTAGACATTGAGAGTTTGAGAAAAATCGGACCGTCTGTTCAAGAGTTGTGAATTTTGAAAGTTTAAGTAAATCATTATTATGGGGATAATAAAGTTGGCAACTCTACCAGCATCTGTGATGCCATTGTGGACAAACTCTCCATTCATTTGGTACAATGAGAATTTAAAATTTTATTCCTTTTCAAGATATATTTTTTTAATATTTAAGTATGTTATGGATACATCAGTTCTGTAAGCATATTACGAAGAATTATGTTGATTCCTGACTTAGAAATTCACATAAATCATTTTTTTGTGAAAAATTGTGCACACAATGAATGAATGAAAGTTGTCCAAGATGACATAACAGATGCTGGCAAGGTTGCCAACATAAGGATCACCATAATAAGGGATTTACTTAAACTTTCAAAATTCAAACAGATGTCCGTTTTTGCTCAAACTTTCATTATTTACTCTTTCTTGTTCATCTTCATTCACTAAAAGCACACTTCGATCTCCTTTAAGTTTGATGGCAGCTGTCTGCTCCCAGTAAAGTTTAGATAGTGAAAGATATGTTCTTACCATCTGGATTATCTCTTGTAAGCTTTCAATCAATTTGTATCATGGTGAATTTTACTTTATTGAGTCTCACATTTTTCGAGGATTGCTGTGTAAGTGTGCCCCTCAGTGCATACCTGCTATGTTTGACTTAACTGGCGAATTTAGGCTGAACAACCACACACCTTACCTATAAAATCTATTTTTAAACATAATAAAAAATCAGGCATTAACGTGCACAAGAGAAAAATGTCCTCCTTTTGGTCCCTTTGACCCAAATGGCATATGTAAAGGTGTACTCTCCTAATATAGTAGGCCTTTACGGGGGTTTGCCGCTCTAATGGGTCGCTTTTTTTTTTCAAGAAATCCCTAAGCATGGGTATGGTTTGTGCCGGAAAATCCCTAAACATGCCCCCCCCCCTCCCCCACCTTTTTCAAAATACGGGTAACTTTATTGTAACGTACCTTTCAAGTAAGGGTTTCTGATACAGAATCAAGTATATACGAAATGCATAATGGTTTACCCCAGGGTGGCGTTCTGAGCCCCCTCCTATATAATGTGATGATGAGGGACATTCCAACAGACCCAGACGTGACCATATCCATGTATGCAGACGACTGCGCAGTATGGACCTCTAGTAAACATTTTGATATAAGTCGATTGAAAATCCAAACTTATTTGGATAGACTATCCACTTGGTTTAAAGAATGGGGCTTTAAACTATCTATTGAGAAAACTGTACCTGTACTATTTACGAAAAGTTCTAATATTCCCCAACCTGCTTTAAACTTGGATGGTAATATTCTAACAGTGAATCTAATTCTAATATAAACAGTCTCACTTTTTTTTTAGGAATGTTATTCGATAGTAAATTGACCTGGCATCCCCATATAGATCGTGTAGTTACAAGATGTAAACGAAAACTTAACATACTACGTAGCTTGACAGGAACAAAATGGGGAATCTCGTCAATATCCCTTCTAATTGTTTATCGAGCACTTATCAGATCTCTTCTCGATTATGGGTGCCAAGCATACGATAGTGCTACTAAAAAGAGCCTAGACTCTGTGCAATATCAAGCACTAAGGATATGCGCGGGGGGTCTCCCGTTAACGTCTTTATGTTCTCTACAGGTGGAAATGGGGGAGCTACCTCTAGACCTATGAAGACAATCGTTATCCAGCAAGTATACAGACGAAGTATCGAAAGACACTTTGATCACCCACTAATAAGCCATATAGAACCATGCTGACAATTTGAATACCTTAAAGGTAAAAAGGTTTGCAAACCGTTTGGATATAGGTTACAGAGTAAGATGGGAAAAGAAATTATCGAAAAACTATGTCCCTCTATTTTTCCACCATGGTTATTTTGTCCACCAATTATATCTACTGAATTAAGCTTACAAATAAAGAAAACTGACCACCCTATGCAATTACAGCAACAGAGCCTTGAATTTATAAACACCAAATGGTTAAATCAACTCCATATCTATACCGACGGTTCTAAATTACCTGATAAAGAGTTAGTTCATCTGCCTTTTATGTACCATACTTTTTGATATATCGAGGGAAAAGATTATCTAACTTCACTTCGTCTTACAGGGCGGAATTGATTGCCATTCTTCTCGCTCTTGAATGGGTAGAAAATATGAACATTTATACAGGTGTTGTAATATTTAGTGATTCACTCAGTGCTCTTTTATCCTTACAAAACCGAAACAATGAACCCATTATTAACGAAATATTAACGATTACTACGAGGCTTAAATACTCAGGAATAGATATATATCTGGAATGGATCCCAGGACATTGCGGAATTATGGGCAATGAAATAGCAAAAGCAGCTCTATTTAACAACATTGAAATACATAATAAAATAACACTTTCAGAAATAAAGCAAATTATAGTTCAGAGTTCTAAACTACTCTGGCAAGACAGGTGGAATCAAACAAATTTCAGTTTAAAAGAGCTGCAGCCATCTGTTACATCTACTTTCACATGTAATCTAGGTAGGCAACAAGAAATTATACTCCATCGTCTTCGAGTTGGAGTGGTTGGTCTCAATCATGATCTTTTAAGACTGGGTATTCATGCAACTGGTTTCTGTGATAGATGTCAACAGGTTGAAACTGTTCGTCATTACCTTATAGATTGCCCAAAATTCCTTATCGAGAGAGCGATGCTCCTATCTGAATTGAATGAAACCAATGCAAGACAAATAACTGAGTATTTGAAAAGTAGTGATCCACAAATTCAAAGGGTTATCATACGTTTCGTTCACAGAACGAAACGGCTCTCTGGGAAGGTGGGGTTTAACCCCCTTTTTCTCAGTAAAGACTAACTAAAGTGTAGATGCTAAAACTACTTGTATTTATTCTTCTTGTGTATATAAGTCATGTAATAATGTATGAGCGATACTCATATGTGCATTTAATACTATCCTACATTACTAACACAGCCCACAAGTGTTTTCATCTCATTGCTAGATATAATTATCCAAATTAAATGTCTGACCCATCAGTAAGCACAGGTCAGAGTGGATTTATAAATCCACTCTGGCACAGGTACAACGTCTATGCATGAGTTACCTAGGTATGCCCGAAAAAACGGTATGTACTGCTATTGGTAAGATTGCATCTATTGAAGGGCTGGGCAAGCGCTAGCTTGGAACTGAGCTGAAGCATGTGGTTATTTTTTTTTTCTTTCTTTTACTCATCTTCCTTTCTGAGTTTCGATTACAGATATGTATTTAAATAGCTCAAAATATACTTGAAATTATATGTAAATTGAAAGAGATAAAGAAAGAGAGAGAAAGAAATACTGAAGTGAATCCTTTATCTATAATGTCATTGGCAACAATAGTCAAATATGACTGATTGCCGATACCATACAACGAAAGAAGAAGAAGAAGCCCAAGGGAAAGAAGAAAAAGAAAACGAGTAGATCTAAGACAGGTAAATATTACGGAAATACCAGTGTTTGATATGAATTTGAGTTTGCAAACGTGTTAATATCTACTAGATGGGAAAGATTTGTTAGCTAATTTTCTTTAAAAGATACAGCGGCAGCGCGTGTATGATTATCAGCAATGTCTGTCAACTTATATTTTGAAGCCCCACCTGCTTATTTACATGTTGGCATTTGATTGACCGTGGCTAGTACTAGGCACCCGTACTGCTGTAGGTCAAAACCACTCACACTTGATGCTTCGGTTAGGTATACTAACCTCGCACTTCAGACGTGCACTGACATGAAATTTTTGTAACACCTAAACTCAGACCCTCATAACAGCTCTTAACGCTCTTATTTGAGCCCCATTTTGGGGGGGACTAATATTCGGGTCCTTAAGTTTAGCCCAAACATCTGATAAGTATCACAAAAAATAAGGAAATAGGTCTAGTAAAAAAAACTACGCATTTTTGGTCTTACCTTGCAGCAAGTCAACAGCATATTCCTCCTTCGTCTGTGCTGCCGAGCACGCATGCTGGCGCGCTTGCCAATTTGAACAGACTCAATTTAAGTTGTTGACATTTAATAGAAAATTTCATGAAAACTCAATGCACTATTTCTCGCAATAAAATCTCTGTGTGTAATATGTAAAGAAAACCACCTTTCGAAATGTTGATTGGAAATGGGAAAAAAGACCTAAAAAAACATTTGGGCAGAAAATCCTTTCTAAAAATATATCTAGCGGCGTGGAACAAAAAAAAGTTTTGCGAGAATTCTCGAACTTTGACCTGTTATATAAACAACCATCGATGTAAACAACGAATTCTCGATTTGGCCGCGCGCCGGGGAGACATTTCACAACCTCAACCTCGCCACCAGGCCACATTTCCGTGCCACCAACCTACCTACATACGTCGCCACCAACCTCGCCACCATGTACTTTTATATACAGGCAATAAAATTACATGTATTTGTCATTTGCATAACATTATCTATTATCCCGATCTGTTACTGTTTCTTCGTTTACTTTAAAGTGTTGAAATGTGGCACTTAGTATTTCTTTTAAGAAGCGTATTTATTATTATCTTTTTCCACATAAAAGTTGTACACGCGACTGGGTTGTGGAATGTCTCCCCTGTACAGCCCAAAGAATAGACGCCCTCTTTCGAAGGAAAAGTGTACAGAGTCGACGATACCCCCGAAATGTGTTGGTGTTTCAACGTTCGGACAAGAAAATTCATCATAGAATCTGATTTTGGATGGAAGAGTTTCTAAGGACTTCAGCAGATTGTCTGGTATGATTCATGCAACACGTTGATAATTTTTATATTAATATTAAATGTCTAACGCAGACCGCAAGTGCCCTTTTATTTACATAGCCTACGGTATTGAGATTTGCACACGCCGATGCGGCAATGGCTCCCTGAATGTGAGGCCCATGTCAAATGGATTTGGAGAATGAAACGTAGGGCGAGGGTCATTAGGGAGATAGCTGCTGTGTGGATGAGGTCTGGGTTTGGGAGGAGGGTGAGGATTGTGAAGGCCTGTGGATTGTCTCTATCAAGGCTACTGGGTATGTCTAAATCATGGATTTGATGGTTGGCAGTTCTTATGAAGCTGGATTGTTGGGGCTGGAGAGAGCTGCAAGAGGAGACAAAGTGGGTAACATTTTCTTCCTTGCCGCAGAGAGGGCACTTTAAAATTTGTGATTTGCCAATTTTACAGAGGCGTTTCTGGAGAGGGTAGGTCTCGGTTAGTTTCGCTTTTCAAAACGTTTTGACCTATGTGTGGTACTAGATCTACTACTAGGCCTTACGCCTTATGCCTATCGATGCCTATAGCCCCCGGGACGTGTGATTTTTTTTCCCCAGGGGAGTTCAGGGCTGGAAGCAGTATCAGGGACTGCATTCAAGAACAGCCGTGATACTTTAACAATTTTTGACGGAATAAACGCCAAAGATATAATATTGACGAGGGTGGGAATGGAACTCAAGATCTTTCATTCATAGAACAACCGTCCATCCGATCAAGCCATGGAAGCTCTTGCCAAGAATGCGTTCTTTTTGACATTTATATCAGAATTCATTGCTAGTCTTACTTCTCAGACACCCATAATGGCGATTAGCCCTGAACTCCCCTGAGGAAAAAAATTACGCCCCTGGGACGCTGCCACGGAGTGGCAGCATCCTGAGTGGAACCACTGGTTATCGGTAGAGATCTCATCTGCCACAGTGAAAACTCCTACTAATAAGTTTTTCTTAAGTAAATAAGATTTTGATGAAATATATATACAATGCTACTATTTTGAATATGCTGTTCGGAAATCACATTCATCTCAAATGTGTTTAGAATCCATCAAATTTCCCTTTTTGCACGCCAATTTGAAGCCATTCCGGGGATCGCCGTTCTGCATAGCAGAAACAAAAATATGAACTTGCGCATGCGCATTTGCAAACTAACAACGACCTGTGGAAAAGATTCATCTAAGATCTGGGAAAATATAGCGTCAATTTTGTATCATCCTCTTCAAAAATTGGCAAGACTTCCTTTTGCGACAGCCACCCAACTTGCAAGGTGTGCTTTATTCCGTTAGCATGTTTGCGTGGCTATCGCAAAAGGAAGTCTTTCCAAAAAATTGTAACAAAAATCATCCAGACGCCGTTGTAAGTATCTGAAATTCCTTCATACCAATTTAATAAGAAAATAATTGGAGAGCTGGAGAGCTCGGAACAGTTGGGCACCTAACCTTTCCTACGACGAAGTGCAACATTCACCGTTGCAGCAGTCAAAAACAGACAACAAAATTGGGAACAATTGCAGAATACCCCACCACCACGTTATACACCCATACCCGTTTTCAGAACGGGGCATACATGCATGCATGTACATTAGAAAATGGTGGGGTATTCTGCAATTAAGCCCAAAATGGCCATAAGCAAGATTTAATTTTTTAAAATTTGCTAGATTATCTGATTCAGGGTCTCTTCAACTCTTGATATGCCACAAATTTGGGGATTCAGAGTTGAAAATGGAATTTTAAACAATTATTTTCCACTCATCAGTGATTTTCTACCAAGCCCAAATGCCTGGGAATACACACAGAAGCTATAGAGGCTTTTCCACTGCAATGACTACTGTGGAGTACAAGCTTATCTCATATAAGCTTGTACATGTATAACTGGTCAGCACTCATAGGGCCAAACGTGTGTAGGACTGTAGCAAACATTCACTGTTGCAGCAGTCAAAAACAGACAACAAAATTGCCCTAAGGCTAAGCACGATTTAATTTTCTTAGATTTGCTAGATTATCTGATGCAGGGACTCTTCAACTCTTAATATGCCACAAATTTCAGAGTTGAAAAAAAGTTTCAGAGTTGAAAATGGAATTTTAAATAATTACCTTGGCTTAAGGAAGCCCTTCATGTTTTTATTCTGATATTTCCTGAATAGCTTATTCCTATCTAGCCGGGGGGGGGGGGGGGGGGGGGGGGGGGGGGGGGGGGGGGGCATGCAGCAATGCAGTGTTGTTCCAACTGAACACAGCCTAAAGATCTCACACGCAAAAATGTCAATTTGATGATTTAAAGATCACGGCAGTGGTGTAGCCCTTTACGTGACTGCATCAATTTGGTGATCCTTGCTTCTTAATGTGGCTCCTCAACTCGGCCTATCACTAAAACTGATTGGGGAGATTTGGGGGAATGTTGTTCCAACTGAACAAAGCCTAAAGATCTCACACGCAAAAATGTC
>CM057155.1:26822787-26857879 GCA_029962745.1 Echinometra lucunter | reverse complement strand
ATGAGAATAGCTTTTTCGTCGGTACAATTTATAGGGTTCCATATATGCTCCGCCGACATTTGCTCCGCCGACAACTGCTCCGAAAATTCCGACAAGTGCTCCGCGACAATTGCTCCGCGACAATTGCTCCGCCGACATATGCTCTGCCGACATTTGCTCCGCCAACATTTGCTCCGTCGACATTTGCTCCGCCGACATTTGCTCCGCCGACATATGCTCCGCCGACATATGCTCCGCCGACATTTGCTCCGCCGACAATTGCTCCGCCGATATATGCTCCGAAACGACATCTGCTCTCCAACAGCTTCCCCCCTCGCCTTGCCCCCTTGTTGAAAATTCTTTGTTACGTCAGAGAGTATGCTCTCCAATCCATTTCAAATGTCGTGTCAACCATGGCCGTCAGTCCGTTTTCCAGTTTGGGGGAGGGGGGCACACAGTCCAAAAATCTGCTGAGAAGCGAAAAAAAATCAGGTGTCTCTTTTTGGAGCAGGGGCGTCGCTAGACTTCTTTCAAGGGGGGGGGGGGCTGTAGAGGTCAGATTGCGGACAAACAATGCTACCGATTACCGACGACCAATGTCGATAAATTCAACCGTATAAAGCCCACGAGGCATGTTCAGTTGTGTACGTACCTCTATCATATTTCCTTCTGAATTATATATTTGTTCACCTCACCTGCCGTATGTGTTTGCTCTCCCAAAATATTATCCTGTATACAAATATAATGTCGGCGAGGCAGTTGTCACATTATTGTCGAAATAATTCGGCTGAGCATATGTCGGTAGAGCAAATGTCGTCATTTCAGAGCATATGTCGGCGGAGCAAATGTCGTCGTTTCGGAGCATATGTCGGCGGAGCAATTGTCGGCGGAGCAAATGTCGGCGGAGCATAGGTCGGCGGAGCATATGTCGGCGGAGCAAATGACGGCGGAGCAAATGTCAACGGAGCAAATGTCGGCGGAGCAAATGTCGGCAGAGCATATGTCGGCGAAGCAAATGTTGCGGAGCAATAATTGTCGCAGAGCACTTGTCGGAATTTTCGGAGCAGTTGTCGGCGGAGCATATGTCGTGTCACCATTTAGGGACAACCCAGTAGCTCTATGTCCTTTTTTGATGCACTAGAAAATAATCTTGATAACGCTGCTACCTTTTCAGATAGAATTTTGTTACTAGGGGACTTCAATTGTAATATGTTGACAGAAAATTCTTTGTCCAAGAGGCTAAATGAATTGGGTAATTGCTCGACAGGGTTAAATCAACTCATTCACGAGCCTACGAGAGTGACGCCAATAGCAGTCCACTAACTGACTTGATATCCGGGGGGGCACTCGACCCAAAAAGTGGTAGGTATGTGCCGCGGGCGAGACAAAAAACGGGGGCTTTGGAACGGGCTTATTGTGAAAAGGAGGGTCTTCGGAACGGGCTTCGGAACTACAAGTATTTGTGAAAACGGGGGTCTTTGGAACGGTTCGCCTGCGTGTGAGTGCGTATGTATCCCTATGGAACGGGCATACGTGCATGCAGCTAGCCCTGCGGCACGGGCGCCGGGTTAAGTTTAGTTTAGTTTAGTTTAGTTTAGTTTATTAATTCAACCACCCGCCTGGGGTATGTGAGTAAAAACAAACACAATATAAACTGGCAAGAATAACAATGTAAATGTAATACAAAAACATGAGGTGGACATTATATACAAGTGATGAAACTACAGAATACAGAAAATAACTATCTACAGCAGGCACTGTGCCTGGGTTATGTGTAAATACAGTAAACATAATAAAACACAAATAAATCACACACAAGAAAAATATTTTTACTGCCTATCAAAGAAATCAACAACTATCTTACAAAACTTTGCTAGTTTTGATAACACTGTACCTTTGGAATGGTTAAAAAGTAGATCCATTTTAATACATTGGGTTGTTTCCAAAAATATTTCTTCATGGCTTGTTTACGATAATTCTCAAAAACTGGACACTGGAATAGATAATGATATTCATCTCCATTCTGGTTCAGGATGTAATATTCACATATTCGTTCACCACGAGAAATATTTGCGTACCTCCCAGTCACTATTGGTAGATTATTATTCAAACATCTAAAACGACAAAAATTCTTCCTATCACATGGATTGAGAGAAACCAAATAATCTTCAAACACTAAAGTTTGCTTATATATTCGATAAACCATACATTGAGAGTTTGTATTAACATCGTTATACCAATCATGTTGGCGTGTATCACTTATCCTCTGTGAAACAATTCTTTTAAAGACAGAAAACTCCATACCTTGTGCTTGGTTATCCCAAATATACGAGAACCCTAAACTATCAAAAAGATCTTTAGTCTTCCCAAGCCATGGCAAAGTGTAAGAACCACTTTGATGAAGGGCAAAATAAAAATTATACATTATGTTGGTTAATTTACCCTGCTTTCCATGAACTATTCTATACCAGAACATGAGCATACGACTTGCGCATACGACTTGCGCTCGCGCAGGCAGAGGCGATGGTCGGACAGCGCTCTGCGGGCCGCTTTTCACCAAAAATGCAGCTCATTGTAGCGGAATAATGCGGCCGGAACGGCGCAACGAAAAACATGCGAAGCTTTGGAACGGATTTCTTTCTTCTTCTTTTTTTCGATAAGAAGAAAATGCTATGCTTTGGAACGGCTTTCTTTGTTCTTTCTCTCAATAAGATAAAAATGCTACGCTTTGGAACGGAAATTTGAGTGTAAAAATGGGGGTCTTCTCCACGGCGCATATACCCACCACGCATCATATACTGAGCGCCCCCCCCCCCCCGGGCTTGATATATGCCTCAAATTCCTTAGGAAAATTCCAATGTTGAGTCCAGTCAATTGGGTTCAGCGACCACTCATTAGTTTTTGTGTTAACAAAGGTTTCAGCTCAACGGTTAAAACCCAAAATCTCACGTTTTCGATCGTTTCGAACTTTTGACAAAAACTCTTTCCTCAGTGACCTAGCTGCCATAGACTGGGATGCATTGTTAGTTGTTCAGGAGGATGTTAACTTAAAATGGAAGACATTCCAATCATTGTTCCTCCAGTTGTGTGATATGCATGCACCTTACATTACAGTACGTCGAAAAATGAAAGGATCACCTTGGATTAACACACAGTATATTGAAATTGCAAGAGAAAGAGATTTTAACAAGAAAAAGTTCAATGCAGTGGCGGCACCAAGGGGGGGGGGGGGGGGTGGGGGGCATTCGCCCCCTTCCCCCCACTCAGAAGCTTCCCCCCCCCAGTTGCCCCCCCCCCCCCAGAAATTTTGAGGACTGAAAAGAAAAATTATACAGTAATTTGTAAATAAGTAGATGTTGTCATAAGCATCATATTCAAGCTGTGAAGTGCTCTAAGATACCATTTTCCGCTCTTCAAAACTTCGATTGAAAACAAAAAGAGTGGTTATTTTTGGCTCGCTCGCTTCGCTCGCTCGTCATATTTTTTAAATTCTTATCTAAAATGCAATTAAAAACAAGAAAAGTAGCCATTCTTGGCTCGGTCGCTTCGCTCGCTCGTCATATTCCAGAATATTTATAAAAAAAATGCAATTAAAAACCAAAAAAGTGGTTATTTTTTGTTCGCTCGCTCGCAAAATTGATACTAAAATATGTGTAAGAGGAAAAAAAAAATAATCAAAAAATTCAATTATCCCCCCACTCCTCAAAGTGGATTTACGCCGGCGACTAAAACTCGCGCTTCACGCTCGATTTTTCCATGCACGCAAAAAAAAAAAAAATTGACTGCCCCTGCCCCCCCAACATTTTCTTTTGCCCTCCATTTGCCCGCCTCCCCCCCCCCCCCCCCACTTTAACAATCCTGGTGCCGCCACTGGTTCAATGAAACTAGGGACCCACTTTTCTATAAGAAATTCAAATGTTACAGAAACAAAGCAAATAACCTTAACAAAAAGTTAAAGAGGGCATTCTATCAAAACCAGTTAGGCTTCTACGTTTTACGGATAGAGACAACATACTCAACGTAGCTCTACACTGAAGGATGTCCGCATCAAAGGTCAAAAGGTCGGCATAAGCGATGACGTGCACAGCGACACGCGAGATGAACATAAGAAACTGATGGCGAAAGCGAAACAATTACGACAAGAAAATAAATTTGCATTCATTCCGAATTCTGTTCCTCGTGTGATTAAATTAAAGATGGGCCAAAAGACGCTCCTGGTGCACTAAAAACACTACGAATTTCAGATTTATAGGAAACGCTATGCTGACTTGATTACTTGGAGATAATTTACTGTTTTGCTCTTGTATCCGTTACTGAATAGTTACCAAAATAAGTAAAATGACAGTAAAGCCATTTACTACCTGAGAGATAACATATGTGTTGTTGATTTTGGAAAGTAAGTTCCAGTAATACTTTGTAATATACTCTGTTGAATCACATACTTGTTGAAAATTTGCTTTTTGAAGGCGATGAAAGATCATAGTCTGTCCCTGCTCTCCTTTGAACCTGAAAGGGAAAAGGGTCAACCCTCATTTTGGATAGTTTCTTATAGCGAGCAGTTGTATAAATCTACAATGTTCGTTTTTTATCCCTTTTTTTTTGTTTTCTTCTTCTTTCCATATCATCCTATAAGTCTAGGATACAAACTCAACTCATTTCGCTGAGAGAAAGTGTAAATTCATTAGTATGCAAGTCCATGCATTAAGACTTGTTTCGTGGTTTCGTAAGCACACATAATACAATATACTGATATATGATGGATAATGTAATTGATATCAAAATTTGTTCGCTCAAGTGAGAGGGTTAGGAAATTCCTTTAAAAGACGATGTATATTTAACTGGATTAGAAATTCTGATTATCATCTTATCTTGTTACAAGAAACACATAGTACCCAAAGCACTGAAAAAATTGGTGTCAAGAATGGGGCTTTACGATTTTATTTAGTCACGGTAGATCGGACAGCGCCGGAGTATGTATATTGTTTAAGCCTTCTGCTTCTTTTGATATTTTGAATGTTACACGTGATGATTCAGGAAGAATTCTTATGGTAATTTTGAAAGTGAATGACACTCCAATTACGGTGGCCAATGTATACGGTCCAAACAATGATGACGATGCGTTTATGTTTAGGTTACATTCTATGTTAAACGAGAAAGGAGAAGAACCATTTATTATTGGGGGAGATTTTAACACTGTGTTAGATGCTACAATGGACAGATTCCCCAATTTAACTCCAAACCACCCGAAATGTAATGATGCATTAAAAAACATGATACTAGATATAGAATTCATAGATATTTGGAGATCGTTAAACAAAATTTAATATGAATACAAATATACATGGACTTCACCAGATTTTGAAAAAAAGAAGTCGATTAGATTATTTTCTTATATCCAGAAGCCTAAAATCAGCCGTGGAAAATTCAGATATATCTTTCGGATACAAGACCGATCACTCGCTTGTATCCCTTTCGTTAGTAAAATCTGTGCCAAAGAGGGGGCCAGGTTTTTGGAAACTAAACACCTCCTTACTTACTAACCAAAACAATGTCGAAACTATCAAAAAATGAAATCCAGTATACTATTCGTGAGTTTACTCATTTATCTTCCATAAAATTATGGGAATACCTAAAATTTAGAATAAAACAAAAGTTTATCAAAGTTTCGACAAATGAAACAAAGAAGCGTAATGGGAGATTAATTTTGTTGGAACAAGAACTCAACCATTTGAACAATATGTTAATGGGAAATTCAGATATACACTTGTTGCAAACCTTAGAAATAAAAAAAAGAGAATTTGAAGAATTGCAAGAAGAACAAGTTCGCGGAACTATTGTAGAACTAGAGCAAAATGGGTAGCTGAAGGAGAACGGAATTCAAAATATTCCTTCAATTTAAAAAAACGAAAATTTTCAAAGGAAATGCATTATAAAACTGCAGACAGAAGATAGGTTTGTTACAGATATGAAAAAAAATATTGGAAGAGCGACTTTTTTATGGTAAAATTTACTCATCAGAAGATAATGCGGAAAATTTACACTTTCTTGATAAAATAAATATGCCGAACCTAAATGACAACGAACGATCTATGTTGGGTAAGAAAATAACAGAAAAGGAGTGTTTTGATACAATATGTACTTTTGCAAAAGATAAAACACCCGGTTCAGACGGTCTCCCAATCGAATTTTATAGGACATTTTGGGATGATATTAAAACTCTTATGTGTGCCGTTTTTAATGAGTGCTATGAAATCAATAATCTTTGCACTTAAATGCGGAGAGGAATTATTACTTTAATACCCCAAAAAGACAAAAATTTACTCTTTTTGAAAAACTGGCGTCCTATTTTGCTTTTGAATAATGATTACAAAATTTTAGCTAAGATTATTTCTTTCAGGATTAAAAAGGTTTTAGACCGGCTTATTCATGAAGATCAGTGTGGTTTTTTGAAGGGTCGTTATATTGGTGAGAATATACGTTTGTTTATTGATACCATGAACCATTGTAAATGTAATAATATCCCTGGCATTGCATTATGTATAGATTTTGAAAAAGCATTCGACAGAGTAGAATGGATTTTTTTATATACAGTGTTACGTAAGTTTGGTTTCGATGAATGTTTTGTCCGCTGGGTTCAGCTGTTATATACGAATATTGAAGGATGCGTCATTAATAATGGATTTTCCTCAAACCCTTTTCCGATACAGCGAGGAGTAAGACAAGGCTGCCCCATCTCTCCTTATTTGTTTCTTTTAGTTGTAGAAATTCTTGGTATAATGATACGTCAACATGAGAATATCAAAGGAATCCAAATAGAAAACATGGAATTAAAGTTAAGTCAATACGCGGACGATACTGTTTTATTTCTCCACCCGACTGAATCGAATTTGAAGCTGTGTTTAAAAGTTCTAAACAAACAGTCGGGATTAAAAATTAACATCGACAAATGTAATGTAGTTAGACTCGGTAATTTTGAAGGTTTTCTTTGCCGCGACATCCCTTTTTCGTGGCCCACTGATATCATGTATCTAGGTATAAAAATTCCACTTGATAACTTTAATGATTACTTCGAGCTCAATTACAAACCGAAATTAGAAGAAATAAAGACGACATTGCGTATTTGGAACCTTAGAAATCTCACCCTGTACGGTAAAATTGTAATTATAAAAACTCTCATTATTCCTAAATTCATATATGCATTTGGTATAATACCTGATCCACCGTACTCATTTTTTGCTGAATTACAGCAACTTTTATTTCACTTCCTTTGGAGTAATAAACCAGACAGGATTAAAAGACCACTACTTTGCAATGATTATCAAGAAGGCGGCCTTAAAATGCCGCACGTACTGTATTTTAACTATGCAATAAAAACAGCGTGGGTGAAGCGCTTAGACATGGACAACAATGGGAAGTGGAAATACTTTTTAAAGTTATTACTTCGCAAGTTCGATGATAATTTTTTCTTCCATTGCAATATACAATCTGTTGATTTTCATAACAGTAATTTTGACAATGTATTTTGCAAAGATGTTCTAGAAGCATGGACATTTTATAAATACTACAACCCTGTAAAGTTTAAAGAAATACTTTCTCAAACTCTGTGGCTGAACTCACATATCAAAGTCGAAAAAAGGGTAATCTTGTACAAGAATTGGTTTCATTCTGGTATGCGATATCTCAAAGACATTTTAAATGCTAATGGCTAGTTTATGACATATGAACAAATATGTCGTAAGTTTGGAAATGAATCATTTTTATGCTATTTCTCTCTTCTACATACTATACCACTAGAAGATGGGAATTGGAAAGATTTTTCATGTATTAGCAACTATTTTAATCGCAGACAATTGCTTACTTCTTTCGAAATGTCAAAACTCAAAAAGGCATTTCCACACTTCTGGTTAGAGAAATTACGTAATACAAGAACCCCACAACGGCTACAAAAAGAAGAACCCAATGTGATTGAGTTAGCAACAGGTGACTCAATAAATGTCGAGAAAATGTCAGCTAAACACTATTATAGTTTGTTAGTGGATAAATATAAAGAAGAACCCGTTTGTTTACATTTTTGGCAAGATCGTTTAGACTTGTCAAACGAATTTGATTGGAGTGAAGTATTTAAATTCAAATTTCAGCAAATTAATGACAATAAAATAAAACAATTTAATTTTAAACTTTTTCACAAAATATTGCCCAGCAAAGACAATTTATGCAAATGGGGAATTTTGAATGATAATTTATGTCGTACTTGCAATTGCAAAGAAACTATATGTCATTTTTTATTGACATGCAAAAAAGTGAGGTTATTTTGGAAAATAGTTTCGTGTCTTATTCGGAATATTTTTGGCCTTGATATTGACATTAATGAAAAAATGATTATTATAGGATATGATATAGGCAACCGAAAAACAAAACTTGTCAATTTCATCCTTAATTATGCCCAATATACTGTATATAAGAATTATGTCAAAGAATGTAATGATAAAAAGAAACATGTGTTACATGGAAACTATCTATTGAAAGATTTGAAAGCAGAAATAAGATTTCACCTAAGTTTAAAGTACAATCAGAAAAGATTTAATGAAACTGAGTTGCGGAAGATACGTTTTTACTTTGAGTGAATACACTGCCAGTCGCGGTTTTTATGGTCCGCTGTTGGCTGGCCTGTTGGAGCCGGAGAACAATGGATTCAGTCCACTGAATCTATTGTTCTCTGGTTCTCGACGGGTGACAGCGGGCCGAGGAATTGTGACTGGTAGTGTAAGTAACATATTTTATTGTATTTTTTGTATTTCTTGTAAAATATTGTCGTGTGATATGTGAATTTTGTTAATGTAAAAACCTGTATCTTTTGATATTTTATGAATAATAAAGTACCTCAATGGAGGATAAATAGAAAAAAAAAACATACTATACCACTGGAATGGAAAAAGATAATTAAAAACGTCCAAGTAATCGATCATACTGATCAACCAACAGATGAACGATTAAACTGTTTCTTAAAAAGTAGAAAGGTCACAAAATTGTGCTATAATACATTTGTGGAAAAAAATATGTCGCTCTCAGATACAAATCAGCAATCCAAATGGCAAGCTGATCTCAGGGAAAATTTAACAGACTCTCATATTTGGAATTTTCGTTTCCCACTTTTATATAAGTCTTCTGTTGACAATAAACTACGGAATTTTCAACTTACATTTATTCACAGAAGAATTTCAACGCAAGACTTCTTGTTTAAAGTTGGAATAAAAGATACACCGACTTGTAATTTCTGTGAAACTCACATTCAAACCATCGTTCATCTATTTCTAAGATGTGAATATACAGATGTATTTTGGAATGATGTTTATGAATGGTTGGAGTCAGTGGGATTCATTTCGTGTCAGTTTTCTCAATCCAGTTATTGATAGTTACTTTACAACTGTTCAAACTGAAACATTTTCCCACATTTTTTTTTTTTTGTTTTTTTTTTTGTTTATTGTGGTTAAATGAGCTGCAAGAATTAATGTCACAAGACATAATACATAATATCTAAATACGAAATGTGAGGAAAACAAAATGAAACTCAGGGAAGTGACTTATACATGTATAATAAAAAAATTCTTTTATTAAAAATAATCTGTTCAAAAATTTTATTTTAAAACATACATTTCAAGGATTGAACTATCAAATCTCACTCACTAAAATGGAGATTTCCATACAGAATTCAGGCATAACATTTTTTTTCATCTGTTTCTGTATAATTCAGTGATAGATAATTTCAGAAGAATTTGAAGGTGCTACTTAAGATACCATATTAGGGAAGTTTCCACGGAGATGTAAGCATGACAGACAAAAGGCACTTTTGTTTTCCACATAACTGCCCAAGCAATTATACCTAAAAATATGGAAATACTGACATAACCCATTGCAGTACAGAGTTTTCTTAACATCCTCTTAATTTTCTTAATCCTCTAATTTGCACCAGTAAACCTTTTCCATGCCTATATAGTTTGAAAAGAAAAACAAAATGTATATAACAAACCAAACTTAATCAAAACTGCAAAAATGAATAGAGAAATTGCCATTTGTACTCGAAAATAGGGATTATAAAATTTTCACTGTGTTGCCAATTTACAGAGTTTAATAACTATAGTCACATTGAAAATTGCTCTTATTTGATTATAGCACAACATACTGTGTTGGGAATGGACTAAAAATTTTGAATGAATTTTCCTCTTTCTGCTCATGTGTAATTTGTAATTCCTAGCATTCTGGATCAAAAGATATTGCAAAAGAGTCATTCAAAGGAGACATTGTAATAAATAAAAAAATTCATCACGAAATAATCAAAATACCCGTGGAAGCATATGTTTCCCCCCTTTTCATCCCTCTGTTTTACAATTTACCTATTATAACTACATGTACATGTGCACTCAACACAAAAAGAAAGTAAACACTTTTTCATGTTCAGATTTGTCAGAGAAGACTTTCATAAAAACCAATATATCATACATCAAATTAAAGGAAATTCAATGGTCTTTTGATCTGGTAGGTGAACATAAAGAGATAAACGAATGTGTTCACTCATGCGTAAAGTTTGCTCTTTATGGTCACCTACCAGATCAGAAGACCATTAAATTTCCTTTAATTTGATGTATTATATATTGATTTTTATTAAAGTCTTCTATGAAAAATCTGAACATGAAAAAGTGTTTACTTTCTTTTTTTGTTAAGTGTATTTTGCTAGGTGACGCTAGATAGTGTCAAAAGCTTCATATTGGAAAATTATTGTATTATACACAAGTATAAGTCCTTTCCTCCTTGATAATCATTAACTTCAGTTAACACTGAATTCATTCTTAATCTTCATGATTGTTAGTTTTGTTACAGTATATTATTTATTATAAACAACATTTTCTCTTCGAAATTCTCTTTCATCTCTAAACTTAAGAATTAAAAAGGAAACTTTCTTTATTCATGTAATGAGTTTACATAGAAATATATTCCACAAAATCATTTCACATTTCACTTATTCCTGAAAACTTACAATTTTCAAAGGATCATTATATCTTAGACAGTACTGTAAACTTGAGTAAAAACATAAAGCAGTGATAACAATAATATTTCAGATGATATCAGTTCATTTTCAAATCCTCCATTACATAGAAGAAGAAAGTTTCATCATGCAAGATTTTATATACGTAAAGTGGAAGTTCCATTCTACTCTGAATGTAGAATCTTACTTTTAATCGGATGGATCCAGTAATTGTAGTTTTATTCCTACGACCAGGAGAGTAACTAGCAAATTTTCAATTCGGACAAAAGAAAAGTCTTCACAATTCCTTGAGTGCCTGCAAGAATAACATTAATTCCCCTGATATTCAAATTAGCTGTCATAGCTTAAACCATTTCAAAATTCAGTGGTAACAATTTTATATATGATTGCACAAAACTGATATGAGTGACATATAATCAACATATTAGACATAAAATGACAAATGATATTTTTTTCAAGTGCTCTCAACTGAATCGGTCTTATAACCATTTTCGTATAGTTGAGCATTTGCAGGTTTGGTCAGCCTCAAAAGACTTCTTGTCATATTTTCTTTGATTTCAATTCATATACAGTAAAATACATGTATTTGAAATTTATAGCCTGTCTCTAGTTTTGGTAGCAAAAGGAGAATTGGCATTAAACTGATCAAGTACAGTCTCATGTTGTCCATTTTGCATGAAAAGATTATGTGTTAAATTGTGTGGCATTCCTCCCATAAATTCTGACGAATTTTAGTTTAAATGTACGAGTGAAACGCAATATAATGGTCACAGCGGTAGGCTCTGGCACCTCCATGCCGACGAGCTTGACGTAAAACACAAAGCGATTCGTTGTACACGTGCAGGCAAATGGAACTCCCATTGGCTTTATGTGTGTACGGACACTGTGTGATGCTGCGCTGACAATGTTTTCGGAGGTCCGAAAACTAAAGGTTTGACATTTTGATTGTAAAATACACTCGCACAAATGGATTTTTATTCAGTATCCTTTACATCATAATGGTTTTATGATACAATCTCTCATCTCATCTGGCAATGAACTGAAATAGTGAAAGATACTTTTCCGAGATTTACCAAAACTAGAGACCAGCTTTAAAACATAATATGATGATTTTACTGATATGATGTATACGCAACTCAGATAGGAGTCAGGGTCTAGATCCCGTCATGCCAATTTTACAGCCATCAAAATATATGGACACTTATATCTTCTAATACAAATGAAGCAATACGAGAACTTTCTGTGTATGCTTCCAGCACTAAACATAAGCTTTAATGTTATGTACAGTTTTGGCAAGCCTTCAAAAAGTCTTCATGAAATTTCTTTGCTTTTAGATGATAAAATAGCAGAATCCTAGCAAAAACTAAGATGCTGGGAAGTTTTTTCTTCCTCAAGTGGAATATCGAACTAGTGGAAGGCAAAAAAAAATAGTGTAGATTTCCAGGTATGCCAGAGATGTACACCTCTCACAATGTTGACGTGCATCACACCGCACCTGCACAAGTGTAAACCCATGAGGGGTTCTGTGCTGCGCATGTGACAAGCCAAGTGCTGTGATTGCTGTGCAGGGAGTGGTCGGTATGCATTGGTCAGTGCATAGGGTGAAGTTATCTTGCATTCCTTTGATATCTGCACTAAATTCACCTGAAATCATGAATTAAATACTTTCGTCTCACACATGGATCTTTTCAATCCAAGCAGACAATGCGAGACTATAGTTAGCCAGTTTCATGCCGATTTTCTTTTAGCTACCAAAACTGTACATGAGCTTTAAGGCTAGAATGGTTGTTTTATGAGACCAATGGTACATGAGACTACTGTAAGTCATGCCTGCAAACGTGTTCTTTTCAGTTGTTAGAAGAATGGCATATGAGGTGTGCTTGAAAGTTTCAGCATTCCCAATGGCTGTAAGGAAAAAGAAAAGGCAAAAGACTCAGCAAAATAAAGAAAAAAAAGTAATTCAGTTTATCTTTCTACAGTTTTCTACTCTGCAGAATCATTACCGGTAAATTTATCAAAATTTCCATTCAATATCCCCTGGTCTTACCACAATAAGAACATATTCCTAATGTACTAGACTCTCTAAAATAACCTGTATTATCCATGACCACTTAACATATATAATAATGATGACGATTCATTTATGAATGTTCTGGAATCACTGTTTACTATTGTTGTGGAGAATCAGTGGAGATGGCATGTATTATTATCATTACTGTATTATACTATCTGCCATCCATATGATCAATCAATGTACGTACTGGCAATCAATAACATGTATTCAAATCAGTAAATACAGCAGGGGCAGATCCAGAGGTGGCCAAATCGGCTGTGCCCCCCCCCTTTTTTTGAGCAGAAAAAGCACAATTTTAGGGTAAAATGCAAGGGAAAATGCCACAGACCCTTTTTTTTTGGGGGGGGGGTAAAACAGATACCTGAAAAAGCCGACCGCCCCCCCCCCCTTTTGAAAAAATTTGGATCTTGCCCTGTACATTAATAATAATAATAATAATAATACAGTCCTTGTATAGCGCATATCACTACCGTAGTGTCTCTATGCGCTTTAATAGAGAGAGTTAAAAATGGAAAAAGGAAGTGTACATGTACAATAGGTGCTGCAGTTTTCAAGACCAAAACTCATTCAAAATACTTTTTAAACAGAAATGAATGTCTTGAGAAGGGTTTTGAACTTTAACACTGTGGAAGCTTCCTTCATATAACATGGAATAGTGTTCCACAGTGTAGGAACCGCATGAGCAAAAAATCGTTCACCATAAAATTTATTTGTAATGACAGGACATTGGAGGAGATTTTCTGAGCCGATCTGAGATTCTGAGAAGGAGCGTACCTTACCAAGGACTCACTGAGATATTCTGGTGCCATTGCATGCAGGCACTGATATATCAGTAATAGTATCTTAAAGACTATGCATGATTGGATAGGGAGCCAATGCAGCTGCTTCAAGATAGGGGTTATGTGAGAATTCTTCTTAGTGCGGGTAACCAATCTTGCAGCTGCATTATGGATTGCCTGGAGTTTATTCAGCTGTGAGTCTGAGATATTGTACAACAAACTATTACAGTAGTCTAGATGACACATAACAAGAGCCTGAACAAGTTTCTTAGTGGTCTTAGTATCCAAAAACTGACAAACCTTTCCAAGTTTGTACAGAGCAGAGGATGCCAATTTGCATTTCCCTGATACAAATTTATCCATAACCATATTCTGATCAAGTATCACACCAAGGTTTTAGGCTGTTGTACCAGGTACAATGGAATATCTTCAATCTTTTTCACAGGAAGTTCCATTCTTCTGCAGAATCGAGATGTAAGGTGTAAAATCTCAGTTTTTTCATCATTCAGTTTGAGACCATTTTGGATTGACCATTGCTTTATCTCTTTTAAACAACATTCTACTTGGGAGATTGCATCCTGCAGGTTACAAGGTATAAAGGAAATATATATCTGAGTGTCATCAGCATAACACATCCATGACATTCGGTTGGACCTAATAACATCTCCTAAAGGAGAAGAATACATGGTAAACAACATCGGGCCGACCACAGAGCCCTGGGGAATGCCAGTATCTAATACATGAACAGATGCATTACAGTGTACATCAAAGGGCACTGAAATAAACGGGAACGAACGAACGAAAAAGATCTTCAGGGCACCAGAGGGTTTTTTTTTTTTTCAGGGGTGGTCTTTTAGTTCCAAAACGTACAATAATACAAATCTGTTTTCTTTAAACCCCTGAGTATGATTTGATTTCAGTGTAACATACAATTTCCGTAGACATTACCCCCGTTATCTTGGTCTTAGTGTTCAATGGTTGAATCCCATAGCTTGACCCCCAGCTGCAGACAAAACTAGAAATATCACTGGCGGTGACTAACCCTGACCCAATGTGTGTGCTAAATTTCCTGAGCATTGCTCAAAAAATGAGGAAGAAGTTCAATCTACGATATGTGCCCCTGGTATCTTGCAATATGCCATTACCATGGCAACTCACTTTCCGACACATTCAATAAATATGTTTTGCACATATTCACGACAAGACCTATGTGTGTGCCTAATTTCATGAGCATTGCCCGAAAAATGAGCAGTTCGATCCGCATTATTTCCCTGCTTTATTGTCATAACATGCCATTACCGTGGCAATGCAATTTCCAACACATAAGAAAAATATGTCTTGCAAATCTTCAATACATGACCAATGTGTGTGCCAAATTTCATGAGCATTGCTCAAAAAAATGAGGAAGTAGTTCAACATCACAGCCTTGTGTAAGAAAGGTTCAAGACAGGATCCAGGAAATTATTGTCCGATGTCACCGACTTCCATCATGAGCAAAATGTTTGGACATATTCAGTAAACATCTCAACAAGTATCAGTTACTCACACCATTTCAACATGGCTTCCGAAAGGGACATTCCACCATCACCCAATTAATTCGTCAATAGTGACTGGATGGAGGGTGTTGATTGCACAGTTCAGATTGACACTATAATTCTTGATTTCTGCAAAGCATTCAACAGCGTCCCTCATGAACACCTCATCTAAACTGCACTGCTACGGAACAAGGGGGAGACCACTGGACTGGATTAAATCATTTCTAACCCAAAGACAGCAACATGTTGTCATTAATGGAGAGGCTTCAAAGTGGAGTAATGTCATATCTGGAGTACCACAAGGAACAGTATTGGGGCTGCTTTTGTTTTTGATATACATCGATGACATAGTGGAAGGTCTTCAGTGCAATATCCGCCTGTTTGCTGATGACTGTATTCTGTAAAGAAGACTGTCTAAAGCTGCAGCAAGGTCTGGATCACATATGTGAGTTGATGAAGAAGTGGCAAATGACTTCAATCCTCAAAAATGTAACACTATGACCATTGGACCTAAAAAATAACAAGACTGTCCATCAATGTACTATTGTTATGTGATAATAAGGCCAATTTCACATTTTCTATAATTAATCAATACTTCTACAAGAAGTAAAACAGGAAGTTAAATGTTTACAAGCTTCACTCTTCTTCAGAAAATATTACTCATACATCTTCCAACTAAAGCTATGACGCACTGGTCACTTCATGGTCTTCTTATTCACTACATAACTCCTTCCAGATAACTGACCCACTCCCCCAATACTGAGTAAAAACTATGACGTATATTAGGCCTTTGGTCAAGAGTTCAAGGTTGACCAACTCCCAGTAGAGGGTTTACCCATTATAAAAGGGGTTCACTTCAGGACTCCAATCAGAGAGAGAGAGAGAGAGAGAACCAGAATACTTCAGAATACTTCAGACTACATTCAAGACATCATCAGAGTACAGTCACCATCAGACTTACTCTAGACTTCTGTTCATATTTTTGATCTTCAACTGAATAAATGTTAACTTCATACTTTAACTGACTTTGAGTCTTCGTGTCTTCATACATGTTCTCTATGCTGGAAGAACGAAACAGTTAAATTCTGATCCCAAAACACGACATGGTGGAGAACCCGATTTCGACCAGCTAGAGTATAGAGAGCAATAATATCAAACAAATTAGCAATGCAGAGCCTGTTTAACAAAAGATGGAGGATTGCCCTTGACAGACCCAACAATGACATATATTTCAGCACTTCAGAAATGAAATGTCTATGATTATGATGCACCACGAAGTGCTTCCTCCGGAATGACTTGAACCTGATGACCTGATGATGATCCTGACTCCTGAAAAACACTGCTTGATGATGGCCACAACGAAGATAACATCACCAAATACGGTGATGACGATGACTACTATGACGACGATGACAGCGAAGATAAGCAGAGATGACCTGTATACAAACCTGATGATCAACGACGAAGACGACAATGACGACAGCGTCAAAAACACAGACAAAAAAACCAACTTTGACATCTAATTTCATCCCAAGACTGACCAGATGGAGGATCATGACAGATTGACGAAATAATTGACACTAAATCTGGAAGACGGACGTTTGAGAGGACTGTTTCTACACTTAAAGGCTTTTTTTGTTGTTTGATTATCTGTCTCTTTTGATGTTTTCAATAATTTTCTACATTTTTCTGATTTGGATGACTGTGGTAAGTCAAACCACTTTACTTAATCAACCAATTTTCTCTTTGCTTTGAATTACACTTAATTTACCACTAGTATTTTTATTCTGAATTGATATTTTCATTCAAGAGTTTGCTTGGATAACTTTTGTTAGTGTGTATGTAGTATGTAGAATGTAGTATAAACGATTGATTAATGTATCCATGCGTTGTTATTACTGGTTTGGTAAGCCCCTCTATTACCGCTGACAATTATTTTTTAAAGGAATAAAACAGTGAATATTTCACCACAATTAAAGGCTACCAACAAAAACAAAATTGAACTATTTCATTTATCATATTTTATTTCTCAAAAATCTAAGATATGTAATCACTGAACATCGCACATGTATCCAAAAGTTCCTAGAAAAGTATTAAAGGAATATTGATCAAGTGATGTAAGCGTGAAATCCCCAGGGGAAACTTTAAATGCATTAATGGAAATGATGCTAACACGTAAAAGCTTGATTTGAATCATGTGGTGTATGTTTCGTGTATAGACCGACAATTCTGAACAAAATCACATTATGATATAATCAAAATAGATACTACAAAGCGATAATTCATGTATTTCAGTCTAAACTTTATAATGTCATACACGGTTAACATGTAAAGCAAAGCAATTTTCCAGTTTGAATGATACTGGACTACACTATAATGTGTCAAGGAATACCAATAAAAACATTGTGTGCTCCAATGTTAGAGTATTTCAACGCTTTGTGTATAGCATGAATAAAAATCAAGTTTGAAAGTACTTGAAAAAAACCGTCAGAGAGACGTTATCCGAGCAATTTGGAGTAAGACTCATATAGGATGATTTGGTTAGTGCGAAATTCTATGTTTTATATGCTTCAGAAGAGGAAGTACAAAATGATTTAAATTTTGGCATAGATGCACATCTCCCTATGATGAGAATGCCCGCAGCTCGAAACTGATTGATTATATGATGTTGTTGTGAAGTAAGGCAACTATTTTGATCACATCATAATTTGTTATACTACCCCAACTTCAATTCGGCAAAGTTATAATTCATCCTGTCTTAGTTCAAGGAGGTAAACAATAGCGGGAAAGTACCAACAGTATGTTTCAGTTTTGGATTTATAATTGTTTACCCCAAGTTCAGTTTTACTGTTTTCTATAATGATTTTCAAAGGATGCTAATTTGGTATTTTATTGAAGGATTTCTGTATATAATAATAACAACATGGTATTAGTAACTCATTAATCTTCAAGGTACAATTAAGAATAATTGAAATGTCATTATTTCCTAAAGCGACCAGCAAGTTTGATTAAGTTACAATTTGATTAACTTCATTTTAACAAATCAAAGTGAATTTAAAAGTTAGATTGATATGTGTTTAGAGTAGATTTTGATGTAATATTCTTTAAAACCTTTTCCCCCTTCTTTTCTTTCCAATTTTCTTTCTTTTCTCTACTTCTTATGTTTTAAAAATATTGTTTGAGATAAAGTTTTGATAATTTGATGTATTGTGTGGTAAACGAATCTGTTAGGATAGAACAGACTGTAGAATAGAATGTTACTGTAAATTTCTATGTTTTTCTATCGGTTATCCATTTAAGCTGATTGAGAAGTAATTTACTTGAACAAATGGGGGAAAGCCATATTTTCTAACAAAAGGGGATGTTATGTGATAATAAGGCCAATTTCACATTTTCCATAATTTATCAATACTTAATCAATACTTCTACAGGAAGTAAAACAGGAAGTTAAATGTTTACAAGCTTCACTCTTCTTCAGAAAATATTACTCATACATCTTCCAACTAAAGCTATGACGCACTGGTCACTTTATGGTCTTCTTATTCACTACATCACTCCTTCCAGATAACTGACCCACTCCCCCAATACTGAGTAAAAATTATGACGTACATTAGGCCTTTGGTCAAGAGCTCAAGGTTGACCAACTCCCAGTAGAGGATTTACCCATTATAAAAGGGGTTCACTTCAGGACTCCAATCAGAGAGAGAGAGAGAGAGAGAACCAGAATACTTCAGAATACTTCAGACTACATTCAAGACATCATCAGAGTACAGTCACCATCAGACTTACTCTAGACTTCTGTTCATATTTTTGATCTTCAACTGAATAAATGTTAACTTCATACTTTAACTGACTTTGAGTCTTCGTGTCATCATACGTGTTCTCTATGCTGGAAGAACGAAACAGTTTAATTCCGATCCCAAAACACGACACTATGCTTGGTGAGAATCAAGTTAAGGAACACAAGTATCTTGGGGTAACTATATCTGACAACTTGTCATGGGAGTCCCATTAACAACAACAAGCTAATAAAGCTAACAGTCTTGGGGTTACTCTAAAGGAATATTCATAATGCAATAAAGACACGAAAGCCAAAGTATATAATGCGTTGGTCTGGCCTCACCTTGAATAAGCTGCAGCAGCAACTGATCTGCATCAAGCAAAATACATCCAAATGCTAGATAAAGCCCAGAGACATGCTGCACAATTCGTTGTAAACAATTACTCGTGGAGCTCAAGTGTAACCAAAATCTTGGATGACCTTCAGTGGGACTCATTTGTTGATCGTCGCAAAGCAGCAAGACTGTGTCTGCTTTACCTGATCCACAAAGGAATTTCTCTGGTGTCGTCTACAAGATTAGAGCGAAGGAATTCCAACTACACCAGCCGCCACTTAACTGTCCATGCATACAAGCAAATCAAAGCCAGGACAACTAATTATCAGAACTCATTCTTCCCAAGGACTGGAATAAACTGCCACTTTCATCAACATCCCAACCCTCTCTAAAGAGCTTCAAAAATGCCCTTCAAATTAACTAAAATTCATACTTAACATCTGCACCCCACAGCGTCATGGAGCTCTATACTCTGTTGTCATGTACTTCATCAAGATCAAGAAGACCTACAATATTTCCTGATTTATTGCAATGATATGCCGTTACCATGGCAATGAAGTTTCCGACACGTTCAAAAAATATATCTTGAACATCTTCATCCAAAGACCAATGTGCATGCCAAATTTCATGAGCATTGCTAAAAAACTGAGGAAGTAGTTCTTAATCAGTCTCCGCAACGTCAAGTGATAGATACTTCACGGAGAAGTCTCCAAGACCTGCTGGAGACTGGAGACTGGATCTATGAAAAATTGAACATGTTTGAATTTTACACAACTGCCTAGAGACCTGCTAGGCTCAAGAGATGTCATGGAGACTTGAGTGGCCACCAAGTCGCTACCTGGAATTAACATAGCATAAATCCCATCATAGACATTTTTTGGGGGGTAAATGCATACAGTTTCATGGTCTTGAATGTCACAAGAAACACGATTATACAGGGTGGCCTAGAAAGAACAGAACACCTGTGATCCTTAATTTCAGCGAAATGAATATTATGATGTGATAATTGTTCATTTGGTTCGAAAGAGCTGACACCAAAATCATTCATTTTGGCTTATTCGTTCAGATGTTAATGCTCATTCCGTGAGGTAATGTCATTTTCAAAATTGGCTACTTTTGCAACTGAGATCATGTGAGATGAAGTTAAAACCTTCCACCTGACGGCATTCCATAGAAACGGCTCACTGCTTAAATAATCTCGTTTTCAATTTTGAAAATGACAGTGCCTCACGGAATGAGCCCTAACATCTGAACGGATAAGCCACAATGAATGATTTTGGTGTCATTTTCAAGGAAAAGAAATTTTCTTTCGAACCAAATGAACAATTATCACATTATGTTATTCATCTCGCTGAAATAAAGGATCACAGGTGTTCCGTTCTTTCTGGGCCACCCTGTATATTATATTTGTCAATACTCAACTCTGAAGCTCAATGCCTCTTGAATATGTAAGGAGCATGTCATTTTTATTGTCTGTTTAGGACTAAAAGGCATCTTCGATCTTCCCCTTTATCTCAGTCAGAAGAAATGTATAGTGTAAAAACAATATTTTTATAAAGAGAAACTACCCCCCCCCCAAAAAAAAAAAGATAAACCTTGTGGGGCATAGCTCCCTAAATCAAATACACTATGCTCTTCAAAAATATCAGAAAAAAAAGCAAGTCATAAATTAGTGCCATTCTGGCAGTCTGCAGAAACTATTACCTTGAACTAACAAATTTTAATATAAATGTAGTGCGTCTCAAGCTTACTCCTGGGGAAGAACAGAGCATGCTGTTTGAACCGTTGGGCCCGTCTTTCCCAACAAGATCTCTTGCACAAAAGACAATAATAACAGTACTTTTCAGGACAATCCCCCCCCCCCCTTACATGGTGCATTTGCAAATTTCTACTCAATCAGTTGTAGTGCAAATTTGACAGAACGATGACAGATAAAATATAGGAACTTTACCAGTTCTGTGCTTGTGGTGTTGCATGATGAAGGCAGCTTGAACCATCGATCTGGATCGGTTATCTCACTAGAGAAGTTCATGTAGTTTCCAGAGGTAACAAATGTACCTGAAAGAGAAAGGGAAAGGAAGGGGGAGTGTTGAGGAAGGATAGGGGAAGAGGAAGAGAAAATGATAGAAAGATTGAAAGAGAGATACACACATATACACACACACACATAATTTGAAAAGAGGCAAAGAGAGAGAGAGAGAGATCAAGAGAAGCAGGATTTTGGTTACCTAATACTCATGCAAAGTTATAACAAGAGAGAGTCCAAATCAGAATGAAGTTAGACTTTTTAATGAACATGTTTCTCTTAAGCCTTATTATGCACTAAAATAGGAGTAAATCATTCCATTTCATATCTTTTCCCAAATATTCTATTGTTTTCTCTTGTCATTGTTTCATGAATTTCATTCTTCTTTCATCTAAACACAACAAAAAAGGTAACTTTACCCCTATAAAGGAAAATGCTGTAACTTTTTAACGAAGAGGTTTTGAGGAAAATGATTTGGCAGAAATGTTCCTACACTTATTGACCAGCTTCTGTGTAAAAATGAGATTGATACGTCGAGTCATGGATGAGTGAGCATACATTAAAGGCAAAAATGTCACTTTTCAAAAGTCACAAGAGTCATTTATGAGGGTCTGTGAAACAAGATTTTGGCAAATTCTGTTTCTGGTGTCTGTTTAAGTGCTGTTGTTGTTTTATTATTCAATGTTTGATCGACTCACACCTATCCTGACACCTTTCACGCTCTTTCACGGTTGGGTGAGCGGTTGGGTGAGCACAGTTTTAGGGGGGAAATGGCAATGTTCAATCCTCCTAAAATTGCAAAATCCATTAAATTTATTGCAAGAATTGACATGAAATATTGTTACTAACAAGTATCATCACGTGTTGTGGGAAGATCAGAGGAAGCATTGGTGACATGGTTGAGTGAGCACACTTTAAAGATGAAGCAAGAAATGCCAAAATTCCTGTGAATATGGCATTAATGCATATGCACAATTCAATTTCAGCTCTGTATGTGTAACGCCATCAACTTTCTAAAACCTAGTCTGATATTTTGCTCAAAATTGCATGGTTGAGTGAACACGATATCAACGGGAAATGGGGAAAGTCAACTGCATGACAAGCATGACATTACTTCAGGTGAATGAAAATTGAATATCAGTTATCTTGCTGAACGTGTGTTATACTCTTAAATAGACAGTTTTAATGATGTCACGCTTGAGTAGGTAGGCCTACATATGGAGATTTAAAAAGAATATAATGAAATAAACCCATATTACTTTTGTAAGGATTCGAAAGTTGCTACCCTTTAACAATTCACAAGGCATATCAATTCCTATCAAATTTGGACACAGTTCCACTTTAGCCCCCCCCCCCCCTTCTTTTTTTTTTTTCTTAGAAAGGGCAATATATGCCACTTTAGGAACCTACTCATTATGGCTGTATAGGGTCGGTTCTCATTTAAATTTTGAATTACTCTAAACCTTACTTGGGGGTGGGGGCTTGGCAACACATTTTTACACATACAGAGCTGAAATTGAATTGTGCATATGCATTAATGCCATATTCACAGGCAATTTTTGCATTTCTTACTTCATCTTTAAAGTGTGCTCACTCAACCATGACACCAATGCTTCCTCTGATCTTCCTACAACACGTGATGATACTTGTTAGTAACAATATTTCATGTCAATTCTTGCAATAAATTTAATGGATTTTGCAATTTTAGGATTGAACATTGCCATTTCCCCCCTAAAACTGTGCTCACCCAACCGCTCACCCAACCGTGAAAGAGCGTGAAAGGTGTCAGGATAGGTGTGAGTCGATCAAACATTGAATAATAAAACAACAACAGCACTTAAACAGACACCAGAAACAGAATTTGCCAAAATCTTGTTTCACAGACCCTCATAAATGACTCTTGTGACTTTTGAAAAGTGACATTTCTGCCTTTAATGTATGCTCACTCATCCATGACTCAACGTATCAATCTCATTTTTACACAGAAGCTGCTCAATAAGTGTAGGAACATTTCTGCCAAATCATTTTCCTCAAAACCTCTTCGTTAAAAAGTTACAGCATTTTCCTTAGGGGTGAAGTTACTTTTTTTGTTGTGTTTAGATCAATATGGAGATTTCATCGAGATCAGTACTGAAAGTAGTAACTGGGAGAATATTACACAGTACGTACTCAAGAGGCTACCCTGGGTAAACAAACCAACATCACCATCATCATAATCATTATTACATCATTATTACTCTTGTTATCATTATTCACATTAATAGTGATGATAACAATAGTAGTAGTAATAGTAGTAAAAGTAGTAGCAGTAGTAGTAATAGTAGTAGCAGTAGTAGTAGTAGTAGCAGTAGTAGCAGTAGTAGTAATAGTAGTAGCAGTAGTAGTAGTAGTAGTAGTAGCAGTAGTAGCAGTAGTAGCAGTAGTAGTAGTAGTAGTAATGTTATCAATCTCATTAACTTGTGACTAGGACTAGTACTACTAATATTCTTCTTCTTCTCTTTCTTCTTCTTCTTACCATTATTATCATCATCATCATTATTATCAGGAAATGTCTGCTTTGCAATGAGCAAAAGAAAATCTTGTTTTCCATCTACAGTATTGTGCATAAAATCCATAATGCTCTCAATCTTCATGGCTGGCATTCTACTCAAGACTTTGGTTGAACTTACTTGGTGGCTGCGTGGTGGACTCTGTCCCAACAAACGTGCTACTAAATGGTGTACACATGTAGTCTGTAACGGTGTAGCGCAGCATACCCTTTAAAATTCCGGGAGCGCTGGCATTGATGAGCCATGTATGGACCTTCAGCTTCTCCAGTCCCACGACGAACGTACCCTCAAACATTGCATCCTCTAGTGGGGTTGGGTTGAAAGAGTGAATATCAGGAGATCAGGGTATTTACAGGAAAATTAAAGAAAGAGGTGGATGGAATTAGACTGTTTGTTTGTTTTTCATATTTACTCAACTGCTAAGACAGCATGTGCATGCTTGTAAGTAAGCAACCTGGGCACCTGTATAAGTGGAAGTCCTCTCTGAGGGACCTGGTAATAAAATAAGGATTACTGCCAAATCAAAGAGGATCAAAACATCCGCTTGGATTAAAGCCTAGGTACTCAGTTACACAATCACCGCTCTATCATATGCCATTACACCTCAAGAAGAAATATTTTCTTTGCCTTGGTGTTGTTCTACATGAAGATGTTTTCACATTCAAAATATTTCCATTACCACTTCAAGGAGAGACCTGATTGGGTTATGTTTCAGGAGTCTAACTCCTTCTATCAATCCCAAATAAAGAACATGGTTTTTTTCCCAAATCGAACCCATAACACAAACCTCTTTGTCAGACTAGAATAGCATCTTCAAGGATTTTGTTTTCAACAGTACACAAAATCAGAGGTCGATCCATTTTTTCGGATTGGGGGAGCAAGATGACCAAGCAGAGATGAACCCACGGCTACTATTTGTACACACACACACCCTCACATATTTACATACATATATATCTATATATATATATATATATATATATATATATATATATATATATATATACATATATACCCATATATACTGTTACAAACTGCACAAAAGTTACCAGTTTCTTGATAACAAATCTGCTCCAGATCATCAGGGCAGTCGTTTAATCTGCATAGATAATAGTTGTTTGTAACAAAACATCCAGTGTGGTCTCAAAAATAATGCCTTCTGGGCAGCGATCAGGCAAATGTTGTTCTATGCAAGAAGTTTTCCTTCTTCCCTCCTTGTTCCCTAGTCTCCTCCCCAGACCTTTCAATATATGGAAATGCATACCTGTCACACTCCCTCCCTTAAAAACATGCTTATAAATTTTGAGAAAGTGCAATAAGTATGTTTGAAACATATAGAAATCTTGCTTGTTAACAACAGTATATAAAACATACCAAACAGGCGCAATTGTCGCTATGAACTGTGAATTGTGGAAGAAGCTATAGCTGTAGCTATGCAATTTGGTATAAATTTTCCAAAGACAGATACTTCAAGTTTTGAGATGTATTCAATCACTACAGCAAATAAAGCGCTTTACCAAAACAGGGTATTAAACATCATAACAAAAATGCAGTTATATATTTACACGCGCTCTTTCTGCTGCAATTTCGCATTTTGTTTCTGCAAAAAAACAACCATAATATAAAACATAAAATAATGAGCAAAACAGACATGTATTGATAGCACACGCATGTAAAACCAACTTATTAATCAAAAAGGTACACGCATGTTCAGAAATACATGTATGTTCGTTATAAACATTTCACATGAATAAACATATTATATAAGAAAAGCAATATAAAAAGATAACATCGCTTCACTTGAGTCCAAATCTTCAATATTCTCAGAAATCAGTCAAGACATAAGTTCAAAGTTTTGATTTCTTATTTCTTCTTCCAAATGGGTTTCATTTCACAGAGTTCAACTTCGGTTGGGTTCAATGATTGTTCACGATAGATTCATAGATTCAGTTTGCAAAGTTCAACTTCATCGCTGAATGTTCATAAAGAATCATAACAGATAAGTCACTTGACATCCAAGATAAACAAACATGAGTTTAGTTGACATCCACTGGAAACACGAGTTCAGTTGACAAACAGGGTAACATAAGTTCAGTTCACTTTCAAATTCAGGGTAGAGAGTCCATCTCGATGAATCTAATAATGTGAGATAATAACCAGTTAGCATTCACTTTTAAGTTCACGTGATGAAGTAAGTTTCAAAAGTTTGCAGGAAGTTTAATTTCCAAATTTCTCCTTGAATTTCAGTTTTCACAATATCAACAGTCCAAATTTCATGTAGATTCGTGGTGTAAAAACTGGTCAAAGTTCACAGGATAGTTTATATTCGCGATAAAGTATCCGCGATGATGTTGTCTTTTCCAGGTAAATGTCTTATGTTTAGGTTATACTCCTGCAGCAGTAGACTCCATCTAGTTAGTCTTTGGTTCTTGTTTCTCATTTTACTCAGAAACGTCAAAGGGTTGTGATCAGTCCATACGTCAACAGCATGTTGTGATCCACTCACATACACTTCAAAGTGTTGCAGTGCAAAGATCAAAGCTAAAGTTTCTTTTTCCACAGTAGAATAGTTTCTTTGACTGCTTGAGAACTTCCTCGAGAAGAAAGATATGGGCCTGTCTGCTCCTTGTTCATCCTTCTGCGTAAGAACAGCTCCGGCACCCACATCACTAGCGTCCACCATCAAAGTGAACGGCTGACTGAAATCTGGAGCCACCAGTACAGGATTGGTAGATAGGAGTGCCTTCACTTTGTCAAAAGCACTCTCACAGTCACTGGACCAGATGAACTTCATCTCCTTGCGTAGTAGATTGGTTAGTGGAGCCACGACATCAGAGAAGTTATGGCAGAACCGTCTGTAGTAGCCTGCCATGCCAAGGAATCGCATCAGTTCCTTCCGGTTGGTTGGAGTCGGGAACGCCAGAATAGCATCAACCTTCGCTGAGAGTGGTCGGACATGACCTGAACCAACGACGTGACCCAAGAAACTAACAGTAGCACCTCCAAACTCACTCTTTGCCAAGTTGACTGTCAATTTGGCATCTGACAACCTCCTGAACAACTCTCTGATTCTTTGTACATGAACCTCCCAATCTTCACTATACACAACTAAGTCATCTATGTAAGCTTCACAACCTTCAAGACCAGAGATAAGACTATTCACAAGTCTCTGGAATGTAGCCGGCGCGTTTTTCATGCCGAAAGGCATCACAGTGTAATGGAATAGGCCTTGGGGTGTAGCAAATGCAGAGATTTCTTGCGCTCTCTTAGTCAACGGAATCTGCCAATAGCCTTTCAGCAGATCGAATTTGCTCACATACTTTGCCTTGCCTATACGGTCAATACAATCTTCTACGCGCGGTATCGGGAAGGAATCGGTCTTTGTACTAGCATTGACTTTTCTGTAGTCGGTACAGAAACGATACGACTTATCCGGTTTCGGAACTAAGATACATGGCGACGACCATGCACTGCTACTTGGCTCGATAATGCCATTCTCCAGCATGTAATCGATTTCTTTTTCTAGATTTTTCATTTTTACTGGATTGGCACGATAAGGTGCCTGTTTGATTGGGGTAGTATCTCCCACATCAACATCATGTTCAACAACATTTGTACGAGATGGGATATCTGCAAATAACTGTGGATACTCATTCAACAGCTCTTTCACATCCCTCCTCTCCTTCTCAGACAAGTGGGTTAGTTTGTCATCGATGTGTGTTAGAACCTCTGAATTTTTCAATTTCACACATGGTTCATCTCTCTCAATCTTACACATCTCTTCATTTTCATCATTCAGCTCAGATTCTACAGCACTCAACACTGGCTGTGCTCTCTCTTCATCTCTTCGAACATAAGCTTTTATCATGTTCACATGACATACACGTTTTTTCTTTCTTCTATCTGGAGTTTTGACGACATAGTCAACATCACCAACTTTCTTCAGAATTGTGTACGGCCCAGAAAATCTAGCTTGCAATGCATTCCCAACAACTGGCAACAACACCAAGACTTCATCACCTGCCTTGAAATTCCTCTCCTTGGACTTCTTGTCATACCAAGACTTCATTTTCTCCTGAGACTCAGACAAATTCTTTCTAGCAACTTCACAAGCACGAGTCAATCGCTCACGGAAAGACGATACGTAATCCAACAGACTTACATCTTCTTCCTCTGACAACAACCTTTCACTCAACAACTTGAGGGGTCCACGGACTTCATGTCCATACACTAGCTGAAATGGGCTGAAACCTAGAGATTCTTGAACAGATTCTCTCAAAGCAAATAACAACAGTGGAATTCCTTCATCCCATTGTTTCTCTGTCTCCAAACAATACGTTTTGAGCATGTTTTTGAGTGTCTGATGACACCTTTCAAGTGCTCCTTGCGATTCAGGATGGTATGCACTGGAAGTTACATGTCCAATCCCTAACTGCCCTAGCACTTGTTTAAAGACCTTTGACATAAAGTTTGATCCTTGATCAGACTGAACGGTACGGGGTAATCCTACAGTCGTGAAGAACTTGATCAGTGCTTTGCTCACATTGTTTGCGGTGATGCGTCTAAGTGGAATCGCTTCCACATACCTAGTGCTTGCGCACATAATGGTAAACAGGAATTCATTACCCGCTTTTGTCCTCGGAAGCGGACCTACGCAATCTATTATTATCCTTGCAAACGGTTCATCGAACGCTGGCACTGGTTTTAACGGCGCGACTGGTATTTTCTGGTTCGGTTTACCTACTACCTGACATGCATGACAACTTCTGCAATAGTTTGCAACATCCTTATGCAATCCTGGCCAAAAGAAATGAGAAAGGATTTTTTCTCGAGTCTTGTAGACTCCCAAGTGACCTGCAAGTGGTGCTTCATGAGCAAGGCTAAGTATTTCCAGCCTATAATTCAAAGGAACTACAATCTGATGGACTTCATTCCAAACTTCATCAGCAGGAACATCTATCGGCCTCCACTTTCTCATCAGCACACCTGACTTCTCATAATAGCATACAGGCACAGTCAATGCCTCCTCCTCAGAGACTGCTCTCTCAAACAAGGATACTAATTGAGGATCTTTCTGTTGCTCCTCTCTCAACTTACTCTTACTTATCGGCATTGGTTCATTATTACTTTGCTTTTCCTCATTTCTAGTTTCTCCTGCACCCTCATTCACATTTGATTCACATTCATCATCAACCAAACGACAAAAGAAAGACTCGCTCAAGTTCACCTCATCTAGCTCACTAGACTTCGATTCAGACTCTACTTTCTTTGCCATTGAACGAGTTACAGCACAAGATGGAAACACAGTAGGAAATTCAGCAACCAACTGCTCTGTTTTACTACTCTCACACGGAATAGCACTCACCACTGGACATGAAACAACTTTGTCACCAGCAAGATCATTGCCTAGAATGATAGAAACATCTGCCATCGGAAGTGATGGTCTTACAGCCATCCTCACAACACCAGAAACAAGGTCTGATTTCAAGTCTACCTCATGAAGGGGTGCTTTTACAAAGCCATCTCCTATTCCTTTCAGCAGAACACTAGCTCCAACACAAGATCTCTCATCAAAAGGCAACACACTCTCCAAAATCAAAGACTGAGAAGCTCCAGTATCACGCAACACTTTTACCGTTCTTGCTTCTTCACTTCCAGACAAGGACACATGTCCCTCAGAAACAAATGGCTCATATTGCATTCTTACTTTCTCGAGGTTTACTGGTTCAATAATACTCTCTGAACTCTGCAATTTTTTTACAAATGCATTTGGATGTGCGTTACTTGATTCACTTGATTTGCCTTTAAGTGTCGGACACTTTGCTTTGAAATGCCCAACCTTGTGACATGCATAGCATTTCTTTTCTTGCTCTTCATCTTTCGATTGTGGTTTGACTTCTTTCTTTTGTGCCGAAGCACCATTTTTGTTTTTGTTTTTGTTCCACTTTCCAGATTTGTTTGTTTCATCTGTCTTTTTGTTTGTGATTTTGTGTGTTAGCGCATAATCATCTGCAAGCTTTGCTGCTTCATTAAGCGTTCCTATTTGCTGCTCTTCAAGATGCAACCTAACATCAGAATGCACACTACGCTTAAACTCTTCGAGAAGAATTATTTCCCTAAGCTTATCAAAGCTATCTGCATGGAGGGACGAACTCCATCTATTAAACAACTGTTCTTTGCGCCTAGCAAATTCTAGATGAGTTTCGGATTCATCTTTACACGTTTTCCGAAATTGTTGACGGTACGCCTCCGGTACAAGCTCATAAGCAAGCAACACTGCTGCTTTTACAACGTCATAACGACCTGCATCTTCAACTGATAAAGCTGAATACGCATCTCGAGCTTTACCCTTTAACTGAGATTGCAACAAGTGTGACCATTTTTCATGCGGCCAACTCAAACTGACAGCGACCTTTTCAAAGTGAAGGAAATATTGCTCTATCCCCTCCCCCTCCTGAAAAATAGGTACCATTCTAACTGTTTTGCAACATCAAACTCAGACTGTTTATGCCTAATGTCTTCTCGTTCTCTAGCATTCTCATGCTCTCTTCTCAAAACAACTTGTTCTCTCTCAAGCTCAACTTTTGCTATCTCAAGCTCCAACTCTTTCAATCGCAACTTCTCTGCTAAGTCCTCTTTCACAGACTCACTTGGAATTTTAGTTAAGGCTTCAAGTGGAAGGACATCTTCTTCTTCCACTAACCACTGAATTACAGCTTTCTGTATTTCTACTTTACGCCAAGTATTCTTTACCTCAGCAACCTGGTAATGATGAGCAACCTCCAAGAGATTTACCTTCTTCAACACCAGCAACTCCTCAACTGAAGGAGAATCAATGAATTTTTCCAATGAAAATTCTGCCATGGTCAACAAAAGACCCCTAATCTTTAACGCTGAAAAGACTAGAAACCGCTGAAGAAAACTTTTAATTTCTCAGCAAAAACAATAACCAATACGGTTATCACAGTTGAAATACAATATAAATCAACCACAGAAAATAATGCCAACCTGACCCGGCTGACCCTGTAGATATGACCTCAACCTACAGATACAGGAACCTGACTCGGTTACCCCAGTTGAAACTTCCTTCCAACCACACTGTCAACTTGACTCCAGTCGACACTGTCAGTTACCATGAACCGACACAGCAACCAAAGAAATGGTTAGCCCAGCTGAAATATCATCAACCAAAAGTTCATTCAACTACATGAACAGAAACATCTCACAGTGAGACACACACTGAATACACATACTGCCTGAATTATGGGTAGTACGGCCTGCCATACATAACCTTGGACCTTTGACCGCACGGCGACACAGCGCTATCCACACACATGTGTACACACATACCCATTTAATGATGATCCCCACGTTGAGCTCATGAAACCCTGTCTCAACGTTTATCACCAAAAGCCAACATCAGCAAAACAGACAGCAATCAGTCCAACATACAGCTTAATATACCAAAACTGTACAAATTATCTAAATGCAGTCATTATCGGACAGTTTACGATCACGGCAATGAACGAATCGAAAACGAAACGATGTGAGCTGCAATACGCCATAGGCTAGCGTACAAACGAATTGCACATGCACGAAGCGAACATGTCAATAGCTAACGCACGCGCACGAAGGTTCGACGACTTAGCAAGCCCCCATTTTGTTACAAACTGCACAAAAGTTACCGGTTTCTTGATAACAAATCTGCTCCAGATCATCAGGGCAGTCGTTTAATCTGCATAGATAATAGTTGTTTGTAACAAAACATCCAGTGTGGTCTCAAAAATAATGCCTTCTGGGCAGCGATCAGGCAAATGTTGTTCTATGCAAGAAGTTTTCCTTCTTCCCTCCTTGTTCCCTAGTCTCCTCCCCAGACCTTTCAATATATGGAAATGCATACCTGTCACAATACATATATATATATATATATATATATATATATCAGGGAAAATTTTTTTTTTTTTTTTTCTGGGGCTACTCTTTGAGCCCACCCACCCAATTTTCTACATTGTATTACAGTTTACATTGGACCCTATGAGAATTTCAGTGGCTCTTTTTTTTAGTTTTCCGGGGCTCTTTTTGGCATTTCGGGGGCGAATTCGCCCCGAGCCCCCATGTATTTTTTTCCCTGATATATATATAACATACATAACATAGGCCTATATCAACGTGAAGCATTTTCAAATTGGGGAAATTAGGCAACTTGCTATGTGAACCATCCTGTTTTTTTTAAGTGAGCGAGCAAAAAATAATAAATTTCTTGTTATGAGAGAAAGGTTTAGTTATCATGCAGGCATAAATGATACCTAATATATATGTATATGGTTACCTCGCTGCCAAATATGAACTCTATTTTGTCACATTGCTGGTCCATTGTTGCTGCCCCCAAAACCACTCTGTTTTTTAATATTACGAGCGAGCAAAGCGAGCAAGGAAGCACACAGTTTTTCATGGTAGATGTAGTAAACCCATTGCCAAATTACGCTGTGAGCCAATGAAACATCTACATTATCTATTCGGTCTCATCTCACCGAATTCGTTTGCTTTTCAAAACCATTAATATGAAACGAGCGAGCGAAGCGAGTGAGGAAAAATATACCCTTTTCCATATGATAGAAGTGTTATTTTGTCATCATCATAATGTGATAAAAATGTGATATGGGCTATACAAGAACGGAATATTATCATTATCACCAGAATACACTATAAACCTGTCATGCCTGTATGATATCTAAATAATACATCCGATCACCTATGTGCCGAATATTACACTGTTTTAGCTACCTCGCTTGCAGTCTGAATCCATTCTGTTTCTACCATAGCGAGCAAAGTCAACGACCGATCCAGGCAAAATTATATGGATTCGCCCCAAAATCTTTGTCAACGTCCTTGCTGCCAAATATAATGATATTTTGGAATCTCGCTGCTATAATAAGCTACTTGCTGCCCAAAATCATCTTGTATCTAGCTTTTACCAGCGAGAGTAGCGAGCGAGTTAACGAAAAATATGTTTTTGTTTTGCGTTTTTCTTTTCATCCAGGCCGTTATCTCCTGAAAAGTTTATCTATTTTTAGGTCAACTGGCTGCTCAATTTCTAGGAGTGATATCTTGTTTGGTTATATTACTTCCTATGAGTAGAAGAATAGCATAACATTAGATAGAAACACAAGATGCAAACCAATTTCCTTTCATAAGAATAGTAGTCATCGGCATTGGTTAAGATACTTAAATGCGACCGAGCGAAGTGAGCGAGCGCTCCCCAATGTCTTCCTTTCTTTCTTTTTTTCTTGTTTTACGCTATCATTTCACTTCCTTTCTTCCCTTTCCTTTCTTTTCTCTTTCTTTTTTCTTTTTCCTTTTTTCTTTTTTTTTTGGTTGGGAAATTATTGGGGGGGGGGCAAATGGAATCTTTGCCCCCCCCCCCCAGGATTGACGCCTCTACACAAAATCATAAGTGGGTCTTTCTAATCCTCTCTCTCTCTCTCTCTCAATCTAACACACATTTTCATAGACTGTAGCAATGTTATCATTATGAAGTAATTTTTACCTGGTACACATCTCTTGGGTGGGGTGGCAGAGGCTAGAGATTGCTTGATGCAGGTTGATCCTTGTATGATCCATTGATATCCCTGCAGGATATGAAAGATAAAAAGATCATTTGGAAAATGTGGGCAAGATGCTGTAACATTATACTCTGGTGACATTCGCTCCAGGTTTTATGTTGTCAAAACTGGCAGGTTATAATTCTTTCTTCTCTCTTCTTCTTCTTCTTCTTCTTATGTCTTCCTTTATCTTCCTCCTCTTCTTCTTTCTTCTTCTTCTTTCTTCTTCTTCTTCTTCCTTCTTTCTTCTTCTTCTTCTTCCTCTTCTTCTTCTTCTTCTTCTTCCTCTTCCTCTTTCTCTTCCTCTTCCTCTTCTTCTTCTTCTTCTTCTTCTTCTTGAATGAAATGTAGTGTAACATAGTGCACTTTAACCCGTTGAGCAAGATTTGATTTTAGTATAACACGCATTTTCCACAGACCTTAGCAGGAGTTATCCCTGCATAGAGTTCAGTAGGTTAAAGTAATCCACTATAATGTAATTCAATGATAATGTAGCACGATGAAGTCACTTTAACCTGATGAACATGAAGCCCAAGAAAACTGAAGCAACTTGAGCAAGAGTCTGTGGAACATGTGTGTCATACTGAAATCAAATTGAGCTCAAAGTGTTGATAAAATGCAGTATATAACCTATGTATACTCTCATGATGTAATATAATTCAATTGAATTCAATAATTCACTGTAAAGAAATGTAATTAAATGAGACATATTCATGTACACAATTATATATTCTCAAAATTACTACTACTTACTGCAGTGAAGTTCTGAACAAGCCTAAGTTTTGTTTCAGGCTGGTTATAGGGACGTACAGTTACATCCATGCCGACCAGTGCCTTCACAAAATCATACGCAGCATCTAATGTTTCTTCAGCAATAGACATTGCCATGTCCCCTGTCTGGGTGCTTACAACTTGCTCTGGACAAAGGAGAAAAATAGCAACAATACATGTGGTGTTAAGGTGTAATAGCTTAATTCATTTGACTCATTTGATGCCTTTTTGTAGAAGAGTAGCCGGAACTATAGTTTGGCAATTGACAGATCATGTGTGTCACAGGTCTTGAGCAGTAGCAGACCATTGGTATTACACCTGCCAACACCACGCCTCCCGAGGACACTTTCCCGTGTCTGATTACCACAACCCACTCTGGCGTTGAAGTCCCCATGCAGAAAAATTTGCTCAGACTGAGGGATATGTGCAAGCAGAGTATTCAGTTCTTTGTAGAACTTGTCCTTAACGTCACTAGGGTTTGTCGTAATCAGGGCACAGGAGCTGATAATTGTAATATTCTTCTTGCTTCTCAGAGGGAGCTGTACAATCATTAGCTGATCATCATCATCATGCACACCCTCTGGGAGCTTGACAAATCTGCACAAGGTGGGATCTGAAGGC
>CM057155.1:26793287-26822287 GCA_029962745.1 Echinometra lucunter | reverse complement strand
TGATGTTCATGAGCGGACGAACGGGACTTTGTTGCCATGATTTGCACGCAAAATGCACAGGAAGGGCAATTACGCTCGTACACCACTTCCGGGTTTAGGGCTCGCTTTGCACACCAAAATGGCGGCTGGCCACGCTCCATTGCGTACATCACGTTTTTCGGAGAGTGAACCACGCGGCGCTCTATCATCTTTGGTATGAAGTTACTTGTCAGTTCATGATTGTAATTCCTTTGCTATGTTTGTACAAATTGATGTCACTGAAAGAAAAGAATAAAAGAATATTTTAAAATAAACAAGTTTCAAGTTTTACAAGTTTCAAATTCATTGATTTAAATCCATACAAATTGCAAGAAATCCCTAAAAAATCATGGGGTACCGATATGGTTTTGACCTGAAAATCGCTAAACATGCCCTCACTTTTAGATCATGAAAAGATCATGACCTTAAACATGAGTAATTCGATATCTGTCCCTCACTTAAACACACGTACGGTCGCCATCCAGTTTCTTTGGTTATCATAGTAAATCTTGCTTTAAAACTCATTCATATGGGGTTTTTTTTAAATAATATTTTATCTTTTATGTTATTTTTCATTTGATATCTTTTCTCCATGTTCTTTTCAGACTCATAAACATATAGAGCAATACCTCTTCCAAGAGCCATGTCGACATTGATTTTGTATGATACAGATTATATCCCTCTAAAAGTCTTCCTCACTCACATCTCGAAAGAGTTTTGGTTTTACCTCAGTGACTGCTATATTATGTGGCTTCTCCTTCAAAACAAGAGCTTTTAGTTCAGACATTTTGTTGCGTAACAAATCGGCGTTCCTGTACATACATTAATTCAGGCAAGAAAGTGGCTCAGTCTTAATCTCAGTCTCATTCTCAATCTCAATCTCATTCATCTTTTTCGTTTCTCTTTCTCCTTCTCTTTATCTTTTTTTTTTTTTGGTGTTTTTTTTTTCTTTTTCTTTCTTAGCCAAACAGGGGACCGTAACCCCCTTGTGCTCCTAGCCTGTCTATGTTAACTGATGTGGAATCAGAGTATCCCCTCCAACCAGGGGCGTAGACAGCGGGGGGGATGGGGTATGCATCCCCCCCCCCACCTCACAAGGTGGGGGAATGACATGTACAATCATCCCCCCCCCCCAGGTTTTAGGGAAGGATGTTTCCTAACAATTAAACTGAATTAACATGTTTAGAAATGATAGGAACAGCAATAATAATAATATTAATTATTATCATTATAACAACAATAATAACAACAACAACAACAACAACAACAACAACAATACTAATAATAATAATAATGATAATAATAATTAGTAATGTATTATTATCATGCTTATGATAATAATGATAGTTATCATCATCATCATCATCATCATCATCGTTAATGTGACTGAAATGACGATTACTACATAACTATATCAATCATTATTCTGATTTATGTAGTTGTTTATATTACTTTAGGGTAATTTCGGCGCCGTCATAGTTTTTCTGAAGTGGTGTAACAACAAAATTATAAAAAAAAAGATAAATAGCGTGATGCAAATATGCAATAATGTGTGTCATATTCTATATTCGTTTGTCACGGTGCGTTTATCTTCTATTTATGTCTGTGCATTCGGGTGTATGTATGTGGGTGTGTGTGGGCCCGCGGTGTGTGGGTGCATGGCCGTATGCAGCGGGGGGGGGGGGTGAGAAATTTTGAAAACTTACATTTTTTTACTGAAAATTTTCACTAAATTCACCAAATCCTTCAATTTCATTTTTTAAAATGCAAAAGCGCACCTATGACAAGCTCGGTCGCTTCGCTCCCTCGCTTTAGAGTTTCTTCGAAAATTTTTACGCATCTTGCCCCCCAGGAAACAATTTCTGCGTACGGCCCTGTGTGGGTGTGCGTGTGCGTGTGTGTGTATCTGTATACGAAATTGATCCTCGATTTCTCGGCAAACGGCAAATCATCCCCCCCCCCCCCCAGGTGTAAGAACCTGTCTACGCCACTGCCTCCAACAATAGATGTGGGAGTATCCCCCTCCCATAGTTGGGACTTTCAAATTACCCTCAGTGCACATTTCACAGAATCTGAGTGTGGGTCATAAGATTACTAACTTGCTAAATTCCACTATTTTCCTTGAACTAATTGAATTTGGACATCATAATCATAACTGAAATTAATATCATGACAATGTTGATCGATGGTAATCATGAATAATAATCATCATCGTCGTCATCCTCCTCCTCCCAATCATCATTATCATTCATTATTTCATCATGTCATTTTGTAAGATGAATAATTCGGGATACAGGCCATCCCCCTCCTGAAATATTTGGGGAATCTAACACCCCACCCCCCCCCCCCCCATCCCGGGATTGACACCAAAGCATCATAGCTCTGGTTTTAATAGCTTTTCAAATACTATAACCACCGTCGATTTTTTTGTTGTTGTTGTTATTTTTGTAAAAAATAAAAAATAAAGAATAAAAAAATCAACAGGTGATTGATTATAATTATTTCCTCTTTAAAAAGTGGAGGGGGTATATTGTACACACCATCCCCCCCCCCCTGATTTACGCCAATGATTAGTACTATGGTCTTTGATTACTATTACTTTTATTTTAATTTTGATCACGATGCATAGCGCATGCGCACGGTGGTTTTGTAATCTGAAAAAATATTTGTTTACTTTTTGTCGAGAGAGGGCGGCAATACTTACGCAAGTTTGCAAATCTTGCAGAATTCGTAGCCCTCTAGGCTCTACCAATTTGTCTGGATTACATGCTTTAAAATGTTTGGACTTGTGACATGTGTGAGCAGACCTTCAAGAAGGATTGGGCAGACGGTAAGAAAATTCACATTAAAAATGTTACGATCAAAACATCATTCTACTAGCACAACTAGCCTGATTATTAACCTGCAGATGCAATACATAGATCTAGTGAAGTAGCGCTGCCTTTTTCCAGTCCCATGTGTAGATCTATATAGACTATGTGTGTGCATGTGAATGTTGGCTGGATGTGATGTGTGAAGATCATGACTTGATTTATGCAGCTGTCAATTGTAAGACGAGTATAGGACCCCCGGGAAATGTGCGTCATGGGTGGATCATTTACCATACATTTATGACGCAGGGTACCGTCATTGAAGCATTTGGTCGTTTTCAAAAAATGCACGGCAATTCTCGCCATAATTTTGTTGAAAACGTCTGCAAGATCGCTCGCATCTAGACTGTCGCGCATCGATGCGCATGCGCAAGTTAGTCGCCATTTTCTATCTGCATTTCAATAGACGTCGAGGGAAACGTAAACAAGCGGTGAGTTTTTCCAGCTACCCTACGATAGATTTATATCTAAATTTCGTTTTCAAACGTCCGATTTTTAGTCCCAAGTGTCAGTCGGGTTCGTGATGACCACAGCCAATACTAGTTACAAGGCTGGTGGTGTCATTGGCCCATGGGAAAGTGATTTTCCAGGGGTTGTTTTGAAGTGCCAAGATGCTTGCTATGTACAAATAGGGGGTAAAAGCACTGGACGTCAATGGGGAGTAATAGCGTTAGCGTTTTGTTTTTTTTTTTTTTTTTTTTACTCCCCTGACGTCCCTGGACTACCTAGGACTAGGTTCGGCAAATGCTAATTATGGCTGCCCTGACTGCAATTTATATTTTCCGTGACAGTGCCAGACAAGAGCGCAGGTATGCGCGATTCATTTTGTTTTTCAAATAGAAATTATTCAAACTCCATTCTGTTTAAAAATGAACATACAATAGAAGCAAAAATTATTGAAACTCCGTCATGTCTAGAAAATGAACGCACGATAGAAAATTAAATATTTAAACTCTGTAATGTTTAAAAACGAACGTACGATAGAAGCAAAAATTATTTAAACCCCGTCATGTTTAGAAAATGGATGCACGATAGAAACAGAAATTACTGAAACTCCATAATGTTTAAAAACAAACTTACGATAGTAGTAGAAATTATTAAAACTTCATAACGGGTAAAAACAAACTTATGATAGAAGTATACTCCATTATGTTTAAAAATGAACGGGTTGAACGCACGATAGAAGTAGAAATTATTCAAACTCTGTAATGTTTTAAAGCAAACCTACACTGTACTATAGTAGTAGAAAAATTATTCAACTCCGTCATCTGTAAAAAAAAAACTTACGTTATTAGTAGAAATTATTTCAACTCCATAATGTTTAAAAACGAATGTACGATAGAAGCAAAAATTTTAACTCCGTCATCTTTAAAAACAAACTTACGCTAGTAGTAGAAATTATTTCAACTCCGTAATGTTTAAAAAAACAGATGTACGATAGTATTAGTAGTAGAAATTATTTCAACTCCGTAATGTTTAAAAAAACAGATGTACGATAGTATTAGTAGTAGAAATTATTTCAACTCCGTAATCATGGTAATGTTTAAAAACGAACGTACGATAGAAGCAAAAATTATAACTCCATTATCTTTAAAAACAAACTTACGATAGAAGTAGAAATTATTCAAACTCCATAATGTTTAAAAACGAACGTACGATAGAAGAAAAAATTATCTAAACTCTGTCATGTCTAGAAAATGAACACACGATAGACACAGAAATTATTTAAACTCCGTCATCTTTGAAAACAAACTTACAATAGTAGTGAAAATTTTTATCTAGATCTAGTCTGTAACCTGTAACGTTACCATTAGTTGTAAGTACTAAGTAGCATGTCGTGTTCCTGTCACAGTCTGTTTGTTTCGAATGATCGTAATTATTGGACCAATGACGCACCATTCCCGGGGGTCCTATGGTGCATCTTACAATTGACAGCTGCATTATGGATAGGGTCTACTTGAACTTACTTGTCTTATGCCTTTATGGAAGCTTCTAAACGCAGGCCTAAGCCTTCGTATTCGGCTTACCTTTAGAATCCGTTGTCATCTGTCGATTTGAAAAAAAAAAAGACCTCTAACTGTTACACATGGGACTCACGTGGCAATGCAATGTCATTTATCAATTTAAAAAAAAATAATTCACATATCAACACCTGGTCAAGCGTGCATATGAATGATGATTATGTTGAACCGTGGATACATAGATACGGGCATGGTCATTTCCATGTTTCCACTCAAAAATTTCAGAGTAGACCTGTCTCCCCGTATTCATGTAGTCAAGTAGTCTATCTGCATTTCCACTCAAAACTAAAAAAAAGTCTACAAAGGGGCGTTGTTAAGATAAGGAGTATATGTCGGACCGTGGATGTGGGCATACAGACGTCATATCCGCATATCCACTCAAAACTATAAGACTATGATTATGCCCGTCTCTCCGTATTCGCATATCCACTCAAAACTATGACTGTACAGGTGTATCCACGTATCCACGTACCCACTGCAAACTGTATACATGCTACAGGGAAATCTAGACATAACGAGGTCAGCTATAATGAGATAACGGCTATAACAAGGGTTTTGTCAGGGTCCCAAATTTACTTGCATGTAAGTCTATAGCGGCATGAACCTGTTATAACGAGGTCAGGTGTAACAAGATATCAGATGTAACAAGCTAAATCTCAAGCCCCTTAAACAAATAAAAAAATTGATAATCAATCCCATTATAATGAGCAAGCAAATTTCACTGCACCTTAATGGACAAAAAACAGCTGAGAAAGCAGGAACGCCCGGCAGCAACCACACACAAGTCTGGCCACTGATATTGCATCATGCGGAATGCGTGTTTTTATTTGTATCATAGTACAGCCCGCAACACCGAGCCTGACTTTTTTTCATACCCCAGCAAAGGGCGATCACGAAGGTATAGGAATGCGCTGTAACAGCTGTCAGACTAGTAGCGCTAGTGCATTCAACAGGCTTCCATATCAATATTCACAAGCTCACAGGTGTGACAGACATACTCGTAATCGGTATCTTTAGCATCTGAAATTAGTCCTTTTAACACTTTTTCTGATATAATCCACAATTTTATTAGCTAGATCAGAGGATGAAATAACTATTAATGCCTTTGCAGCTGTTTATAAACAGTGGCAAGAGACCTCTGTACATTCATTAGTGTACTTGTAGTCCCATATTTGCATTTTTTTTTTGTATGTTCTGATATAACGAGAAAACGGCTATAACGAGGAAAAGCCTTGGGTCCCAACGGCCTCGTTATACCAAGTTTCCCCTGTATAAACTGTATGAAACATGAAAAGAAGAAAAGGTTTAGAATTATGGTATATATGTATGCCTTCGTTCTGAAAGTTGTTAACTTTGATGTCATATCCACATATCCACTCGGAACTATGAAACTATAGTTAAACCCGTCTCCCCTTATCTATGTATCCACGTTTCCATTCAAAACTAAGATTATTTGTGTGGACACCCTAATGTGAGCTATGCAAGATAATGAAACTATGAGATGTGGTCCACAAGCAGTTTTGTCTCACAAAATTTCTTTGGTGCTAAATGTCAAGGCATTCAAGTGATATGCCTTCACATTTAGCCCAAGATGATGTAGCATATAATGCCAAAAATGGCAAAAAATTCAATATTCAGCAATCAGCATTCATTTCAACTTCAATTTGGCAATATTTCGATATTATCCTTGTATTGTACACCCGTATTCTCTATTTCATAAATTTTTATGTCCATATTTTATAGAGAGATATTTCTATAAAATGAAAATTGCTCCATACATACTACTAATGAAGAAGAAGAAGAAGAAGAAGAAGAAGAAGAAGAAGAAGAAGAAGAAGAAGAAGAAGAAGAAGAAGAAGAAGAAGAAGAAGAAGAAGAAGAAGAAGAAGAAGAAGAAGAAGAAGAAGAAGAAGAAGAAGAAGAAGAAGAAAAGAAGAAGAAGAAGAAGAAGAAGAAGAAGAAGAAGAAGAAGAAGAATGATAATAACAAAACAAATAGGCCTAATGATAATAATTATAATGTTTATAATGATAATTATAATTATTAGAATTATCACTATTAGAAACTCCATTATTGTTACAGTTATTATCATTGTAATCTTCATAATTATGATTACTAAAAAATAAACTTGATTATTGTTAATGCATTTGGTTCCTGACAGCTGTCCTACTTTCAGAGGTATAATAGCACTTTGATAGTGGCCGAGCACAACAATGAGGAGCTTGTTCCAATCACCCTAAATGCCATTTCAGCTGCCAAGAAAGTGGGGGGAGAGATCTCCTGTCTAGTTGCTGGTACCCAGTGCGCTAAGGTAAGGGTAGTCCTTAAACTTGGCAGTACTATAAGCAGGTATTTTATAACATTTTAGACCTTTATTATCATTTGCATAAGTAGTAATTATCTATTTGTGGTTTCACAGCCATTTAGTTACTAATTTTGTTCATTTACATGTAGTTATTGATTACATTCCTAAAGAAAAAAGTGCATGTTTGTATAATTTGAGTCCTTGCATTTAAAGGTTTGGAATGTTAAAGAAATACTTTTTTTTTTTTTTCAGAAGTTTCTGCATTTATTAAGGAACCAAATACAAACATTGGATACAATAACGATAAAATCAAAATTTATAAAAATAAAGTATGACAAATATACAAAGAAAGAACATATATATACTAAGATAATATTGAAATAATGGAGTTGGGTCAAGAAATCAATATAAATGCAGGGGCCAACTATCATAAGCAAAAAAGCTTGAATCGATAGCAGCCTAAAAAAAATTCAAAATGCAATATCTTATTGCATTTTGAAAAATCTAGTAGTTTTCCATTCAACAATTTTAATTTTGAGAGGGTAAAGGCACTGCTTACATTTTACTCTGTCTTCAGCAACTTGTATAATTTTTTAACATGTTAAACCTGGTGTTTGCAACAGTTTGGATTGACTGCCTGCTGAGGAAAATAAGTCTTTGTAACCAGTTGACATCTCATAGGTTTGGTTTAGGGGTAGATGAATCATGTTTTGATCCACACTGTATAGTAATGCAATCTTTATGAATGTTACTTGTAAAAACGTGTCAACATTAATGATTATTTGCACTGACTTACATGGTAAAACTGCTTCTTGATTGTGTTTGTGCAGGTTGCAGAGGAACTGTCCAAGGTTTCAGGGGTGACCCGTATCTTGGTTGCGGAGAGCGAGGCATACAAGGGTTTCCTCCCAGAGGCTCTTACTCCTCTCCTTATGGCCACCCAAAAACAGTTCAACTTCAGCCACATCGCAGCAGGTGCATCCAGCTTTGGGAAGAGCTTGTTGCCACGTCTGGCAGCCAAGCTTGATGTTGCTCCCATCTCAGACATTATTGACATAAAGGCTCCGGATACATTTGTCAGGACAATATATGCAGGTGAGTGTAAGGTAGATTGCAGTTAATGCAGTACTAATAATATGTACATGTATATCACTCGGCTTATTTTTTCCTCATCCTCAGTATCAGCTTCTTCATACAGTTTATGTATGTATTCAAGTGACTCACTTTATCTCTTTCTTTATCACTGCCATTTTATCTGTCTCTCTTGATCTCTCCCCCACCCACTCCATTTCTCATTCTGTTGTTCTCTCTTGTTCTCTCTCTCATTCTCTCTCTTAATCTCACTTATTCACTCTTACAGTGTATCTGCTTTCATGTCTTTCTCATTTCTGTTATTCTTCCTTATGCAGTACCCACTTAACTTCACTAGCAGCCCTACCTTTCTGCCCTTCTAACACTTGTAGGCATTGTGTTGATATCTGAAAAGGGGAGGTGGTTCACATAGCTGTGCTCAAAATTATGCTTGACTTCAAGAATGACTTGGATATAGAATGCCAAATGGGATTCTCAATCATATTTAATCACATGACATAAGCTAAAGTTGAAATATCTATTTAGGTTAACATTATTATTCTTAACAAAAAATTTTTGATGTGAAGTATAGTTTTTGCCAACAATTTAATTGAGATTATGAAACATACAATCACACTTTGTTAAAACAAGAGGAAAAACATTGGGCATTCCAGTGGGCTATTCAAAGTTAAGTTGTTCTTGAAGTCGTGCGTAACTTAACGCAAAGCTTTGTGAAACACCGCCCCCCCCCCCCCCCCCCCCAGTAATATTGTAGCCTCGGTAAAGTCCACAGAATTTCACTGTAAGGACTAAAAGGTACATCATTTGAACAAGGACATGCTAATCTTGTACTAGTACTCTTCTATGTGCCCACACAAGTAATGCTGTGAAATGCACATTGAATTCCTTGATGCCCTTTACCTTGCTCTATTTATTATTTGTCTAAAAGATACCACATTCAATTTGCAGAAAAACTCACACATTGCACTCTCTCTCATTTTGTTGAGCCACCGAGGTAGAGCGAGACTAAGAGATCCTTAGCCGCATCTATCTGTGATGCTTATAAAACTTGAAAAACTTTGCAACCATTTGCCCGTTTGTTACCAGACTTGGATGGTAGATGCTCTATAAGTACCTCAGTGTTATTTGGGGTTAGATGTCACGTATGTAGTCAAAAGGTCAAACGTGGTTAAATGTTGAAATTCACCTGCAAGTTTCTACTGGCGTTGGTAACTTCTGAACCATAGGCCCATTTAAAACCTAACTTGGATGGTAGATGGCTTACAGGAACCTCACTGTTATTTGGTATGAAAGGTCATGTATGTGTAATGTAGGTCATAGGTGAAATAAGGTCAAATGTTACAATTTACCTGCAAGAATGATTGCACACAAATGTAGCGAGACACATTATGGCTATTGCTTTTTTTATGCCTCCGCCCACCAAAGGTGGGTGCCGGAGGCATTATGCTTTCGGGTTGTCCGTCCGTACATCTGTCTGTCCCTTATGTCCATCCATCCCGTTTTCGTTCTCGCGATAACTTAAGAACCACTTGACGTATCAACTTCAAACTTGGCTCATGCATGCATTTGGGAGAGACAATGATCTGATTAGATTTTGGGGTCACGAGGCTAAAGGTCATAGAGGTCATTATATACATGAAAATGGCTCGATCTCGCGATAACTTTAGAACCATTTGACGGATCAACTTCAAATTTGGGTGATCTATGCATATGGGAGGGACAATGATCTTTGTAGATTTGGGGGTCATGGGGTCAAAGTTCAAAGGTCATAGAGGTCATATGCATGAAAATGACTCATTCTTGCGATGAAATTTTGATGGATCAACTTCAAATGCGAGTGATGTATGCATATGGGAGAGACAATGATCTTAGTAGATTTGGGGGTCATGATGTCAAAGGTCAAAGGTCATAGAGATCATATGCATGAAAATGACTCATTCTTGCGATGAAATTTTGATGGATCAACTTCATATGCGAGTCATGTACATGTATGCATATGGGAGAGGCAATGATCTTATTAGATTTGGGATCACAAGGTCAAAGGTCAAAGGTCAAAGTTCATAGATGTCATTACGTGAAAATTGCTTGTTCTTGCAATAACTTAAGAACCATTTTAGGGATCAACTTCAGATGTGGCTGACACAATCTAAATTAAATAAAAACCTTTTTTTTTTTGGTTTAGTTTTGTAGTACTCTAAATGTATCCTAATACATTTCCCATAATTAACCCTAAAAAGACTGGGGTATTTCGGAAGCTGGAAAAACGGGGGGGGGGGGGGGGGGGGGGGGGGGGGGGGGGGGGGGCCTAAAGGGGCCCCCCCCCCAAGATCTCGGCTGTTGATTGTCCGATTGCAACCAAATTTGGTATACACATAGTTCATTATGTTTTCTACATGAATTACTCTTATTTTTACCGATATTCTTTATTAATTATGCGCAAATTATTTTTCGAAAATTTGTGGGTTTTTTTATATTTAGGTGTCCATTATAGTCTAGAAATCCCTGTTCAAGGTTGTTGTATGTAAGAAGAAAGTGTTCATTGTCAAATTGTGTATTTCATGTTTGAACTATGCAATACACTTCTGCAAATTAGTCATTAAAAAGAATAATATGCATGCGTTTCATCGTTTGCATTATTTCCTTATGTATTTCTCTGTTTTTCATTTCTTATGTATTTCTTTGTTTTTTAATCTAATGTATTTCATTGTTTTATGATCTAGAAAAGTTATTTATATTCACAAATGACATTAACTAAAAAGAATCATATAGTTTGAAAACAGTATCTAATATTTATTCCATTCCCCATTGACTTTACACACAAACGAATGCAAAATATAGAATTTTTCTTGACGTGCCATGTGAAAACGTGATGTAACTCTGTAATCGTTTATGCAGGGCATGCAAATTTGGTATCAAAAGTTGCGCAAAACTCTAAAGAAAAAAGTCATGAAACGGCAGCGCAAAATCTTTAAGCGTTACAATATATTCGCAGTTTCAAGGGGGGCCTTTTAGCCCCCCCCCCTACCAGTCTTTTTAGGGTTATGAATGATATATTTCTGATCTGGCAAAGGCGGAGGCATAAATTTTGACTGCACGTGGTAGAGGATTCATCTAGTTTTTGTCTGTACAGGTAATGCTGTAGCCACAGTGAAATCCCTTGATGCTCTCAAGATCTTCAGTGTCAGGGGTACTGCTTATTGTCAAATTAGGTCAAATGTTACAATTTACCATCCAGAAAGATTGCACACAAATGTGGCTAGACACATTATGGCTATTGCTTTTTTTTTTTTTTTTTTTTTTGTCTGTACAGGTAATGCTGTAGCCACAGTGAAATCCCTTGATGCTCTCAAGATCTTCAGTGTCAGGGGTACTGCATTTGAACCTGCAGAAGCTTCAGGAGGATCAGGAACATCAGAACCAGGTAGGAGCAAAAATCAAAGGGCCATGGAATTTTCAGCATTTAATCTTTTATGAGATGCTGCTCTACCCTATTGTTTCTGCAGTGTCCTGAGATGATTTATTTTGAATGGTGGTTTGGATCCTTGTCTGGATCTATGAAACACTGAATTTGATATGAATGGAATGAGGAGCAATTAAGCTAATGAGTGAATAGTACCAGACAGTGACTCATTTGCCAAGGAGAATCATCATAGAAACTTATCTATTTCTTATTATTTTGATGTCATCGCAAGCCTTATATACTTTTTACAGTGTTTAACTTGCCTCATCTGATTAGCCCATTGACTAACGAATTCTCCCATCCTGTGCAGGGGCATAGTAAAGGGACCCCCCCCCCCCAGGGTTAAGTGGAAATATGAAATTCTTTGCCTATATTAAAGATGTTCCACAGTTAAAATGAAATCCATGTCATTTCCTCCAAATTTTGTATAGAGTTACTTTGGTACCTATGTAGGTCAAAAATGAAAAAAATAATATAGGTTCATGTGCTTATTTTTTTTCTACGGGACTTTGAAGTTGCCATAAATTGATGGCAGATAAAATGACGCAATCAAGAGATTTAGGCCTCTATTAGACCTCACGATTTCGACAAACGAGTATAAATCACTTTTACTCTGTCAAAATGCTATTAAACTTCATCAAACTTTCCAGATTTGTGGCGAAATTTATGACAAAGGTGGAAAGACTGTTTAAACTGGGCCATCTGTACTTCTCTTTAAACTAGCAGCACCCTCATGTGGCGAAAATGGTGCCAAAAAGGACAAAAACATAATCTTAGAGGCTTGGAATCTACACGAAAAATAAAAAGGACAGTTTAAGCTGCACTTTGTTCAAAATCCATGTCATTTTCATAAAAATTTGCAAAGTTGTAGAGGAATGCCTACTAAAGGGGTGAACACATTAAAAAAGGGGGGTTCATGTGCTCGTTTTCAAGCTGTCGGCGCCCTAATGGCTGTGAATCGGCTTGAAAACCACAAAAACACGCCAAAAATACTGAGAATCTAATCCAAAATACAGCCGATTCAATTTTATGGTCCCAAACATTCAAAACCCGTGTCAATTTTTCTTTCTCTCTAGAACTGTAGAGGAAAGTATACTGAAGAGATTAAAACATTAAAAGAGTGGGGTGCATTTGCTTGTTTTTGAACTATCGTCGCCCCAGTAGTTGCGAATCGGCTTGAAAACAACAAAAACGCGCCAAAAACATGCAAAAGACTGAGAATCTAATCCAAAATAATTACGACCGATTCAATTTTATGGTCCCAAACATTCAAAACCCATGTCATCTTCGTGTTTCTCTCTAGAATTGTAGAGGAAAGTATACTGAAGAGATTAAAACATTAAAAAAGTGGGGTCCATGTGCTTGTTTTTGAACTATCGTCGCCCCTAATATTTGCGAATTGGCTTGAAAACCACAAAAACGCGCCAAAAAACATGCAAAAGGCTGAGAATCTACACTGAAAACGAAAATTGGTCAAATGACTAAAAAGATTAGTCATTCACTATGTCTTATTTGACAAAGAAATAATTAGTCATTTGTTCTTAAACTGACTAATATTGATTAGTCAATCAAATTATGTCTTATTTGAGTAATCCTGGAAATGATTAGTATTGCATGAGAAAGAATTGGTCCGTAAATAGTCCTACACTGAAATCAGTTAGTCTTACATTAGTCTTTCATTAGTCCTTTTTACTAAGCCTTAGAATGATGACATGACGTGGTGCTGAGGTAAGCTGTCAGTCATGGGAACTAATCTCACACATGCATATTCAAATTTCACATATACCTTTTAAAAGAATGGCGGGTTCTTGACACCCTGAATGCTTGTCATAGGCTTGACTGACATAGCAACAAGTAATGTACGCAAACTTGATTCCAAGTTATTTTTGTAGTTAATAGACCTGTTTACTTACATATTCAAATTTTATGCATACATGTACCTTTCAATCATCGGTTGTTGTTGACAACCGGAAAGCTTGCCAAAGTCTTTCAAGACAGAGCAAGAAGATTAGTAATGTTACCCAAGTAGGCAAGTACTAGTGTTTGTTCATTACTAACAGGTTTAAGGAATATCTCCTCATTAATTAGTCTATATAGTGCAGACGTCCGGTCCAGGTTTTCCTGAGATTATATAAACACTTTTCATTGGACTTCTCAATTAAACACATGAATAATGCCTGCAGAAATAGGTAAAAATATCCCCTCGGGTATGCAGTATTCAGTTTTCTGAGAGGAGGGCCTCCAAAAGAGGGGTTTTCCAACTAAAGAAAGCACACGAATTGCGAATCGCGAGCAATATTCGCCGATTCACATTAAATTTCATTACACAATGCTATTGTTATTTGAACATAATCACTGTGACCACATAATTGCCATTAGGCAACCTAACAAATTGTATTGGTTGCCTGGCTGGCAACCAAGGAAAAAAAGTGAAGTGAGAGCCCTGTGAATCTTTACTAAAGCTTTAGACAGGCTTTACAATCATTGGTAATTGTTACCATATTAACATGATGAATGTAAATCTAGTCAATTTTGTAAACCAAAACCAGCGACAGCTAGCTGCTTTGCTCCAGGCCGGCCAGCCCGGCAGGCTCGGTGTTGCATCTGCGCTGTGCACTGCGAGCAATGATCAGCTGATGCGCACAGCTGATAAATCAGCTGTGCGCGTGACGTTTTAACCTGCGCGGTTGGGATGCGCAGAAACATAACTGTGGAACATCCTTAAAATAAACGAGTTAACCACTCTACTATGAGTGTTATTCCACTGACCAGGGCCCCTGTTTCATAAAACTTGTTGTCAGTAACAACTGCAACATTTCTATGACAAATTTGCTCTCAACCAATCAAGTGCAAGGATTTCAGTAGCATATAACAGTTATTGCAACTTGTTATTAAGTTTTATGAAACAGGGCCCAAATTTCAATCTGAATGTTTTGTGGTCATTTCAACTTTTCAGCACCTGCCTGTGATGCTAAGAATGACCAGTCATCATGGCTTAGCCAGTCATTGTCCAAAAGTGACCGTCCAGAACTGACCAGTGCTGAAACAGTCATCTCAGGAGGTATGAAATGAAATTTCGTGTAGTAGACTGGAGTAGAACGCTCTGGCTAAGATTTGGAAAGCTCTTTGATTTCTTCCTTTGATGTCTTGATTTCCAAAAAATTTTGTGGATTTATTTGTTACAAGTGCACCAAGGAGGATACCAAAATTACCAACAAATTTTTTCTTTGACGATAGTCATTTTCCAGTTGCATTTGAATGGGAATTTTTGATGTTCCAAACACCAGCGATGGAATTTTCATCATAGCCCCAAAATTTTCAATAATACCTTTTAGTTGGAAGAGGATTTTTATCCAACTACTCTTTTTTGTTCAAAAATAGTTAGGGTTTTGTGTTGTACAGTATCGCTCAAGATATCATACACTCTATTCTATTTCAGGGATACAGGAATTGTTAATTTCTTAGGAATGAGAAGGTTTGTCCCAGATAGACCAAACAGAAAACTATTTGTATCATCATTCTTGAATGTTCATTTTGTTAGGGAGGGGTATGAAGAATGGTGAAAACTTTGAGCTCCTCTACACACTAGCCAGTAAAATGAATGCAGCAGTAGGTGCTTCCCGAGCAGCCGTTGACGCTGGGTTCGTTCCCAATGATATGCAGGTTGGACAGACTGGCAAGATTGTTGCCCCAGTAAGTCTCTTCCTCATTTGTATCCTATTGCATACAGGAACTGAGTGGTCCCAGTATTAAACCTATGGGAATGAAAGAATTCATTAGTCGGTGGATTGAATGCCTTTAGAATGTTTACATATGAAAATAGAAGAACACATATATCTAGAATTGTAAGATCTTAAGCCCGCTGCACACTATGCGATCTGACTGCTGCCCGATTTTCAAACAAATGGCATTTAGCATTAAATATGAAAGATTAAACAGGTAGAATGATCTTATTTGAAGTTCAGAATAATGATAGGAATGCTAAAATCGAAATTTTTGGTTAACTGCAAGCCTTGTGGTGGGAGTAAAAGACAACTCGGCTTCAAATCGTAGCCGATTGCAAGATTGCTACGATTCGGAATTGAGTTTGCTTTTATTCCTACAGGGAGGCTCGTAGTTACTCTGGAATTTCGATTATTGTATTCATACGACTATTCAAAACTTTGATGACTAAGATATCACATGTTTAAATGTTCATATCAAATGCTATAACATTTTTTTTCCAAAATCGGATCGCATGCGTATCGTATAGTGTGCGGCGGGCTTTACATTCATTACACAATTGTTTTTGCAAAAATGGCTTTAATAGAGTTATGGAAGGGAGAATGATCGGAAAAAATATGGGAATGGAAAAAAAAAAGAGAAAAGATCCATCAGAAGTTCTGGAAAGAAACATTAAGTTTCTCTTTGATTTTTGTTTATGAGGAAAGGTTACATTATGTGTAATGAATATAATAAAGTGAATGCCAAAGTACTGAAGTAATCGTGCACTGAAGCAGGAACATTTTGTGTAACCAAATTTATTCCCACTCACTAGTAACCTCTCACAACCATATTGGATCTTTGTAATACTATCATATTGATAGTTTGATACCAATAGTACTATGAAACATGAAATATGTTATCTTCTTCATTCTGAATCCTGTAGCAATTGTACATAGCTGTGGGTATCTCAGGTGCAATCCAACATTTAGCCGGTATGAAGGATAGTAAGACCATTGTCGCTATCAACAAAGACCCCGAGGCTCCCATTTTCCAGGTTGCTGACCTTGGACTTGTCGCTGATCTATTCAAGGTGAGGTATATGTAGTTGGCAGGTTTTTAGAAAAATTTAATCTATTTTTAGTTTTTAGATTTCTTACACTTTGTTCTGAAGTGTGAGTTACAAATTAGGAAAGAAATCCAAACACAGTTTGAAAGTCTGCCATACTAATGCCAGTCTTGTATGCATGCATTTCACATAATACTTCAATTCTAGGGAAAGGAAAAAGTAGATTTTTCTTCTGACAAACCATACTGATGTGCTTATGATTTTGCTTCAAACATTTCACCTTGTTATATAGATAGATTTGATATATTTATGTTCAATTGAAACACCTGCATTTTCCCAGAAAATGATGAATGGTTAAAGTATGATAGCATTGAGCTATGTCAGTATCTTGCATTGTGTCGTGTTTCCAGTTATACCCTGCCAAACGAAGTTTGAAGGGGGTATAAAGGAATCAGCGTGCGGTTGGGCGGTCGGTCCGTTGCAAATCTTGCGGATCAAACTACTTCCTCATTTTTCGAACAATGCTAATGAAATTCAGCACACACATTGATCTTGGGATGAAGATGTGCAAGACACATTTTTTGAATGTGTCGGAAACTGCGTTGCTATGGTAACGGCGGGGGTATTAATCACCTTCAGTGATATTTCTCATTTTTAGTGTTGTAGATCATATACAGACCTGCCAACCTCTGGGAATGAAATATTGTATTCTGTGATCCCCAAAACTGTATTTTCCCCCAAAACCTGTATTTTATAATAAATGCGCACTGCTATGCAAATAAAAAAGAAAACGTATTGAAACACATGTACATGTATAATATCTCACCTGGGTTTGAACAAAATGATTAAAAGTATATACACATAGATCTACATCTATCTATCATGTCCTAAAGTCTGAGCAATGGAGGTAGTTTTGGTGCCACGACATGAAAACTTGGCTGCAATTTTGCCGTCTGGAAACATTTTCTTGAGACTTGACAACACTGGTGAAATCATCAGAAGCTGAAAATGGCATGTTGTGCTCCACAATATATTCAGTCCACAAGGTTTCCACTCTGATAACATCAAAACTAGCACTGCATGGCTTCGTAACGCATTGAATAATTGATGGTTGCTTTTTTAAAATCCTCAGCACAACTTGTGTGCTTGGTTGTTGGTGTGTAGTTCAATATCATAATCCGCTATGTGCAATGCTCAAGACAAGTCCAATCCACATACGGTGCATCGCACGAAAGTTTGGCCTCTTGCAGATTTAACAATAAAATCCCATTTCGTACAGTAGTGCAACTTAAAGCACTGCTTCCTAGGCTGTTTTTTCCTCTTTTACTGGATGCCATATTAACAGTTTTATGGGTTAAAATTCCATCTAAGAACTGAAATTCCGAAGCGCGGTGAGCCGCTTTTGGTGCAAGGTGCTGTGTGGAGCACACCTGGCTATCCCGCCGAAGCTTCGGCGGAGCTGATCGTGACCATCCCGCTGCTGTACATGCAGATGTGATGTGCGCGAGCGCTGGCGTGCGACATGCACAAAACTATATGCATACAATGCGTACGAAAACGCGCATGCGGAAGCTACAAGATCGCTACATACTATGGAAAGCCAGATAGAACAAAAATACATAGATCATTATAATTTTTTTGAAAAAACATATTAAAATAGAGAAAAAGCGTATGCCTGTATTTTAACTGAAAAATCATACTAAATACGGGAAAATCGTACTGGTTGGCAGGTCTGCATATAGTGATTGAAAACGTCCACTAAACTCTAAGGATTTAAAGCATTCAGTAGTAGAGGGGTTTTTTTGACAATTGGAATACTGTTCACTGTCATTATTATTTGATTATGTATGTCTTTTTCTTTTCTTTCTAGGCCGTTCCAGAGATGACCGAAATGTTAGATAAGTAAAGAAAACCTGGACCAAAAACACCCAATGCCATCTAAAAATGTTTCCAGAATTGCCATGTCCACCACTAAGGGTATCCCCAAAAGGGCCCATAGTGTGCTGATAACCTGCAGATAACCTGCAGATAACCTGATCAATATTAAAGCAACATGTATTTATAGCATATGCTGTGGAACCTCTCTTTTGATTTGGACACCCTTCATCAACAAACTGATGTTTTGGTATCATTTTATTATTTTCAAGCAGTGCTGGAATGAATACCTTTTTGTCTGTATTAAAAGGGAGATATTGTACATCGAGATACATAGTTTTTATCATTTGATGTGAAAACTGGCTTACATATGATCTATGTCCATTTGGGCTTTTCTTTCTGATATAACTAATTAAAGAAGTTCATGAATATTTATAAATAAAGACTTAAATTTTTATGAATGAAGTTCCCATTTTGAAGCATTAATGAAACTAAATGCAATCAATGCACTTGTTATGCTAGCAGGATATTGATAAGTTAACACATCTTAATTGCATAATTGGGTATGTCCTGAGTAGGGTTACAGGGAAGTACTAATGTCATCATTATTGTATTCCTTTGAGCCACAACTCTTCAAATGTGTGTGTATATGTATTTGTATCTGAAACCTGCTAGAATGGCTTGGAATGTGAAGGACCCAGAAACAGTATATCAATAATTTGTCAATGTTCTATAGCTGAATGTGATATACAAGTCATTTTGCAAGGTTTACTGCAGTTAGTTGATATTCATCATAAGGATTAAACTATACACCATACTATGTAAAAATAAAACGAAAGATATATGTATAATAATGAGAAGAAATTATTGTATTGGATGAAGAATGTAATTTATTTGTGTTCAGAGGTCCCCTTGTGATGGAAAGGTGTACATGGGTGATCTGCATAAAGAAGATCAGTAAAACATGTCTGGTTATGTTTTAGAACCCAAACCCCTCTCCTTGTTCAAATTTATCTTGTCATTCAAAGCATTTTCTATGTTTCAACATTTATATCCTGTCACTTAATGTATTGTTTCTAATAATATTTGGGTCTGTACGAAGTCCTATTTGAGAAAACAAAACAAAGGTCTGCGGACAGGTGAATGATAGAAGCATTATATAAATAGATTATTTGTGACTGTATTTTGCACAAATGAATGTTCATTATTTGAGGTGAGATTTAAGATGATGTACAGCAGTGTGTTGACAGAGAGATTAATAAATATGAAATTTTTACCTCAACTACAATATTTTTTCCATCATATGAATCAAAACAAGATGTGTGTAATCATGTGCAATTCAATTACAAGATATAGGAGTGTCAGATTTTCTTCATTCTCTCTCAAGGTGCAGCTTGTCTCTTTCTCAGCTCAAATAAATCATGGGAAAATGTATTTGACACAACATTTGTTGAGTTAACAAAGAGATAAGCTGCACAATGAGAGATAATGGAGAAAATCTGAAATTTTGTGTGCACAACATAGAGAGTTGTCCACAAAAAAACTGCCATTTTGAAGCAATATTGCCAATTTTAGGATTGCCATAGATAGTTAATCAGTACCTTTCAAACTTCCATAACTTTCTCATTTTGCAACTGATTTTGATTTCCCTTTCTTGAATTGCTTCTCTCTATCCTCTCTTTTCATTAAAATTGACTTGTCTCCAGGGTTTCCTTTTCCTTATCTATGCCATCTAAATTTCACAAATATCCATACAGATTTCAAAATTCAAACATCCATGCCCCAGCAACATGGCAGCACGTGCAAATGCCTTTTTATGCCTCTGCCCACTGAAGTTGTGGCTGGAGTCATTGGCCAGAATTCACGAAGGTGGTTCAAATTTAGACCATGGTTTATGCAGATTTGGTGGTATAAGTGCGCTTGCTTTAGCACATACACTAAGAAAGGTCTAATAATGAATGCACACATTTGGCAAAGGGTGCTAAATTAACGCTAGTTGCCATGGTGCATGTATGTATTACCATGGGAAGACGATCTGAGTAAATAGTGGGGTATGTAGGTTAAAGGTCACATGTTGATTCCCAAATTTCAGGTGTTAGCTTTATCTCGGTCGTTTGAGGTATGAACTTCAAACTTGGTCCTAGTATCACCATAGGCAGTCAATGTGATTAGATTTGGGGGTGTGTAGATCAAAGGTCAAGGTCACAGAAGTCAATATATGAAATTTCGGATGTTGGCCTCGACACATTTCAAGAACCATTCAAGGTATGAACTTCAAACTTAATGCTTGTATGTATTACCACAGGAAGACAATAAGGTTGGATTTTCGGGTATGTAGGTCAAAGGTCATAGGGTCAGGATACAAAATTACTGTACCAGTATTTGTAAATATTGTGTTATAATATTCTTGGCATATATGGAAAAGGTTTTAGTCAAAGATGAGTGAAATATATTTCATGTGGAAGAGGTAATGGTAAAGAGTATGTAGCTGTTGTTGAGATTTGCATAAAATGAAAATTTCGTGGAAGGTGGAGGCATAATTGTTGACAGCGCGGGATCGAATTGCTCTTATTTAATACTTGAATGCAAGAATTCTCTCTACAGTGGAAACTCAGTATTGATAGCACGAGATCGAATTGCTCTGATTTAATACCTGAATGCAAGAATTCTGTATACAGTTGAAAATCAGTATAACAAGGTCCTTGGGACCATCAAAATTACCTTGTTATAACAGGAATCTTGTTATACATGTATCAGGTTTATAAAAAATTAAAAAAAACAATAACATGTAGAGTTTGGACCAGGGGAGCGTTTCATGAAAGGACTTGTCGGATGTTTTATCCGACAAAGTCTGTTTTATCCGACAGTTGCCGCAGTAACGATGCTTCTCGGCCAATTAAAATCAAGGAAAGATGTCAGATCTGACAACTTGTCAGACAACAAATGTTGATGAAACGCTCCCCTGAATATTACTTTGTTATATCAGATCTCTTTATACTGAGTTTCCACTGTATGATACTATGAAAACATTTGTTATACATGCTATAAGTGAAAGTCACTTTTCCATTTATGTTTAGTTTTAAGGGCTGGGTTTTCTTGGAGCTACTGATAGATATAAATGCAGATACATGTAATATTTATTCATTTATTTATTTAGTTTTATTTATACAGAGTGGCCCCGTCAGTAATCAAGTACTGTTTTCCAGGGGGCCCTGTAAACAAATACATACAAGATAACAATCATGACAGATAAAATAAAAATAACTCAATACATCAAACAAAATAAAACATTTGTTGAAAATAAGAAAATGGGGAATGAGACTAAAAATAATAGTTTGCAACCAGGATTGAAAGGAAACGAAAACTTAATGACTGAGTTAATGAAAAATGAAAGTCCCCCCCCCCCATAATAATCTAGATAAAAGTGTGGATATGATATGCCAAACTAGATGAATCCTCGACCGTGCACAGTCGAAATTTATGTCTCTGCAATTGCCAGATCACAAATATATGGCACATTCATGTTGATTTTTTTATTTTCATGTATACAATGACATCTTTGACCTTGACCTTTGACCTTGTGACCCTCAAATCTAATGAGACCATTATGAGACTTTCCATAATGCATACACGAGCCAAGTTTGAAGTTGAACCGTCACAGAGTTAAGTTATCACAATAACAAGCAATTTTAATGTATATAATGACCTCTATGACCTTTGACCTTTAACCTTGAGACCCAAAAATCTAATCAGATTACTATCCCTCCCATAAGCATACATGTGCCAAGTATGAAGCTGCTCTGTCAAATGGTTGTTGAGTTATCGCGAGAACGGCCCATTTCTATGTACATAATGACTTTTGACCTTTGACCTTGAGTCCCCAAAATCTAATCAGATCATTGTCCCTCCCTGGGGTGTCACTTCCACTGAAGAGTGGACAGCATCCGCAAGAATCGTCCTTTAAAAAGCACCCTAAACGAGGATTCAAGGGCAGGCCGCTAGGACACCCTAAGCATGGATTTTGTGCAGATGTCCCAGATTTGCACACCCTATACCCAATACGAGGATATTCCTATTTTCATACCTTGAGAGTGAAAGCGGGGTCCATTGAAAGTTTGGAGCCGTTTTTATCTCGAGAATTCACTGTCTCATTATGTTTTACACAGGCGTTATAGGATTTTCCGCGGCTTGGGTCTTGTTACAGTCGGTCCCGCAGTCAGTGCAAATTACATACCCTTTTTGCGTTTTAGATTATCGTGATTTAAGGGGCTTTTTTTCAATTTTTGGCATTTTTGACACTCTATTCTCGTTCCGCACCTACCCCTGAAAAAATGCCCTTTTTCCGCATTTTTTTCCTCGCGGATGCTGTCCAATCTTCAATGGAAGTGACCCCCCCGGGTGTCCCTCCCATATGCATACATGAACCAAGTTTGAAGTTGGTCTGTAAAATGGTTGAGTTATCACGAGAACGAACCATTTCTATGTACATAATGACTTATATGGCCTTTGACCTTTGACCTTGAGACCCCAAAATCTAATCAGATCATTGTCCCTCCCATATGCATACTCGAGCCAAGTTTGAAGTTGAAACGTGAAACGGTTCTTAAGTTATCGCGAGAACGAAAACGGGACGGACAGACGGACGACCCGAAAACATAATGCCTCCGGCAACCACCTACGGTGGGCGGAGGCATAAAAATACTTGACTGGAAACTACAAAAATAGCACAACCTGCTACAAATTTTCAGTTAAATTACCAGGTCAAGTATTATAAGTACTTCTGAATTTAATTAACTTAAACATTATTCTATTCTATACTACATAAATCAACATGTTCATGTAATAATCTGATATAAGTGACTGACCAGGTTGGATTTAGTGTTTATCCACTCATGAAAATCAATCAATATTAAACAACTCTGTTTCGTCTACTGATCTTGAAATTAGTCTTACTCTGCATCCCGCAAAGAGTGGGGGAAGTTATTACCTAGGGGCCTGTTTCTCGAAACCGTCATAAGATCTCAGCTAAGATCGCCGCTAGTTGGCTAGTTGTCAGCTATGTGTTTCACGAAGCCGTGTTTGCCAAGATCAACGCCAACATCCCGACTAAGAACTTATGACGCCTCTGACCCTGTCATATCTTTCTTCGTTGATCTGCAGCGCCATCACATGTCACTAATTTGGTAGATTATGGCTGGCCAAAATGGAAGCTACATAGATTTAAAAATAATTTAAATCTATCTTTTCTATGGGTTCCTGAAATCACTAATTCAGCCTTGCTTATGTATATAAATATACATATCATGTTACATATGAAATGATCTGCAAAAAAAAAATTCCTAGGGGGTTTCTCCCGCGATTGTGATATCTCACAAAAGAATGCAATTCTGCCACGTCAGGCAAGGCATAGTCAAGGGATAGTCTGTAGATTTCAGACCCATGTTTATTTAAAGATAACTTATATTGTGGATTTTTAAACAAAATACCTTTAAAGACACATATTTTAGCTTGTAATTTGCCAAAATTGTGCATATCAACGTTTTGGTGAAGCCATGACGCTGGATAAACATCTAATTTGCCTCCTTTTTACGATCATGAACGTGTTTATTTTGAAAATCTAGTGTCCCAGGGGTACCCATCTTACGTTCAAAATGACAATTAACTGCTAAAAACAGAATTTTATAATCTTTTCATTGGTGTAATCTGCCTAATATGAAAAATATCTTGTATCCATAACCCCTAGCTACTAGTTCTAATCTTTGCACTCACTAGTTCACTCAAATAATTGCAGTTTTTATAAAATTATCTTATAAAATATGTGTTATTTTGATCAAGGCTATGTGTTGTCACGTTTCCTCATCGATTCACAAGATATTTAGCTAGCATGCTCTTCATGAAACGGTTTAGCAAGATCAGAGTCATCTCCGTAGTTGGCGGACAAAGATATGACTAACTTGGCGTTGGTTTCCAGGAACAGGCCCCAGGAGAACACCATTTCAAATACTGAGAACAAAATGCGTTCTCACTCTGGGCATTTCGCACTGAGGGGGGTAGGCTATTCCACAGTAGAGCACTGTCAACTGAAAGGGCACGTTTACCACATTCTGTTTTTACTCTTGGAATGATGACACCATAATTCTCAGGGCTTCTTGTTCTATATCTGTGAGTGCGGACGGATAATGTGAATATGTCACACAAATAAGATGGTGCGCTATTATTCATAATGTCAAGCATAGTTTGCTTTTCTGGAACTCCCATTTTTTTCCATGTCTATCAATCCATTTCAAGGTACGGAACATTTCGGAGGTAGAAGTGAACATGTTTGTTTCAAGGACAATTCTTGCCATCTGCTTATGTGTTTAACAGCAAAATTTGTGCTCTTAACCATTAAAGCATACATGCACATAATGAGAGTGAATGAGTTTTATCTTGATTATACTCCACCATAATTAATCATAGAAATGGTGTGTCATAGAGGAACAACAGAAAAATGAATGCATACAGTCAATGGATGGATGATTGATTGAATGAATGAATGAATGAATTAAATAACAAATATATCAATCAATTAATGAAATGAAGACAAAAATTAGTTCTCAGACTTTTATATGTACATTCACATTTTATTTCTATGACAGGAACAAACCATATATATGAGTTTCATTCTTAAAGTCAGGGTTAAAGATAAACAGAGGAAGTTAAGGAAAAAAATGTTACAGCTGAAGTGTAACAAGACCACAGCTCATGCCTTTCAACTGACCCTTATTTGGAAGAAACTAGACATACTTTTTTAAATGACAAGACAATAACTCATTTTTATGGACCCATGCTTACTTAGGAAAAATGTGAGTTTAGCGTCAAAGGCAACTTCTACAGATATATTCCTGTGTATCTGGACCAAATTCAATGTTTATGTATGCACAGTGTAAGAAAGGAAAATAAGCTTTCCTGTTTGGACATCAATTTGATGTTAGAAGATCATTTTTTCTTTTAATTGAACATTCAATCATGCAATGAAAACTTTCACCAATGCATTTTAGCACAAAGCAGTTGTGACCTATAGAATCTATGTAACTTGAGAAATTCATACCATGTGCACCACAATAAAAGCTTTTGATCTTTACATACATGATTTTCTCCAAAAAAGACTATATTTGGGGACTATCTACATATAAATAAATCCATAAATCATGTGGCCACCGTGATATACATTAGATTTTGATTGTAACCTCTACCAGTCCATAGTTTCGAAATGATTATCCAACAACCATGATGCATACACATTTTATGTACTGATGAGCTTGCCATTTGACCGATGCCCTACCCACAAGTCAAAAGCAACATCTAACACTAACCAAGGCCATATTCTGAAAATTTTTGTATCTTGTATCTTATCTTCACTCTTTCAATTGCCATAACAAATTTTGAAGCCGATGTTGTGACTGTTTTGAACTGCGCAAAATTGCACCCATGGAGTGTAACCCAATGGCGTAACCTATTTCTGATTGCTATGACAATTAAAATAAGAGAGAAGATAAAACAATTTGAATAATGCCAGCCTAGGTTAATAATCTTTACAATGCCATACAATTAAGGTATATGTAGAATAAAAGTTGGCAGTCCCTCATGAAAATGAACATTCTTCAATAACACAATTCTATAAAACAGTTAAATGGCAGCATTCCCCATTACTTTTCATTCATATAATTGATTTAATCTTCATGATTTTACCCTGAAACTAAGGCACGTCATAAACACAAAGTCACACATTTTTAAAGTTCAAAGTTGTACTACATAAGACAACAAAAAAAAAAATGATACTGTATTCCTGTGAACATCAGCTCATATAAATTACAAATTTCATTTGCATTGTCAGAATTGTAACTGGCATCTTCCCACCAAAATATTCAACAATCCATCCCCTTGTCGGGTACAAATGTACATAATTAGCAATTTTTGCAAATTTAATGAGCTGTGACCTTTGATCTTTGATTTACAAACTCAAAATTACTTATATATGTTTTTGCATATATAATGAGCAATTTTCAAATATTTAATGAACTGGAAACTTTGACCTTTGACCTACATACCTGAAGATCAAACTTAGGCTATATCTTCATACCATGTACCTTCTTACCAAATTTCATTAAAAATCTGTCCGACATTACAACAATATTATTGAATGGAAACCATATTTTTAGATACATAATTAGCTATTTTTGCATATCTAATGAGCAATGACCTTAGACCTACATACTCCAAAAACAAGCTTAGGCTGTATTTTGATACCATATGCCTTCATAACAAATTTCATTAAAATCTGTCAAATATCATTAAAGATATCGAATGGAAATCATTTGTCACAGATGCACGGAGGGACGGCCAGCAGTGTTAAGTATATCCCAACCGACTATATCAGCGAGGGGATAATTACCTTTCAACAATTCACTTTGAGGACTATTTGTTAACCATCTAACTTTTTTAAAAGAAAAGGGTTACAAGAGAAGTTTTAGCAGTGATCAAACAATATGATGGAAACATACACAGATGCACTCAAGATTACATAATCACTATGCCTCATAATGCTATATTTCATACTGCATATATGCTTAATACTCAACTTCACATACATGTTCTTCATCATCACAGAAAGCATAGACCTGAAAATCCTGACTTAATAAAGTGGATTAAATACTGCACATATGATTACATGTGCCTATCACAGGAATCTTTATAAACAAATACTTCTTGACAATAACAGCAACAACAACAAAATGACCTATGGTACATCTTACAAATTTGAAACCATACATTTTGCAAGGAGAGTGACAACTAAAAGAAGAGGAATACAAGCATCTACCCAAGCAGGCATAAAACTATATGCTACATTGCATTGAACAAAAAATAAAAATAAAAAGGAAACTTGTTCCTAAATTTAGATTTAAAAACAATTGATAAATAAAAGTAAACAGTTTGAGAACTTACACCTTAGATGCAAATTGCACAGTATCACAAAGTTCACTAGTAGCATAAAAGACTGTAAAAAATAAACATATTGTGATAAGCATATCAGAAAAAAGAGGTAAGTAATTTCATTGAATTCAAGTAAAAGAGAAAATAAGAAAATTATAACATTGTACATTTGAACATTACTGTATATTTTTCTATGTTTAATTTAGTTTTAATTTTCCTAAAAGTCATTACAGCTACTTTAACTGCTAGTATGACACTCACTGCTAGTATTCACTCACTCCTGCTACATTCCAGCTATTAACAAATAGTAACTTTACTTGCTCACTATTCAACTTCCTAAAACATATCATTACTGAAGCGAAGCAGGATATTCATTCCCTAGGTAGATTTTTAAAATAATCAGCTGCTGCATAGCAACCTTTATTCAGTAGGTCTACTTTAAACAGCCCTTGAAAACTGCCAAAATATCAATTTTGTAAGCAATATAGGACAACACAGGAAGTGACATTCCTGAGTTAACTTCTTATTGGATTCTTCCAGATTGGAACGCTGAAGACATCTGAATGCTGAAATCTGAATGCAGTGAGGTTCTTTAATTAGAAGCGGTGAATTTACACTAATGGCAGAAACTGATCTTATCGAAACTGAAGCTTACACCCACGTCCGTTTTTCTTCACTGGTTATAAATGTTCCTTAGTGGATTATCACTGAAATAGGGGTCCAGCTGCCTGCATTTTGTCTTCAGAGTTCAAAGCATGGTGGTGTCATCATAAAAATAATTCTCTTTGGGGTTATACACAGAGAGGCATGTAAAGTCAAGACTATTTTGAATTGTCAAAGTCTCATGTGATTGGTGCATTATCCATCTTTGTTCCTGCTCCCAGCACAGACAGCTTTCCTATTGCAGGTGAGTGGCATCACAGAGATGTCTGACTGATGTGAACACTGAGGACAGTCGTCATTTCTTACCTTTTGCTTTTGCTTCTTTTGCTGGAAGGAAGACAGAGATTGGAGCATACTCGTTTACTGATATTGTTGTTGTATCTAGTTTGCATGCATAAATCTTTAACAATGTGTCTGAACAGTTGAGACTATAATAGGCTCTGTACTATAGCTGGCTTATTTGACACAGCAAGAAACCAGCAAAGTGAGGCTCAAAAACTACACTAAAAGATTTCTGCAGTGGTGTTGAGCATCAAACTAAAGTCTGTGTCTGCATACTAGTTTGTATCAATCATCATTTCACCCATCATTTGTTATGTACAAGCAATGGAGCACGTACATCTTAAATTAGAAGATGTTATTTGTTTGTGCGGATCTCCACAGCACCAAAGTTAAACCTGTCCACAACGACTACATAAGGGAAACAAAAATGGTGTCAGCAATTATAGACAGGTTACATCACACACATTTCTTCCTAGAAGAAAACAATATACTAATAGATGACCTTTATAGGCAGGCAGCCTCTGAAAGGCAGCCATTAATCCTATAAATTTCTAAGCCCAAGACAACTGATGGCTGGGTTGGGTAAAAAAGAAAGAAAATGTGCTATACTTGATTCAAAAGGATATCCAATATGTTTGGCAGTAAACACTTCCAGAGAAGCCCAAGAAAA